>CM042015.1:85240749-85788249 GCA_023525715.1 Cichorium intybus | reverse complement strand
ATTATTACAGTTTTGATCCCTGTAGTTTTAATTTGTTGACTTCCTTAACCGCAGCAACGCGCGGCTCCCTTCCGCTCGTTTAGTATATTTATCATAATTGGCATTTTGGCATTAAAATGGCAATTGAATTTGATTGGTTACTTTCTAATTAATTTGTGGTACACTGACAATTGGATTTCAGGTACAAGTTCGGGTGTGAAAAATAAGGATATATTTTAATCGTTATCATGTGTTGACTTAATCATAAAGAGGAATGATTTGTACAAAACAAGTTTTATTCATACGCAACAATTTGATGTCTTATATACATATCGTACAACACCATTAAACATAGATTGTTGTATATGGAGAAAACTTTTTATGTACAAATCACTTCCCAATCATAAAAGTCTTTTGGATCATTTCTATATAAACACATGAACTTATCCTTTGTAAATCATAATGGGGGTTGATATTTACGTCTTATTTGGGACATTTGGGACATAAAGACGATGGTGATATGTAATGATATGTAATATTTTGAATACATGGATGTAAATATGTTAGGAATTGTACTAAGCAAGTGTTATGTGGTTATTGCACGACATACTCTACGAATTTTTGTTGTTAATGGGTATTTTTAAAATCGAATTGTTACATAAAAATCTGTGTTTTGAATATTCATGCGGATCATATTAAAGTAATAAATTGATGGTTTTATATACTCCAAACCGGAGCATACAGATTACAGAAATTTGTAACACTTGCCTAAATATAGTCCAAGTTTTATATTAGAAACAGACTTTTTTAATTTGAAAAAATAGAATTTTAAAAAACTAAAATATGCGTCATAAGAAATGTAATGGTTTGAACCAATTTCAATAGAGAATATAATCATATTTTCTTTAAAATATTCTGAGATCGGATTATTTATGGGTTTCTGATGAGTTCTTTTTGTAGTATCAATATGATAATTCAATCTCTAACTTGGTTTACTATAACATTTAAACACTTTATGTGTTTTTATGTGTTATTCGGTTAGTGAATCATTTACACATTTCCAACTATTGTTAAGACATGTTCCTATATTAAACATAGGAGTCAAAAAGTTTCCATATACAATGGAACATGCTTATATATTTGACCCGATATGTCCTATCTTACATTGCACAACTTTTAAGATCGAATTTTTTTTTTTTTAAGATCGTAAATAATCATGTATGATTTGAATTTATTTTACACGTTAGTTAATAATCTACATTTCATAAAGTGCAATTCACATAAATTTCCTTGATTCATTCTTCATTACCTAAAAGGTTCAAACACCTTTATAGGCAATTTGTATTGGGTGCTATTCTATTTATGGGTGCTACTAAATAGACATCCAATATACATCTATAAATAAAAGTCAAACATTCTTAACCAATCATATCCGTTTTTCCGGAAAACATTGTAATTTCAACAAATAAAAAATAGTTGATCTACTTAAAAGTAATAATTAAGATGTCTAATTAATAAAAAATGATGTCTTTTTAGCTATTCAATTTATTACATTATAGTTGACACTTTGGTCATGTTGGTGATTTCTAAAATTACCAATATGTATTTAAGTGTAATGGATTAATCTTGTTGACCAAATGTGATCTTGACAAACATTAAACAAGTAAGGAAGGTGTGGAGTACACACTTGTTTGAATTTGATCAAGTTACAAAGTAAACTGTCAATTAGAAATTCAATTTTCCAAAAATAGTCTGACACGACCCGTGTCAAAACTACACGACCCGTGTAATTTACTGCATTTTGACAGAAACGAGTTTGAGGCATTACACGACCCGTGTCAGAATTACACGGGCCGTGTAAGTCATTACACGACCCGTGTCAATATTACACGGGCCGTGTAATTTGCTGCAGTTTGTCAGAAGCAAGTTTGAGGCATTACACGACCCGTGTCAGAATTACACGGGCCGTGTAAGTAATTACACGACCCGTGTCAATATTACACGGGCCGTGTAACGCGCCCAGTGACAGTTTTTTGACAGGTTTTATAGCCGTTTTTGGTCATTTCTAGGGTACGAAAAACACATCTTTTCTCTGATTCTCTGTTCTAGAACAACCTTTGAAGATTATCCAATCAAAGATTTGATAGTACCATCAAAATACTTTGATTTGAAAGTGATTTACACGATTTTCAAAGGATCCAAGCCATTGTTCATCCCCATTTCTAACAAAAATCAAAGTATTTTCTGCAACAATGGCAAATGAAACTTCTGTGAAAGATATGACAAGCAAATTTGACAAGTTAACCAAGTTTGAAGGCCAAGACTTCTGGAGATGGCAAAAGAAGATGCACTTTCTTCTCACAACCCTCAAAGTGGTGTATGTTCTAAGTACTCCCATGCCTGAAGTTGTTGAAGATGAACCCCTGGAGGCAACAAGAAGAAGATCAAAGTGGGAGAACGATGATTACATATGTCGTGGTCACATTCTCAATGGTATGTCTGATTCTCTGTTTGATGTTTATCAAAATGTTGAATCCGCAAAAGAACTATGGGATTCGTTGGAATCCAAGTACATGGCTGAAGATGCTTCTAGTAAGAAGTTTCTTGTAAGCAATTTCATGGGATACAAAATGATTGATTCCAGGCCTGTGATGGAACAATACCATGAAATGTTAAGGATTTTGGGACAATTTGCTCAACACAATTTGAAGATGGATGAAGCCATTTCTGTGGCTGTCATCATTGACAAATTGCCCCCATCCTGGAAAGATTTTAAACACACTTTAAAACATAAGAAGGAAGAGTTGACTCTGGTTCAACTTGGAAGCCATTTACGGATTGAGGAGTCTTTAAAGACTCAAGAACTCGATAACAATCCTAAAGGCAAGAACCAAATTGGTTCTTCTTCTGTGAATATGGTGGAAGGTGAGGGATCTAAGAATTCCAATAAGTCCAAAGGTAAAAGGAAGTTTAAAGGGAAAGATGACAAGTCTTCAAACAAAAAGGCTAAGTTGGTTTGTTGGGGTTGTAACAAACCGGGTCATCTCAAGAAAGATTGTCGCCTCCGTAAGGTGAACAAGGACAAGGATGTGGGTCCAAGTGGATCTAAGGATCCGGACAAGCAACAAGGTCAGAAATATGATTTTATTCAAAATCTTAAATATGTGCAGAATTATGTTTCTGTGATTTCTGAAGCATTCTATGTGCAGGATGATGATGTTGCATGGTGGGTTGATTCGGGTGCAACAAGTCATGTTTGCAAGGATCTTCGTTGGTTTAAAGACTATCAACCAATTGAAGATGGACCTGTTGTAAAGATGGGGAATGTTGCTACCGAACCAATCAAGGGACTAGGATCTGTTTTACTTAACTTTACTTCTGGAAAATGTTTATCTTTGGACAATGTATTGTATGTACCGGGGATTCGAAAGAACCTCTTATCTGAAATTGTATTAAGTAAGTGTGGTTATAAACAAGTATTAGAAAGTGACAAGTATATCTTGTCAAGACATGGTACTTTTGTGGGATTTGGATATGTATGTAATGGTATGATTAGGCTTAATCTTAATTATCCTTCTTATGATAATTCGATTTGTATGGCTTCAACTAGTACTAGCAATAGTTTGAATAAATCACAATTATGGCATGCTAGACTAGGACATATTCATTACAAGAGATTAAAAGACATGTCCAAAATGAGTATGATTCCTGCTTTTGATATGAATATTGAGAAATGTAAAACTTGTATGTTGACTAAAATCACTAGACAACCTTTCAAAGATGTTGTTAGGGAAAGCAAGGTGTTGGAACTCATACATAGTGACTTGTGTGATTTCCATGCAACACCTTCCCTAGGAAACAAAAAGTATGTTGTTACTTTTATTGATGATGCATCTAGATATTGTTATGTCTATTTGTTGCATTCTAAAGATGAAGCTCTTGATAAATTTAAAATTTATAAACAACAAGTAGAGCTACATAAGAATGAGTTAATAAAGGTTTTGCGTACGGATAGGGGTGGTGAATATTATGATCCAGTTTATTTTGAATCTACCGGAATAATACACCAAACCACTGCTCCTTATACACCACAACAAAATGGTGTAGCTGAAAGGAAGAATAGGACCTTGAAGGAAATGGTTAATTCCATGTTGTCCTATTCTGGTCTTAGTGAAGGATTTTGGGGTGAGGCTATGTTAACAGCCTGTTATATTTTGAACCGAACTCCAAACAAAAAGAGTAAGGCTAGTCCTTATGAACTTTGGCTTAAAAAGGTGCCAAATTTGAGTTATCTCAAGGTTTGGGGTTGTAGAGCTGTTGTAAGACTCACTGAACCAAAAAGGAAAAACTTGGGAGAAAAGGGTATAGATTGTATCTTCATTGGGTATGCTGAGCATTCCAAGGCATATAGATTCTATGTTATAGAATCTAATGACTCGGTGTCTATGAACACTGTTATAGAGTCAAGAGATGCTATCTTTGATGAAGAGAGATTTACTTCTATACCTAGACCAAGGGACTTGATTCAGCAATCTTCTAGCAAGAACACAACTCAAGGAGAAAATGTCTCTGCTGGTACAAGTTCTGTATCTGAACCTAGGAGGAGTACTAGGACAAGAAAAGCTAAGTCTTTTGGATCTGATTTTCAACTTTATTTAGTTGAAGGAACAAGAGATGAGACCATCTCTGAACATCAATATTGTTATATTATTGAGGAGGATCCAAAGACATTTAGTGAAGCTATGGCTTCAAGGGATGTTCATTTCTGGAAAGAAGCTATTCAGGATGAAATAGATTCTATCATGCATAACAATACTTGGGTATTGGCTGATTTACCTCCTGGATGCAAGGCATTAGGATGTAAATGGATCCTCAAAAGGAAAATGAAAGTGGATGGCACAATAGATAAATATAAAGCCAGATTGGTTATCCAAGGCTTTAGGCAAAAAGAAGGTATTGACTTCTTTGATACTTATGCTCCTGTGGCTAGAATATCTACAATTAGATTGTTGTTGGCTCTTGCAGCTATACATAATCTTGTAATTCACCAAATGGATGTGAAAACTGCATTTTTGAATGGTGAATTAGATGAGGAGATTTACATGAAACAACCTGAAGGGTTTGTGATGCCTGGACATGAAAACAAGGTTTGCAAGTTAAAGAAATCATTGTATGGTTTGAAACAAGCACCAAAACAATGGCATCAAAAATTTGATGATGTGATCTTGTCTAATGGTTTTGCATTAAACCAAGCTGACAAGTGTGTATATAGCAAATTTGATACTTTTGGAAAAGGAGTTATAATTTGTCTATATGTAGATGATATGTTGATTTTTGGTACTAGTCAAGATGAAGTTGACAAAACCAAGAAATTCTTATCATCTAGTTTTGACATGAAAGACATGGGGGAGGCGGATGTGATTCTTGGTATAAGAATCAAACGTGGAAACAATGGTATTTCAATCACTCAATCTCATTATGTTGAGAAGATATTGAAAAAGTTCAATTTTGAGAATTGTTCTCCTGTTAGCACTCCTATAGATCCTAGTCTTAAGCTACTACCTAATAAAGGATCTCCTGTGTCACAACTTGAATACTCAAGGGCTATTGGTTGTCTTATGTACGCCATGATTAGCACTAGGCCTGATATTGCTTATGCTGTAGGAAAGCTCAGTAGGTATACTAGCAATCCTAGTTCACATCATTGGCAAGCCATAAATAGAGTATTCAAGTATTTAAAAGGAACCATGGATTATGGTTTGACATACAGTGGATACCCTTCGGTATTAGAAGGTTATTCAGATGCTAGTTGGATTAACAATTTGGAGGATCACTCCTCTACAAGTGGTTGGGTATTTCTTCTGGGAGGAGGTGCAATTTCTTGGGCATCCAAGAAACAGACTTGTATTACAAGTTCAACCATGGAATCTGAATTCATAGCATTGGCTGCTGCTGGAAAAGAAGCAGAGTGGCTAAGGAATTTGATTTATGAAATTCCATTATGGCCTAAACCGATATCTACCATTTCTATCAGGTGTGATAGTGCTGCAACTTTGGCTAAGGTTTATAGTCAAGTGTATAATGGTAAGTCTAGACATTTAGATGTTAGACATAGTATGATTCGTGAACTCATAACGAATGGTGTGATATCTGTGGAGTTTGTAAGGACTCAGTTAAATTTAGCCGATCATCTAACCAAAGGGTTAACGAGAGATCTTGTGCACAAGGCGGCTGTAGGGATGGGTTTGAAGTCCACCTAAAAAAAAATCTTTGATATTGAGATACCCAATTCTCATCTAATTGAACATTAGATGCTGAATTCAATGTGGAAAGCTTAATATTTGAAGATTGGAACACATTATTGTTTATATCATCCCAAGGTATGTGTTCAGTACTGCAAGTGAAGGAGGTTGAAATTTATTTTCTTAATAGTTCTTTGAAAAATTGCATATGCAGGTGCAAGAATAAAAGAACTACCTATATAAGCATGAAGTTTAGCTGCTTCAAGAAGCTTGGGACTTAGCTTTGTTATGCTTATTGAAGGATAGGACACAAGCTAGTAAAATATAGTGTCAAGTTAGAACTTATGAGAATGTAAACTGGTGTGTGTTATTATCTTCATGTATTCACTATGAATAGAAAGGGTTCAATCCTTAGAGACACCCTGATATTCGAATATTTGGAATGTGTAATACACTAATGTGAAATTCAATCGTCACGATATTTCATTTATGCATCAGTTTTGTATAGTTATGTTTTGTTTAAGTTAATCAAGATTACACTTAAATGGGGGAGGTTTGTTGGTGATTTCTAAAATTACCAATATGTATTTAAGTGTAATGGATTAATCTTGTTGACCAAATGTGATCTTGACAAACATTAAACAAGTAAGGAAGGTGTGGAGTACACACTTGTTTGAATTTGATCAAGTTACAAAGTAAACTGTCAATTAGAAATTCAATTTTCCAAAAATAGTCTGACACGACCCGTGTCAAAACTACACGACCCGTGTAATTTACTGCATTTTGACAGAAACGAGTTTGAGGCATTACACGACCCGTGTCAGAATTACACGGGCCGTGTAAGTCATTACACGACCCGTGTCAATATTACACGGGCCGTGTAATTTGCTGCAGTTTGTCAGAAGCAAGTTTGAGGCATTACACGACCCGTGTCAGAATTACACGGGCCGTGTAAGTAATTACACGACCCGTGTCAATATTACACGGGCCGTGTAACGCGCCCAGTGACAGTTTTTTGACAGGTTTTATAGCCGTTTTTGGTCATTTCTAGGGTACGAAAAACACATCTTTTCTCTGATTCTCTGTTCTAGAACAACCTTTGAAGATTATCCAATCAAAGATTTGATAGTACCATCAAAATACTTTGATTTGAAAGTGATTTACACGATTTTCAAAGGATCCAAGCCATTGTTCATCCCCATTTCTAACAGGTCATTCATGCATACATGGTTGTAGCAATAGTGATGACATGGTGCAGAGGGTTGACTGGCCTGACACTTGATGGTGATCCATAGTATACGATTAAACAATGTAATAGTTTCGCGGCAAAAAAATTTTCGGAGCCAAATTACATATATAAGGTTGTATACTTTTGTATAATCTCGTGGCCAAGTTGTATTAATTTCCATTTTGGTTAGCATACCTTCTTAATTAACATTTGAGGGTTTATATTTTATACCAATTCGAAGGAATGATCAATTCGAACTACTTTAGTTCCATTATAATTGAGTTTCGGAAGAAATTAAATTACCAATTATCATTAAATCAATGGCAAATTACGAAAAAAAACACTATATTTTATTACTTATTTTGGTTTAACCATAAAATTTTCATTTGTTCTAATAAAACCACCAATTTTGGAAAAAAAATTTAACCTGACCATTATGACATGAATAACCGGTAACAATGGCTTCGATGAAACTTTTTACCAAAAAATTGTGGTTTTTTTCGACTTTTAAAAATCGGTGGTTAAACCGAATTTTTGGCAAATTATAGTGTTTTTTCGTAATTAGCTCTAGATAATATTTACATTTTAACTTATATAATTACAAAAAAAAACACTATATTTTGTCACTTTTTCTGGTTTAACCATAAATTTTTTTATTTTTTCTGATAAACCATCAATTTTAGGAAAAAAAAATTTAGCCCAACCATTATGACCTGAAGAACCAGTAACAATGGCTTCGATGAAATTTTTTACCAAAAATTGGTGGTTAATCCGAATTTTTGATAAAATATAATGTTTTTTTCGTAATTAGCCCTTAAATCAATTATAAATATTTAATTCGTATTCATTATTAAACAGTGAAATACCTGTTTTCTATACTGTCCTGAACCTTAGTCCTTATAAGCATAAACATGAAATTTGAACATGCTACTAAAAGGGTATAACCTTTATATTCGTTAACAAGGAATCATTAAAAAAATCAAAGTTTGATTTTAGCACAAATCACATCACAGTGCAAAAATGATGCAATTCCGTCTGTTTTGTTCGTAATGCGGTTTTGTGCCCTTTTCCTGTTTTTGGATTCCCATCCATTAATTTATGCCTATTGGGGACACTAAGGAAATATCATTTCTTTTACAGATCTATTACTTTGTAAATCTATCAAAAACATGAAATCTTTTTCTGAATAATATTTACCTAGATACTTAAACTTAAAAATGAAATATTTCTTTTAAAACATTATTGTATGTCATTTTACCTGTTCACTCAATAGGACGTCACAATTGATAAGTTAAAACTTAAAAAGCAGGAAAGGGAATAATGTGGTGTATGATGGAAGTATGATAGTGATGGTTGGTTGTACTTATTGATATCAGTAATTTGCTTGTCCAAGATATTTCTCTTTTCCGGTTTAGAATTTGTATGAGTTTCTCACGTGTACAACTAAGATGCTTTGTAATGTTTGGTCAATTTCGAATTCGTACATCAAATTGCAATTATCATTAAATAAGGGTTATTTTATCTGCACTAACTTTATTTTATCTACACGAATAATAATTATGTTATCATGAGTTTTTAATATTTTTTATGGGTCCTGATATATATCCCCCTCCATTCTTCACGTGCTTTTTTTTTGTTTGTTTTTCACGCCTCATTCATTTCTTTATTCATTATCTATAACAAGTATTTGTTATCCAATTTAATGATTTTAGGAGTCCCTGTAATCATAAAGTACCATGGCTTTTTAATATATATTTTTTGGGTTCTTTATTTATGTCACTAGGCGGGTTTACGCAACATATAACAAGTTTTTCTTCCGCCAAATAACAAGGTTTCTAATACGACGAGGTTTTTTTTTAATACGACGATGATTGTGTTGTGAGCTTCAATTTATTAAAAAACAGCATAAATAACATATTCGGGTGAGTTTTTTTAGAACGGCAATATGATCGGGTGAGTTTTATCTTTTTTAGAACAATAATATGATCGACATATTCAGATATTTTGAACACCATGACCATAACATAATTTGAACACCTTAAGCGGTTCGGTTTACCAAACCGAAAAATTTTAAAAAATCAATTTGGTTAACCTAAAAATCGGTACCGATTTTCAGATATTTTATATATATATATATATATATATATATATATATATATATATATATATATATATATATATATATATATATATGTGTGTGTGTGTGTGTGTGTGTGTGTGTCTCAAATCAATTTGGGAAATTAATAGAAGGGGGCAGTTTATTAGTTAGAGGGGGGATGAATACATTGACCATTTTTTTATGGGTGATTTTATCCGCACTAAAAAATCCTTATCTACACTAAAGAGTGATTATCTAATAATTGTCCATGATGTGATTTGCTACGTCAGTCCCTTACTACGCGCTTTCTGATGGAGGATTTTATCCCACGCGCTTTTTTTTTTCTTTTGTTTGAACAACATATTCATCCAACGCTATATACGGACCGTAGCCAAATTGATTACATATAATTTCCGGATGCCGATTAATTTACTTACTGGAGACGACAAATGTTTTCTTTTCGTTGAATGGTTTCCTTACATCGTGTAGTTTTATTTTTTAAACCTGTTATATTTATAAAAAAATTGCAATGAATCAAGATATATATCATTACCATTAAAATGTATCTATATGAAAACTATTGTATGGGATGCAACATATAATTCAAATAGGTATGGGATGCCTTTGTTAGAGATTGTTGGTGTAACCCCAACAAATATGACATTTTCTGTAGCCTTTGTGTATATGCATAAGGAAAAGGAGACCAACTATGTTTGGGCCCTTGACGCTCTAAAATCGATGATGGATGGATGTATGTCTCCACGCGTTATAGTGACTGATAGAGAATTGTATCAAAAGCTTAAAGCAAAAGCTTTGGTATGTAGCCACTGTCAATCGATTAATGTCTCTAATAAACCAACCATAGGTAGTGTATCACTGTATTGTATAGTCAAGGGGTTTGCTATCAAGTATTAACTGAAAATATAAAAGATTGACATGCATCGAGGTATACAACAAGTATCCATACATGACATTAAAAATACCGATTTAAAAGAAAAACTAATTTGTTAAATACTGCAACTAATAAACATCATCAATTAATGGTCGCTTTAATAAAAAAAATATTCAAGAATGAATAGGCTAGCTGTTTCGATAAATTGACAGCCATTATATATATATATATATATATATATATATATATATATATATATATATATATATATATATATATATATATATATATATACTATTTAATTTAATATAAAAAAAGAAATAATGAAAAGTATGTTTTGAAATTTGATTTAAATTGAAGGGGATAAAGTGATCAAATTTAGAGAAAGAGATGAGGAGACGGTTTATATATAATAATTATATAATCATGAATTAGTCATAATTGCATAGTCATTTTTTAGTGCAAATAGTAGCACCCAAATTAATCCGTAGGGTGTTACTATTTGCACTAACAAATCATGAGTTAATAATTATGATTATGGAATTATGAGTTTGACACATGTCTAATGGGTCATCTTAAAAAAACTCATTCATTATTACATATGATGTCTCTTCAATTTGGATTTTTTATTTTATATATATATATATATATATATATATATATATATATATATATATATATATATATATATATATATATATATATATATTATGTTATTTTTTTAATTATTTTGTTTTTTTTGTAATTTTATAACTATTATTAATTGTTTTTATTTAATATAAATACTTATTTTGGTATTTATAATTTAAATATTATTCTAAATTTTTGACGTTTAGTTCGAATACGTTTTCTAATATGTTTTTTTTAACGTTTTGTTCGTTGGTATCATTTAACGTTGTTTCGTTTAATGTTTTCTTTGGAAAAAATTTTGACGTTTTGTTTCACGTTCGTTGGTATCATTTAACGTTGGTTCGTTTAACGTTTCGTTTTCTAATGTGTTTTTTTCTAATTTTTGACGTTTTGTTTGGAAACAATTTTTAACGTTTTGTTCGTTTCTATTTTTTGACGTTTTGTTTGAATATATTTTCTAATTTTTATAATGTTGGATGTATTAATTTTCTAAAATTTTAATTTACATCAAAAATTATAAAAATTAGAAAATATATTCAAACAAAACGTCAAAAATTAGAAACGAAAAAAACATATAAACGAACAAACCATATAAAAATGTTTCCAAACAAAACGTCAAAAATTAGAAAATGAAAACTCATAAGTCTAATTAACATTATTTAATAACTTTCCACCGATATAAACGAACAAAACATATAGCAATGTATTCAAACAAAAACGTCAAAAATTAGAAAAAAAAAACTAAATTACAACGTTAAATGATACCAACGAACAAAACGTTAAAAAAACACATGAGAAAACGTATTAGAACTAAACATCAAAAATTTAGAATAATATTTAAATTATAAATACCAAAATAAGTATTTATATTAAATAAAAACAATTAATAATAGTTATAAAATTACAAAAAAAAAAAACAAAATAATTAAAAAAGTATCATAACTAATGTGTGTGTGTATATATATATATATATATATATATATATATATATATATATATATATATATATATATATATATATATATATATATATATATATATATATATATATATATATATATATATATATATATATATTAAAAGAAACCCAAATTGATGTGACATCATAAGTTAATGATGAAGGGGTTTTTTTTACCAATACCTATGTCTAATTCAACATATCTTAGTATTTACTCCTTGCCTTGCGCAAACGATTTGAAACATAATTTTTTTATTTATAATTTTAATAAATTTAGTATGTGTTAGAATTACATATAAAAAAAGATTTTCTTAAAAATATTATATATTATAAAATATCATAGACATATATATATATATATATATATATATATATATATATATATATATATATATATATATATATATATATATATATATATATATATATATATATATATATATATATATATGGTCCCGTTCCGGTGAGGACTATTTTTTCGTGGTAAGGACTCGTAAGGACACCTTAAAAAAATTGAAAAAAAATATAAAAAAATACAAATCATAAAATGTAGAATAGTACTATATCATTATAAAAAAAATTGGAAAAAAATTGGATCATTGAAAAACAGTAATGATTCAAAAAAAATTATTTTATGGATCATTGTTTCATTATAAAAAATAATAATGATCCAAAAGTTTTTTTTCGAATTTTTTTTCTCCAATCTAGTACTATGATCCATTTTATTATTTATATATATTTTTTATTTTTTTCAGTTTTTTTAAGGTGTCCTCACGAGTTCTCACTGTAAGAAGAGTCCTCACCCGATCGCTTATATATTATATATATATATATATATATATATATATATATATATATATATATATATATATATATGAGGTTCTATATCATCCTAAAATATCTTCCTAATCACTAGATCAAGACAAGTGTCAAAATTAAGAGAGGAGATTGAGAAAGAGAATTAATGGATCACACATGTCATTTTTTTAATGGTTAGGAGGATATATTAGGAATGAATATAATTTTCCTATATATATATATATATATACATATATATATATATATATATATATATATATATATATATATATATATATATATATATATATATATATATATATATAACGCACACGTTTGCAATATATTTGAAAATCGGGAAACTTTTACTAATAAATACTTGGTTTTATTATATAAAAGTAAAGAATGATAAAATAGCATTCCCCCACATCATTAAAGTGTCAAATCATGTTACAGGGTTATTAATTAGGGTTTTAGGGTATTGGTTAAAAAACCCCCTCATAATTATCCTAGGATGTCCCATCAATTGGGGTTTTCTTTTTAATATATATATATATATATATATATATATATATATATATATATATATATATATATATATATATATAGGGGTGTTATTTGGTCGATTAAATCGGGTTTCGGTTTAAGTCGGTTTTTTTAATTTTTCTAAATTAATCGTAACCAAACCAAATAAGGTTCGTTAAATCGGTTTCGGTTTATTTGGTTTGGTTAAATCGATTTCGGTTTAATTTAACCAAAACTAAAAATGTTCGGTTAAATCGATTTCTGTTTAATTTGTTTCGATTTATTCGGTTTGGTTAAGCGGTTTTGGTTTAATTTAACTAAACCAAATAATGTTTGGTTAAATCGGTTTAGGTTTATTCGGTTTGGTTAATCGGTTTCGGTTTATTCGGTTTCGTTAATCGGTTTTGGTTTATTCGATTTGGTTAATCGGTTTCAAAATTTTGGCAATCATACATACATGAATCATTTCCGCTTTAATCGTAGCACTGAAAGAATTGTATTAGATGATTGATGATTATTTAAGTAATTTAATATTTTATTTTATTATTTTCATTTATGCAAAACAAACAAAACATATAAAAGTGTATTCAAAAAAAACGTTAAAAATTAGAAAATTAGTACGTCAAAAATTAAAAAAATAGTAAATTACAACGTTAAATAATACAAACGAACAAAACGTAAAAAAATATTTTAGAAAATATATTCGAACTAAACGTCAAAAAGTTAGAAAATTATTTAAATTATAAATACCAAAATAAATAAATAAATAAAATAAAAATAATTAATATATATATATATATATATATATATATATATATATATATATATATATATATATATATATATATATATATATATATATATATATTAAAAAGAAAACCCCAATTGATGGGACATTATGGAATAATTATGAGGGGTTTTTTTTAAGTTGACCTATTTATTATTGTCAAAAACTCATCATAACATTATGATTAATCGTGCATTTAAGAAAAAGTTAGTGTAGATAAAATTACCCTAATCGGTATTGTTTAGGAAAATTTTATCTCCACTAACTCTTTTTTATCTACACGGTTAATCATTATGTTATAATGAATTTTTAATATTTTTTATTCCACATTCCTACCTTCCTATATATATATATATATATATATATATATATATTTATATATATATATATATATATATATATATATATATATATATATATATATATATATATATATTTATATATATATATATATTTCAACGATTTTTTATAAAGAAAATTTTAAACAATTTAATAGCTAGAAACACATAGTACTGAATATGACGATATAACCAGTTGGCCGTAAATTAAATTTGTCCTACGTAAACTCATATAAAATATTCCTACTAAAAGAATGACCCTAACTTTAAAAATCGAAACCGGTTTTTTACTAACCTGTTCAACTAAAACCAAACCTCACCGCAATAAAAAAGCTGAAAATTTTCGGTGTGGTGCGGTTATTAATTTAAAAATACCCGCAAAAAACTAAACTGCACCGCTTGTAGGAACCGTACCACAAACCGATTTACTAACCGAACCGCACCGCACCGCTTCTAATTTATATTATATTAAAAGTAAAATAAAATTTATGACAAATTAGGAATAAGCGAATAAGGGAGCGACTCAACGCAAGTTTGAAGTTTGTGTCGATTTCAGTTTTTCACTCTCGGTCATTAGGGATTTAAGCCACATTGATGTGATGTCATATTCTTATAAATACGTTAAATATGAGTATAATATTGGATATTATTGGTATTCTTTTCATATTAATAAAATAGATTTGTTAAATCATTAATATAATATATATTTGTAAATTTGTTTAAAAAACCGTTTAGAATTGTTTCTAATAGATTGTGCATTGATAATTTAATATGTACAATATTCTTATTTATTAAAAGTATATAAATATTTTATTCTTAATGTATACTAAATGATTTTGAATTAAAATATAAAATAAATTTATTACAATATGTGGGGGAGGATATGTAAACGTAAATAATTGACGTTTTAAATAAAAATACTTGAAACTATTAGTTAAATTAAAGAAAATAAAATAAAAAATAGAAATAACTCATGTAATTGATAGTCATAAGATGATATAGTCATAAATCATATGATGATATAGTCATAATTGCATAGTCATTTTTTAGTGCAAATAGTAGCACCCGTTTGTTTATTGCATATAGACTCCTGACATCCAACTTAACCTATGCGACCTCAAACATTTTTAGCATGTTACTAATAAATGAAAATATGAAATTACCCATAAGCCAAAAGCAACCTGAAGATGAAGGTACATATTAAGGGTGGCAATGGGTTGGGTTGAGTCGTTAACGGGTCAATCTGTTTAATTAAATGGGTTGAAAGTTTGTACCCAACCCAACCTGTATACTTAAACAGGTTGAGAAATTCTAACCCAACCCAACCTTTTTAGTAAATGGGTTGAAATCAGGTTGACCTGTTTAGTGTTTTTTCAACCCAACCTGTTTAATAAATGGGTTAAACCTGGGTTGACCTATTTAAAATTTCCAAAAGTACCCCTTAAAAGTTAAACATTGTAATTTATAAATCCATAAGTAACCATAAACCAAGTTCATAACAAACCTCAAACCAAGTGCTTACATCCATAAAAATTATAAAGTCGTAATTCAAACACGAATTAATATCAAAATTTTATGTAACTTGACTTTCACTTTCACCAACTCGTCCACGACTTCCACTTTTGGTATGATTGTCATCTTGATCATCCATCTTCTCCGTCATGTAAGAAGTTAAAGCTAACCTTCTCCAAATACCCAATCTCTTAAACAAATAATAGTCTCAACTATAGAGGGTGTCAAAAAGCTTCTATAAGCATCAAGTACCCAACCACCCGTGCTGAAGGCAGATTCTGATGCAACTTAATTACCTAATATAAAAATAATTCATATATATATATATATATATATATATATATATATATATATATATATATATATATATATATATAAACGGGTTGACGGGTTGAAATCAGGTTGGGATTTTCAACCCTAACCCAACATATTTAATTAAACGGGTTACATGGGTCAACCCATTTAATTAAACGGGTTGAGAATATAAACCCAACCTGCAAATTATTGGGTTGGGTTCGGGTGGGTTAGCAGGTTCGGGTTAGAATTGCCAGCCCTAGTACATATAGGCATGAAACAAACGGTGGTTCCACGTGGCTACGTTATAGGTCAAACCCATGACTTAACAAGATCATAATTATTATCATCTAACGTTTATTTTCAAAATCTTAAAACGAAGAGGTTGAATTCTAATTAATTTTAAAATTTTAAAATTGGAAGTTGGTTGGTTTGATTTAAAAGTCAATGTTGCATCAAATGGAGAAGTTTGACTTCTGGGGTCAAACTTATGACTAAAACCTCTTCACAATCGGTACAGCATTATAGGATCAAATCTAAACCATCATTTTCCCGGTTCCTAAAACAAATTTCACAAAAAAGCGGTATAATTCTATTTCGGAACTGAAAGTTTGTTTGACTTAAAACTTAAAAGTCAAAGTTGGGGTAGGAAACATTAGAAAAGTTATCTGGGTAGTGCTACCGTCATCCAATTCAAGAGCCACATGTAAACAAGAACCTGCAATCTACCGAGACCACTACAAGTCTACAACCAACATTCAAGAATAATCGTTGTTTGTACGCAAATTCAAGTTCAAATCTTTAAGGTTTGGATCTTCATGATTTACATAAACCAATTCTGGGATCATAAAGACAAGAAGCAGTATCACATCTTCAGTTTTTATTGAAATCTGTGTAACAAAATTCGTAAAATAAAATGGTGGAAACGAATAGAAAGACTGCTAAGGACTTAAACACACACAAAATAACGCAAAAGTATTTATGACATAATTGGGACACATGTTTTTCATCTACTATATTTGGTATATACAATAGCTACAAAGTTCCCTCTATACTTCTGTTGTCGGGTTTGTTTGGAGGGACAGAATCGCAACTGTTGGTGGTGTGGCTGTTCATGGTAATGACAACAAGATTCGGTGATGATGGTGGTGCTTTGTGGTCCAAACTATCAAGTAACAATAGCCATTACTTTAGCTTGGAATCAAGTTAAAAAGGGTATGTTCAAACACTAATTAAATCTTATGAAGTTAAGAAGATTGTTGATCCAAGTTAGAATTTTGTTAAAAGCTATTGGGAAACTCTTATATATGTGTGTGGAATTGATTGACAAACCTTGGATATATGAATTATGCTTGAGATTAGAATTGAAATGTATAAATGTTGCTTGGTGTTGAAATTTGAAATTTGGATATGCATTACAAGATAAAGATGATGATGTGAACTCTCTTATAAGAAGGGATTATGCAATAGATGAATGGCAACGGTAAAAGAAAACGAGGAATAGAATTGGATATTTTTATATTGAAAGGATAATTGTTAGTGTGTATAAGTGTTTGTTAGTTCATAATTACCAATTAGTCAAGTTATACAAGTACGGATACATTATGGGTAAAATTGTAAAAAAAAAAAAAAAAAAAGGACAAAACCTATAGCATATTAGGTGTGATATAAAAGAGTTATTACACTTAAAACGTGTATGAAATTAGTTTAAGAATGGATAGACACGTGTTATGTACTTAGTTGTGTAACAAATTTGTAATCTTTTATCGAATCGATTTAGATTGATAAGTGTTCGGAAGTGGTCAAGGTCAATGATGAAGTCGATTCGTGTAGCTAGATATACCTAGTTGCAAAGGTGAGTACTTGCTGCTATTTTTCCTACATGGGGCACATGTCATAAATTATTTTGCTAGTGTTTTGCTATAAATTATAGCATATGATTTTACTTTGAAAAGTAGTTTACTATGAAATTTTCAGTTTATTCTCGTGAATATTTTGATTAGAATTTTACTAGCACATTGTTACAACTTGAAAGTGTTTTCAATGCTTGAATAAGTAGCGATTACTATTAGATTTTCAAAAATAGTACTTTGAACTCTATATAGAGCATAAGTAAAGATTTTCCAGAATTCTTTTGATATGAGAAAGAGTTCATTGAAGTATGAATATTTGAACTTTTTATAGATTAACTATTCCCTTTTTCTAGATGAAACGTATGTGTATGACTTCATGAAGAAATTAAATTTATATTATTCATAGTTATGAAAGTTTTGTGAAAGATTCCAAGTGTGTGTGTGATTGACTTGCATAAAAGAAAATTGGTGAACCTGCATACATTGGATGTGTTTGCATAAGAGTCAAGTATAGTCCGGACATGTCTTCGTAATGGGATGAAAGACACTATTGTGATGATACATCTCGTCGCAAAGTAGATTTCTAGGCCAAAGAGTCGTAGTCTACCTTAGTGAGTTGATCTGTTCTTCTCACTTTGGTAAGAAAGTCACGGAGATAATCCCTGAGATTTTTATGACATGAAGAGAATCCATGAGATTTTATGACACAGAGAGAATTCGTGAGTTTTCACCCGTCTTAGAGTGTAATCATGCATTGCATACATATTGCATTTAGCACGATATATGATAAGCAAATGTAAAGTTCATGATGTTAGTCGAGATTATATTAGATTATAAAAGAAAGCAAAGTTTTCAAGAGTATTTCATTTATAAATGAAAAGCTTATGAGTAAAGATGTGGTATGTTTTAAAGGGTTTATATATTTTAAGAATAATTTCCATAATTTTTGAAGAAATTTATGTTTTATTGAGAAACGTTATAGCAAGTGTTGGAAAGATCTCATGCTTTTTCAAATAAAAGGTTAGACTATGTTGGAAAGTACAAATTTCAAGAATTATTTTGGAAACCTTTTCATCAACTGTTGATGTTTACAAGTAAAAGCGTATAAATTAAGCTATTGATTATGGCTTTCTTAAATAGCATATATTATGTTAAAGTTTAAAAGATTTTTGGTCTAAAACTCATGTACTCACGGGACAATTCATTGTCTTATGTACTTCTTTTAAAATGACATATGTGTCACGTACTAGGTATAGAGATGAAGTTCAATGGTAAATAGTTTTCGTGAAGGATTTAGTATACCGAGGATTGGCAAGAGTGAAGCACTAGAATTCACGAAATGAGCCTTTATTTTTATTTGGTGCTTCATTTATGGTTTTTGATTATAACACCAGTTTAGTTTAGTTTAGTTTAGTTTGTATTGGAGTAGAAAAGAAAGCGAAAAATTGAACCATATTTTAGTTGGACATTGACAACACGACAGATGATGTTATCAAATTTGCTAAATACCGACGATTAAAGATGGGGTGTAATGAAATAGCTCATCAAATAATCCCAAAGCAAAAAAGTTCACCAACATATAACAAAAAGCAATGAGTTAACACACATATTTATCTCATTTTGATGAGTCAAACACTATTTTTAGCTTATTGACTTTTTGAAAAGACCATAAGCCCGACTGAAAAAGTACTCCCAAACACCCTCTTAGTTCTCAAAAGTACCTTTCCCGCCTAATGGCTCCTCACATGTTCACATTCCTGTTCACATTTTCAACAATTTCAATTGTAGGCAATGAAAAGCCAAGCAAAAAAGCATAAAAATAAAAAATCAAGTTTAAATTTGATTGGTGTTTTGTCAAAATGAATAAGAAAAGTTTTGATCGTTTTTGGTCGTAATGAAAAGCAAGGACCAGCTATTTCATGTTTGACTTTTAAGGTCGGGTCCTTCATCCCACCTTTTCCATTTGTTTTTGGGTTGTGATTTTCTTTCAAATGCCAATGCTTTCATATCTACTTCCAGAATTCAAGTTTTTTTGCATAGATTGCAAGCATTCGAAATCACTAGAAGCTACATACATTGCATGTAAATTATATGATGCAACTTATGGAAACTAAGTAAATGAGTATCTACATATTTTTTGTGTCTTCAATATGTAAAAGATTTTTACTTTAAAGTCAAATGAATCTAACTTTGGACAACAACCTTTTCGCAATAACATGTATAACATAACTGCGACTTAGCCTTGTTTTAGATTTTTTAGCATATGTTTGGACCTGCCTTTTGCTTTTAGACTTGATTAACCGTCGTTTAGACAACTCACTTTTTGTTATTAAAGACCAAAATTTCTCACATTACAGATAAATTTTTTCATGAAAGGACAACCAACACAAAATAAATGTAATGACATAAATACTATTAGATGGTTATAACTTATAAGGATTCTCAATTAGTTAGCAAGGTTTGGTAAATATTAAGGGTTTTAAAGTGTGTTTACAACACTTTGCAAGGCTCTAATAAAGCAATTACATGTCATATTTTTTATTCTTTCCTTCATCATATTTTTCTCTCTTTTTCCTTTTGGAGATTTCAGCCTTTTGTACACAATGGTGAATATTTAAGAGTTATTTGAACCCGTAAATTCTCAAATCTTACCTCACCGACACCAGCCTGGTCCAGGTGGCAATCCCAGAACATTTGCTAATTTTGCTTGCAATTTAATGCAATAATCGATAACAGTTGCATAGGGACAATAAAACAACAGAGTTGATAAGAATACCAATTAGTTAAAGAGATTCAACAGTGTAGATTAACATTAGATAAAATAATATACAAACCAACATATTCACACAAATATACATGTTATAAGATACAGAATGGTCAAAAGCCATAAAAACTACAAAACCTAGCCATTAAAGAGGGGGTTAAATGCAAGAAACCTACTTTCATCTATTTGTTTATTATAGCATCTCACTTTCATTTCTTTCTATTAAAACATTGTACTTGTAATTTTATTTTCTTATCAAGACATTGTACTCTGAAAAATTCCCAATTATAGCATAGTACTTTGAAAAATCTACTCAACTGTAGCAATTTGTTTTGTATTAGGTCGACATTGCTATAATTGGGTAGACATCTAAAGTACATATGCTACAATATGAATAAATGAAAATAGGATGCTATAACAAACCAATATATAGAAGTACGTTGCTAATTCTTCCAACTAACCCTTAGAAAATTGATCCGAAGTGGGCTCATCTGGAAAAAAGAGGTTTTTTTCAAGGTCATAGTCATTGGTTCAGCTCTGAATCAGACACTAGAATTAGACCAACTCCACCTGCCATTTCCTGAATCCTCCTGCATTCAAACCAATCAGAAATAAATGAAATTTGGTAACCTCACCAATATAACCTAAAGAGAATTCTATATTAGAGGATATCTTGATATACTGTATAAATAATCTACAATTATCAAATTGTATATCAAGTCGAATGCAATGATGTTTATGAGAATAAGAAAGAATATTCCTTCAAGAACAAGATGTAAACTCTAATGACATAAGATAGCAGACAAAAATATATCTTCTTAACTTAAAGCAAAATAATGTCCTTGTTGAATGGTATTTTAGATACTTTACAAATAGTTACACACTTTCTTAAACTATATGTCAAGACAAATGCTACAGTTGTTATCAAATAGATATGTTGAATCGTAATTTTATTCAGATATGCAAAAGTTGCAATTTTTACAACAGGAATTGGTGAATGTTATAAGTATTAGCCAAAGGATTGTGACTATTCACATAATACAAGAGGAAATCATAAAAGGGCTATCTTGTAAGCATCAAGATGTGTGAGGTTCAAAGCAAGAATAAGCTTACAGAGCTTTTAGAAATTTACATGCAAAAAGTATTTAAAACCATGGAGGAAATTAGTAGGAGTGAATAATTACATTGCCAGGTTGCATCTCTTGCATATCATTCATTCCAGAAACACCATCGATTAATTTCAATAATTCGGTAGCTTTGTTCTTCCCTTTTGAGCTTCCATTCTTTGCAACATCAGAAATGCCATTAACGACAATGTAAGCCATCTCTTTAACGTATTCACCAACATCTTCCTTCCCACACTGCACCATGTTCAACAATCCAGAAACCGCATTCTCTTTTGTCCTGGCACTCGACCCTGTTGATAAATCCAGCAAATCCACCAGAACCCCAACCCCTGAAACTTTCCTAAACGCATCTCCAGCTTCCTCGCACCCTGCAATTTGTGCAATCACCGCCGTAGCATCCTCCACAACCCCTAGCCTCCCGTCTTTCACCACCAACGAAAACAACGCAGGCACCACTCCTAATTCAATCACGGTTGCACGATTCAGCGGATACAAAGAAATCCCAAACAGCGCTTTGAGAGCGTCTTTGATTGATCTCGGATGAGAATTAGGGTTTCTGATTATGTCGATAAGCGCATACAGTATGTCACGTTTGGAACCAATAATAGGCCGATAGCTATCAACAGTTAATAAACTAAAGATCGTTGCGGCGGCGGACTGGGCGGTGAAGGGAGAAGCAGGGTTCCGAAGCGCGTGAGATAGAGCGTCAAGTAAACCTCGCGTGGACATCAAAGGTTCCCGTGAAGAGATCGAAATATTAAGCAGTGTCGCCGTCGCGTTCTCCTGTGCAATGGCAGATGGAGAGTATAATATCTCAGAGAGATACGGAATCGCACCTGCTTCAGCAATTAGGGATCGACTCTCAGGATCGTTCTTCGACATGAGACGCAGCTCGCAAAGCGATTCCGTACGAGTTTGCTCCGACACCGAACTGAGTTTCCCCACCAGCGCCTTCGCTGTCCGCCGTTTCACCTCCATATAGTTACAATTTACAATCTTGTTCTTCTTCGCTAGCTAAAGATCTCTAAACTATAATTCTTGTCAGTTGAACGAATCAGAGACTATAATATGAATCGGAATCTTTCTGTTGCCGTTAACTGGTCTGTTGTTGGTGTTGATCTGAGACAATTCGCCGGAGAATTGGCGCGGATACAGGTTGCGTGGTTGAATATGAAATGGGGATCGATGGTACTCGTCAAAAAGCTGGTGCCATTTTTCAAACCTTTCCACCTAACGTCTTTTTCTTATGCCGGGAAAGGGTCCGGTCCAACTATCAACTTGTTTTCCTCTTAATTGTTGGCTGTTGGGTTGGGTTAGGTTAAATATATATTTATGCAATCATATTTTACTTTGATTTGATATGATTACATTATTTGTATACAAGTAATTATGTCTTAACTATGAAGAGAAGGAAGAATATGTTACTGTGGACTCTATGTATGTTTGGTTGGCATCTAGATGAAAACAGGATTATGTTTCTAGAAAATTTGTATAAACTTGACTTCAAAACTAATCAAGTTTATCTTTAAGCTATAGGACCCTATAAAATTGAAGTTGAATTCAAAGTTTTAACTAAACTTACTGTTACCATAAAAATGTTTGGTTTAGAAAATATCTTAAGTTTTGTTTTAATATAATTGTTGATTCAGTAAGTTGAAAACATATCATCAAAGTATCCGACTTTCATCATAATAAAAGTCAAATCGTTTTTCTAAAACGTTGGCATGCCCCCACAAAGAAGCAAAATATTTAATTGTGAAATAGCATATAAAGTTGATGTTATTTCTGATTGTTTGTATGCTTGATTAAATATAATCATAGGTGTATCCTCAAGGATATATTGTTGAGAAGTTGCTTCTAACAATATTTCTAAAATAAACTCTATAGCAAGTTATTTCTTAGTATTTTTGTTCACAATATTAAGAATACAAATTTTGAAGAAGGCAAAATACATAAACGCATCAAACACTTCAATTTATCGATTATTTAAAAAATTGTTAGTGATTAAACCTTACAATTTCTTCTTCTTATTGAAAAATATGTATTATATATACTTCAGTTAACTTGTAAGTTATAACACTACCCAAAAATAATATAATATTCAAAATAACATTTTAATATCATTAACTTGCATGTCATCTATAACTATACAATAATACCAGCATGGCATCTAAGTCAATACAACAAAGTTGTGGGGTATCATTGTTATGGGAAAATGTCTTAAAAAGATAACTAATAACACCAAATTTGCTTTTTAGGTCATCAAACTTTTAATTGTTCTTATTTTCCCAACAAACTTCTGTTTTTTGTTCAATTACACCATTAGATGTGTTTTCTACCAGGTATCACCAGTTACTTGCCCACCTGGACTCCAAATCAGCTTCAATTTGCAAAGAGAATTGATATTTCCAATGAAATTTTTTATCCCTCCACTGAAAAAACAGTGTAATGACAATTATACCCTCCTTTTAATTTCTAGATATTGAAGAAAAAAGTTCACAGGATTGGAAACTCCAAACAACCTGAAACTAACGCCTCTTCCTCCTCTGGCGCTACTTCTTCCGCCAGTGATGATTATCTTCTTACTATAAAATTCGGAAACAGTGATGGGTCATGTTTCACGAAAATGGTCATAAAAATTAGATAACCCCATATCGAACATCAAGTGGGCAAATTGAATAGACGGGAGCAAACCCACGGTGCAGCAGGCGGCGTTATAAAATTAGGATAAAGCAACAGAAAGATTCAACAAGAAGTTATAATTAGCAAAGATAAAGGTATGAATGTTGTTGTGACTTGTAATTTGTGAAGTGGAAGTTGTTCAAGAAGGTCTAATTTAGAATACGGAAGCTAAATCATTTGAGGAGGTTAAGATTATGAAAAAGATTAATCATTTGACATTATTTTTTTCTATGGATGGATAAACATTTTCAGTCCCCATTTGCAAATAAGAAGTAAATACTACTTTTCCTCAATTGTTGGACACGTCTGAGCGCAAAGAGAAAGCACCGCATCGATTTTGGGTAGAGCGCAAAGAGACAAAGCCTCTCCCACCTCAGCAATCAAGCTTAATCTTGTGCCATCGTGAAAAATCTTGCGTGCGTTGCGTTTGGGAGAGCGCAAAGAGACAGAGCACCCCATCGATTTTGGGTAGAGCGCAAAGAGACAAAGCCTCTCCCACCTCAGCAATCAAGCTTAATCCCGTGCCATCGTGAAAAAGCTTGCGTGCGTTGCGTTTGGGAGACCTGCTTCAAAGAAATCGTTGGCAATGGCTTAGCCTGCAACCATATGGACGACGTTATGTTATCAGACGAAGTTTCAATGGCCGTCGATTGTGTTGAAATTGACTCTTCTCCGAATCCCACTCCCCTTATCCCTCAATTTTGTGCAGGGTCGTGTTGTGCAGTCGGTGATGACCCACTCCCCTTCTCCCTCAGTTTTGCCCCCGGTGTTGGTTAGCAAGCCTTCTCCCCCTCATTCTGGGGAGTTGTCCATTCTGGGCTCTCCTCCAACCTTGCAAACCTTTGTAAATTCTCCCTTTAGAACTTCCCCCTCATTCCAGTTAAAAATTGTGCATCCATTGCCCCTGTTGCCTTCGGTTTCCAATCCCCTGTGAAGACTAACCCTAGTATTTCTTAGCTTTTCAGGTTTTGAACAGCATTTTGTGGATTTGTTTGAGGAAAAACGACTATTTACTTCTTATTTGCAAATTGAAGATGACTTGGAGTCCACGTGGGCAAGTAACCGGTGATACCTGGTAGAAAACGCATATAATGGTGTAATTGAACAAAAAACAAAAGGTTAATGGGCAAATAAGACCAATTAAAAGTTTGATGACCTATAGAGCAAATCTGGTGTTATTAGTTACCATTTTATGACATTTTCCCTATTGTTATTAACAACCGATAATAAATAGTGGAAACAAAATATGGATGAAAACCGAAATAAAATATAACAGGATTGCCCTGAGATAATATAAACAATAAACACAACCATATGAGGGTTTTTTATATATTTTTTTGAATTAATGTGCTCTTTGGTTATGTGTGATTAAATTCCACGTATGATATAGGAACCAAAGTGGTTTTCATCTAGTGGTATCACACACATAGACAAGATCCAAGTGAAATGGTTGAGTACAAGCTCGATGAATTGATCAACCTCACAAGTATGATAATGGCATCTTTTAAACTCTATTTAAACCCTTTGGAATATCTGAAATTCATTTATAAATAGTGAGGATTAAAATCCTATAAGTAGGCTACCATCAGATTCAGATGGGCTTGGCCCTCATATGCTCAGACCGCATCAGACTTACCGTATGAAAAGTGTAGAAAGGCTCATTTTGGTCATTTTCTAGTCCACAACACTTATAGTATTTGAGCACTACTTATCCACTATACTTGTAAGGTGTGATATTGTTATAAGGATCAACCCAATCAATTTTTTACTACTTACCCTTATTGTGCGACCTAATAGGTTCAGATGACATTGATTGTATGTTATCCCATTACGTCGTTATGTGCATACTTCAACAATATCTCGTTTGTACAATACATAACAATGAGTAATGCCACAAGTAAATGATAGCGTCCAACAATATATCATTTTCTAGTCAAGTCAACTGAATGTAATCCATATATGACAATTCAACAACAACCATATTTGGTGATGAAAATCAATTGGTTCACTTCTTTTTCTCACTGTATGTGTATGTCGTGAGTTGAGCATAAGACATGGTCATATCATCTTGTAACATCTCAACATTATTAAAAATTACACCCAAAAATTTTCTTTTCAAGCATAACTTTATACAAGATGTTGTTCATCCATAATAGCAAAAGCATATAAAACTTAACTCATGCATGTCATAGTTACAACAAAAGTAAACAAATGGCATAGTCGGGTATTAATATAACATAAATTAAAAACTACAAAAAGTGTCTTCCCATGTGCTCTCTACAAGCTTAGCTATCAAGTTTATTTTATCGCTTATACATGTACCTATAAATTACATCATAAAAAATGATCACCACAAATCAAGAACAGTTCGAAAAGAGGGTGCCTACTCGAAAATCGTTAGAGGAAAAAATTAGGGCGTCCCTTGAAGCGGGAGAGAAAGGGCATGAAAAAAATAATAAAATAACTAAGACTCTCTTGAACACGAAGAGGACGAAGCAGTGATGGAATTACCACTGTTCCAAACAATGCATAGGGTACATTTGGAACTTTTGAGGTAGTGGACAGGTATCTTGGGCAAGTAGTCAGGACGATAATAGTAGTAGACAGGTTAAATACAATCAGTAGATTCATCGAGAGACAGAGGCGGTGGACACATAGTCGATTGTAGTGTAAAAAGGAGAGGATGACTCAGCCACAAAGGGAAGCAGGAGGTGGCAGAGAAAGTGGGAAAGGAAGCAGATCTTATTGGACGAGCGTGAGGCATAACTTAGTGTAAAAAGCTGGGTTCTAAGCTCATTCCATTTGCTTATAAGTAAATGATATATATATATATATATATATATATATATATATATATATATATATATATATATATATATATATATATATATATATATATATATATATATATATATATATATATATATATATATATATATATATATATATATATATATATATATATATATATAGAGTCCGTTTCAAGGAAGAACCATTTTTTTCCTAGGAACCTTTTGACTGAAATATTTTTTTTCAAAAAAAATGACATAATACACCTAGTCGCTTATATTTAAGACTTTTTGTCAAAAAAAATTTGAAAAGTAATATGTATACAGGAAATGTGCATATATGCACTTTTTCGCAAATGTGTATATGATCACGTTTCGTGCATATGTACACATTTCGTGTATACATGTTTTTTTTTTCAAATTTTTTTTACAAAAGGTCTTAAATATAAGCGATTAGGTGTATTATGTCATTTTTTTTTAAAAAAAAATTTCAGTCAAAAGTTTCCTAGGTTCTTAGGAAAAAATGGTTCACATTTGATATTTAGTCTATATATATATATATATATATATATATATATATATATATATATATATATATATATATATATATAGTCAAAAGGTTCCTAAGAAAAAAATGGTTCCCATTTGATATTTAGTCTATATATATATATATATATATATATATATATATATATATATATATATATATATATATATATATATATATATATATATATATATATATATATATATATATATATATATATACATGATGGGGTTTGATGTAATCTAAAACAATTAAATAATACATATTTACAGTGGAAACCATATTTTAGAATTCTAATCCCAAAATATAGATCTAGCTAGACAAAGCTTATCAACATACATTCAATTATATGATGTTTTTAACCATCACCCGCCCTAGTGGATAAGGCTTAGGACTCATTCTCTTCCCCAATAAGGAGGTTCCAAGTTCAAATCTCACTCCCTCCCTTTCCCCACAGGGAGTGTTAGGTTTCAATCAGGGGATGGCCACTGGCCACCTCTCTACCCCCGTATGTGATTGACCTAGACCACCCTGCTGCCAAGTATGCGTGGACCCCGAGGTTGCTTTATCAGGGTTATCCTTAGAAATCATAGCTTGAAACATAGGATATCACAATCCAAGTGGGATGGAGAAATTAGGGTTTTTTTACTATTGTTGGTTATTTTTGTAATGGCCCTAATATCATCATTAAATACATGCACCATTGGATGAGGCTTCTAAAGCCTTTTTAATATCCATCTAATAGTACAAGTTCATCAACTAAATATGACATTATATAAAACTCTTCTATTAATATTAAATAAACTCTTTATTTAATTTATTAAATCCTATTAATAATAAAATAAAACGATTTTAGTTTTCTTTAGAGTAAATTACACGAATGGTCTCAATCTCTGTGGTTTGAGGTAACTTGCACCTTTGGTCACTAATGTTTTTTTAACTTGGACAGTCCCTATTATATGATTTTATTGCATCCTTGGTCCCTGACAAACATAAAAAAGACTATTTTACCCTTCTAAATATCATTTTTTATTTTTTAAATATTTAGTATTTTGTTAAATCTTTATTTAATTTATTGGGAGTTTGGGACCTAACCATTTGTTCAAAGATCCTGCACCCAGTTTACCTCCAACAACGGCTACCAGCACCCCGAGCCACTGGCACTGCCCTTCACTTCCGACAACCACCGACAATACAAATATCATAGTCTAATATGTATAAAACTCTAAATTCAAACATAATAGAATCAATATAATAAGCTCATTCAAACCAAATAGGCATAACAGGAAAGGGAGCGTGGCAAGCTCTATATCTAAAATTCAAACCAAATAGAATCGACACTACTCCATATTTGAAATTCAAACCAGATAAAATTCTCGAAAGTTAGATCCTTTTGGCTTTTTCAAGTTCTAGTTGAAATTTTTTCAAAATTTGCAGATTTTGGTGACTTTTGATTTTTTCAGGTTTTCGTGACTTTAATCTCTTATCGTCGGATGTAGTCTGACACATTGGTGGGAACGGCATAGAAGAGAGGTGGGAGTGCGAGACAACGAAAGGAAACCATGAAGAAGAGAGGTGGGAGTGTGAGACAGGTGGCGGCGTTTGTGGCATGCTCGGTAGATAAGCAATAGGTCTCGAATCTGATTTATGGCGAGATTTTCAGTTATGGTGGTGATCTCGAAAGTCCAATTATGGTAGCAGATCTAGAACTTCTGGTGATGTGACATGTCCTGTGATGGTAGCAAATCTAAAACGTTTGGATCTCGTTCTTCCTTTTTCTTGTTTTCTGTTCATGTGTTTTATTGGTTCCAACGACGGTCCGGGGAGGTTGGTCATGGTTAGATGGTTTAGGGTTCTCATGAAATGAACTAAACTGGAATGTGAGAGGCAGAGAGAGATTTGAAGGTTTGGAAGTGGTGGGTTGAGGGTAGAAGGTGAGTGTGTCATTTAACTTTCTACATTTTAAATTACAATAAATAATAAATATAAATGAAAATGTAAGAAAAATAAAATAAATAACTAAGGGTAGTATAGTCTTTTTATGTCAGACATGGACTACCCACGCAACAAAAACATACATTGAGGACCTTCCAAGTTAAAAAGAAAATATAGGGATCAAACGTGTAAATTACCACAAAACACGGGGACAATTCGTGTAATTTACTATTCTTTATTTGCTTTTGTTGATAAATAACAAAATTTATCTAATATATATCTATTATGTATTCTGGATCTTTCATGACTTTTCGTGTGTGAGCCCATAATCCTACATAGAATCAATAATATAGTAATTTGTATATTTATTGCACATTATTTCCAATAGACCCCCACTTGTGCAAGAGATAAAGCAAATATATGTACAAACAATGGTAAACGTCTAGCAACACGTCACTGCCCATAAGTACGTGAATTTTTTTATCCATAAAGCCAACATTAGTTATCAGTAGGTGAATGCATCATCTTCTATATTATCCTTTTGTATAGAAATCATTGACAACATACATGTAATTTAATCAATCTTTTGCTTGATAACTAGTTTTCAATATGGGGAACGAGATAAGGAAAATCAAAATTCAACTATTGATTGTTTGGGTCTGGCCATACATTTCATCTTATTGTTGGATAAATGTTCATGGTCACAACAAGTTTGTGAAATTACTATAACTAGCAGTGTCTTTTTGGGTTACACGTAATATATTATTTGAGCACAAAATGACAAAAGAAGAAAAATAAATATTAGTTTATTAACATATCATCTTTTGCTGAGTTAATTGGAAACTAATTAAAAATAATCAGTCCCCGACAACGATGTCAAATTTGGTGGTTGTCGAGGCCAACAAATAAATACCCTAGTTTCTACACATAAATGCATATAATGACAATAGGGATCAGTCTATGGACAGTAGCTCAATTTATATTTTCCATGGAGACTACATATGTCGGGTTAAGCTTATTCATTCATATATTCATTCATTCTTTGCATGCATTTCTTTCATTCATTCTTTTCTCATATGCCAATCATTTAAGCGTAGATAAAAGCCAATACATTGCTTTCCTAAATATGAATGACTCGATTATGACCAACGGATAATTCTTATAAACATAATTATATTTTTATACATATATATATATATATATATATATATATATATATATATATATATATATATATATATATATATATATATATATATGTATATGTATATATATATATATATATATATATATATATATATATATATATATACATATGTATATATATGTAGGGTTAGGTTCTATTGAGAACTCATTCTGATTGGTTGGATCATAAAAGGGCATGATAGTCGTTTACCAAAAATCTCATTTAATTCTGATTTTCTTATTTTTGGCAACAAAATAACCATTCCTAAAATCAAGCCTATTAGATTTGAATTTTCAAATTTAAAAAAAAAATCAAATTTTCGTTTTTTTAAAGTCAATTTTTTTTTGGAATTTGATTTTTTAAATTTTCGTTTTTTTAAATATGAGAATTTTTGAAATTTGAAAAAAAACAAAAAAAATTCTGATTAAAAAAAACAAATTTTCGAAATTAAAAAAAACATATTAATGTATTTGCATGTGTATATATGCATACTCGAAAATGCATATATGCATATTTTCACAATACATATATACGTATTCGTATTTTAAATATTTAAATGTATAAAAATGAATAACGCATTTTATTATAAACAATAATATATAACTGTTTTTAACGATACATACATAAAATTTAAAAAGTACAACGAAAAATAATAAACGTTACATACAAAAAATATAAAAAATACAACGTAAATTCATGATGTCTTCATTCCTCAAATTTTCAATTTTCATTTCTTCAATTTGCTCGATAATTTCTCCAAAATCTGCAATAACATTAATAAAAATTAATATACATGTATATTCATTAAAATAAATACATACATGCATATACGTATATGAACAAATGCACATCTATTTTATCATATATAGGCATATATGCATATGTGCACATACATTTATATGCATATAAACACCTATGCACATATGCACATGTGCACATATGCACACATGTGTACACAAACAAATAGACATATATGAATATCTACACCTATGCACATACACACATGTGCACATATGCACACATGTTTACACAAACAAAATAGACATATATGAATATCTACACCTATGCACATACACACATGTGCGCATATGCACACATGTGTACATATGGAAAAATTGAATTTAATGTTTAAGCTTTGGAGACAAAATATAAGTTCAAGCTGGTAAAAAATCAGCCAACTAATTCAACAAATTCACTCGAATTGAACTTAAGAATATATCACAAGAGACTAAAACCAATTAAATTTTGAGCATATATATTTCAAAATACGCCAACTAATATTATTCTTTTAAGAATACATATACCATTTACCTAAAGATTCAAAACGTGAGAAACAACAACACTAAAGAAATATCTGATATTAACAACCAGATAATCCAAAATACTAGAAAGTGGTGAAGATCAGAGATTCAAGGCAGATACGAAAGGAAGGGGTCAAGCGAAATTGAAAACGACAAGTAACAAGAACGATAAAAAATCTGATTTTAACAACCGTTCATCCAACAATTCACCTGAGAAATTGGATCGGCGGTCATCCTTGGCGAACTACAGAAACCTACACAAATCGAAACCCTAGAATCGCGAACTACAGGGACCAAGATCGTCCCTTCCGACTCTCTGATCAATCCCTTTCTCCTTCTTTCTTGCTTTCTACAGGTTGTGTCGATTTGGGGAGACTGTACACAGAAGAGAGAGAGCCCTACGTGAGGGAGGAGGCGGCGTAGGGACGAGCAACAGGGGAGGACGGCGTCGGTGGTGCAGTAAGCCTCAGTTGAGGGCAACGGCGGCGAGGGAGGCCGGAAATTGGTTCACGGGATCAACGCCTTGGTTCTTGCCGATCGGAATCATTGAAGACGTGGTGGGGAAGACGAAAAGAGAGAGAGAGTACCGATGTTGAAGGGAAATGGCGAGTATAGAGATCTGATGAGAGGAGAGATACGCGAGAGAGAGTGTGTGTGATAGAGGGAGTGATATTTACCTAAAATAAATAGCTAATTTCTAGGGATATCCTATTATGGTTCTTTTTTAATTCCCATAATACCCTTGACAACTTATTATAAATTACAAAATTATCATTGGATTTGTTAATAATTACAGGATTGCCACGTTTCATCACAGCCTTCCAATTTTTTGATCTTGTGGTCTAGATTGAGTTCTCAAGATCTCATGATTTTTTGAGTTCTCAAATGAACCTAACTCTATATATGTGTGTGTGTATATATATATATATATATATATATATATATATATATATATATATATATATATATATATATATATATATATATATATATATATATATATATATATATATATATATATATATATATATAACGCCTCGAAAACCAACATCGAGTATATACAAATATTTTAGCAAATCAGTACAAATCTGGTTTTACAATTACAATAATCGATGTCTTGGAAGCGACAAGTGGATACATTTAGATCGTTCCACGATCCAGCCGGGTATTACTGCATCTAATTCCTGCAAAAACACCACAACAAAACAACGTAAGCGATAACGCTTAGTGAATAACTTTACTAGAAAAGACCAATCTAAACAACGCGATGTAATAAATCTGACCACAATTAAAGATTTAAACTCCTTAACTGTCACATGAACATCACACATCAGCAACAACATATATATATATATATATATATATATATATATATATATATATATATATATATATATATATATATATATATATATATATATATATATATATAACATAATAGCACCAATTTTGTAGAAGATTCAACTTAACTCCTATACGAGCTATCACCGAGATAACAATTGTCACCATGGGATCTTTAGTTATTCACCAACCCAGAGATATTTCAGCAATAGTGGAATGCACCAAACTATCACCAATATTGAGTTTCACCATTTAGTTGCAATGTAGCCATTAAGCAACTAAAAAAACACCATATATAACACACTGAATATAATATAGTCAACTAAAGCTATACCACTCATAATTAGAGTTAACTACTCCTAGTTATACACCTGTTTCACCTTTCAATATTAACCACACTATTGTGCATTAAGACATTTAATATAATATCACTACTATACACATATAAGCACCAAAACATAGCAACAATTATGTTTAATACATAATTTACAACAACGACAGTTAAAGATGAGTAAAGTTACTCACATGTAGTCCAAGCTCCAAAAGTAAGCTAAACTTGATATTTGTAAGCTTCCTTACACCTTCTTTTCTACACGAAAATAAGTTTAAACCTTCCTTAGACATCACACAACACCATCCTAATGAAATAAAGTTTCCGTCCTTTACATGCATAATTAACGTCGCTAACTATACCCCTGTTCATTGTTAGCGACGCTAACTATTGACAACGCCTAGTGATATCAAGTATTTTAGGCGTTGTTGAGCCCTGTTCTTGATAAAGTTATATCAAATATGTCTGGGTATTCTCACTTTTCGTGCCAGGACTTGTTTGGAGAAAAAGAATGGAAACATGGACTAAAAGTGTGCAAAAGGAAGAAGTTTGGAAAGAATGGAAAATCAAGGAAACTCGTACGCGCGCCGTGGATACATCATCTGTGCGACGCGGGCTTAAGGCGGTGGAACACATTCAAATGCCGAAGAAACGGGAAAAGATTAGTACGCGCGCCGCGGATTTCACTTCTGCGCGGCGCGGCTGCGGGAAAATTGCAACTATAAATAGAGGCATTTCCAGCCGAAAACCCGAGCAAAGACCGGGTGTAAAATCGACATTGAAGCTCTTTGACTCCAAGATTTCATTCCAGAAGACTCTCATTTGGTATTGGTTAGTTTTAGATTTTATTTGTAATTAAATAGTTGGATTTAAGCTTGGTTTTGTATCTTTGGGTGTGACAACCATTGATATTAAGCTTTGGCTTCTGTTTTTGGATCATTTGGTTACTGTTTTTATGTTTGGATTCGGATTTGGTGAATGAGAAGCATTTGGTTACATTTAATCTTAGCTTTTCGGTGTTTTTATACTTGTGTTGGTTTTGGATGTTTGATTTATGTTGGGATATTGTTTTGATCTTATTGGGACTGTTTTCCTTTGCTGAAATCAGTAACTAATTAGGTTAGTTGTAGGCATTAAACCTTGGCTAGTAACTGTTCAGTAGAACTTTAGTTAGTGGCTAGTTTATGCTTTGCTTGGTTTTGCTAGTTTGGATGCCTTTGATTGCTTCTGATTCAGAGATGTACTTCTGATTTCAGAAAGTGACTAGGTCATTTGAGCTTAGCTTAGCTTGGCTTGAGTGTGTTTGATCATTGCTTTTGTTTGCTAGTTGTTGGGTGCAAAGTTATTCATTTATGATGACTTGGTGGCATAAGGAAGGCCCACTTAGGCGTATGGGCTTGTGGGCTTGTTCATTGGGCTCTTTATTTTATCTAGACTATAAATAGTGTTTTGCTTATTATTTGTAGTAAATGATTCTAGAGGGAGCTTAGTGATTGAGAGAGAAACACACATTGTAAAACCCATTGTAAAACCTTGTTCAATCGAATCATTCTACACATTGGATTCTTGATTGGTGTTCGTTATTATTCCGCATTTATTGTCAAATCGTGTTTCAACATTTTTTTTTTGAACTTATGAACACAAGATCTAAAACAAGAACTTTGTTCATCTTTTTGAGTTAGAACTGAAGTCTTCGGATCCGAAGCCTTTGGATCATGAGGGCTTCGGAGCTGATAATTTCGATTTTCAACTAGTATGGGTTTTCTATAAGGTTTCATGCCTTCAAACATGTTATTTGAGACTGAAGAAAGATCAACTTCGGAATTTGTCTTATTTGAAGATTTTGCAACAAATAACATTTTCACCAAACATTTTTCTTTCAAATCTAACTCCCCCTTAACATTTGCATATTTCTTTTCAGGTTGGGGAACAAGTAAAGATCCGAAGTGTTCTTCAGAATTTCCAAAAACATGAAGATGAAGAACATCATCTTCAAAGTCTTGAGGAACAAGAAGGCCATGTTCATCTTCAACAAGAGAAACATACTTTTCTACTGATTTTCGATTTTCTGATCCATGTGTACTGTCGATTTTTCTCAAAACTTTTAACATTTCAATGAACAAATGCTTGTTTGATTCATGTTTCAAAGGATTAAAAACAAGTCTTCCATATGAATATTTCTCTCCATCAGAAATGAGTGTGTCATTTGTAATATTCTGATTTCTCAACACAGGAGATTCTCAACTTGAGGGGGATAGTGGAAAGTACAAGACTAGCCCTAGAGAAGACCAATTTAAGAATCTCTTTGTTAGAAGAAACTAGAGAAAAACTTTTATGTGATAATGATGTACTGTTAAGACAACGAAACATATTTTGTGAAACTGCTAGACGATTGTATGCTCACATCACACGTATTTATCACTCTGCAGACGTATGCAATGTGCAACATAGAAAACTTTTGCCCTTTATTGAATTCAAGCTTAAGAATGTTGATAGTGTCACTTATGAATGTGAATCTATAGTTTCTGGATCCGAAGTGACCAACCCTTCGTACAAACATGGTTTAATCTCTGTTGAAAAACATCTAACTGCTGAAAATTGGTTAAAAATGCTACCTGAAGAGATTCCAATTTTGAAAAAGGATGTGCCTAATATTGAAAACAATTCCAATGTTGTGATTGAAACTGTACTTGAAAATGATTCTGAGTCTGATTCAGATATGGAGGAAATTGACTGCTCATCTTTATCTTTACAAAAATCCTCCTCTGCATCCGCATCTCCATCCGAAGACATCACACAACTATCTTCGGAGGATAAAGGCAAAAACAAAATTGATTGTGTAAAAGAAAGTCATGACTCACTTGAAAATGTTAAAACTAAAACTCAAATATCCGACGAATGTGAACCTTGGAGAGCATAGCTACAGGTATTTGTGCACAGAGATAGATTTCGAACCAAAAACGAAAAGGATGTGGGTTCCCAAAATGAAAAGCTCCGAAGATTTTCTCCTAAAATCAAAAGTTAAAAATATTGAAACTTTTTCTTATGTGGTTAAAAGGAAAGTATCAGAAGGTTTTACAAAGTATCAACACAAATGATTCTAATAGCAATATGATAGTTCAGCGATTGAACAAGGTTTTACAATGTTGAAACACGATTTGACAATAAATGCGGAATAATAACGAACACCAATCAAGAATCCAATGTGTAGAATGATTCGATTGAACAAGGTTTTACAATGGGTTTTACAATGTGTGTTTCTCTCTCAATCACTAAGCTCCCTTTAGAATCATTTACTACAAATAATAAGCAAAACACTATTTATAGTCTAGATAAAATAAAGAGCCCAATGAACAAGCCCACAAGCCCATACGCCTAAGTGGGCCTTCCTTATGCCACCAAGTCATCATAAATGAATAACTTTGCACCCAACAATCTCCCTCTCAAAGATCGGAATGGATGACGTGGCATAGGAAACTAATCAATCAACTCTTGAATAATACTCTTCGGCAATCTTCTCGAATGACCAATAAATATGTAACAATCTCCCCCTTTTATGATCAACAAGATCATAAAACCGTATGGTCACGAGAACGCGTTTGATCCATCCAAAACTCCCTCTCGAAAAGCGAATAATCAAGATAGATCAAATTCCAAATGATAGAGCCCAATCAATTTGGTCAGCCCATTCCGATAAAAGGCTAGCCCAAATAAAAGTATCCCATATCTTTGAATATATAGACCCAAAAATTGTTCAAATGATGCTTTGTATTTGAGATTATCAACACAAACAGTCCATATTTTCGAATTTGTAGCTTCCATTTTCGTTTTGAACAACAAATAATCACAGATCTGGAATAAAACTAGAGAGAGAAAGTGGATCTGAAGTGGGTTTTTAGAGAGAGAAAGTAGATCTGGTAGATCTGAACGAATTTTGATGATAAAAACCAGATCTAAAACAATTTCTACTGAGATATAATGAATCTGAATCAATATTAATGATCATAAACAAATCAGAGATGAAGAACTAAACAAAATATTGATTCCATATCAGAAAAACTCACTAAAAATGAAGATCCAGATCTGAAAATTTGAATTCTGATTGATGTTGTGATGGGTTGTCAAATCAAGAACCGTCCTTGAAATAATCTGTTAAATCTTCAAGGTTAGGCTCTGATACCAATGTTGAAACACGATTTGACAATAAATGCGGAATAATAACGAACACCAATCAAGAATCCAATGTGTAGAATGATTCGATTGAACAAGGTTTTACAATGGGTTTTACAATGTGTGTTTCTCTCTCAATCACTAAGCTCCCTCTAGAATCATTTACTACAAATAATAAGCAAAACACTATTTATAGTCTAGATAAAATAAAGAGCCCAATGAACAAGCCCACAAGCCCATACGCCTAAGTGGGCATTCCTTATGCCACCAAGTCATCATAAATGAAGAACTTTGCACCCAACACTAGTGATTAGGAAGGTAGAAACTAGATCCTCCGACTGTAGCTGTGACACTACTAGTTGGTAATCTCTCATCTAGTCTAACCACGAAGCTCCTGTGGATCGACCCTGACTACCGCTATACTAGTGTGTGTTAGGTTTTCTCTTATTTTTGACCGCACGACGACCTCTGCGCATGTCAACTATGAACAACAGCAGTCCTTTGACAACATTTTCACATGAACCTATGTTTTTAACATCTAAACAGCAGGGAATTAAGGAATACAACATCCCAATCAATTACACACCTAAAACCTCCAATTTCACAACTTCCATACCAACTAGAAATCCACAATTAAGCTAAACTACTTAGCAAATCACACACACAATAGTGTACTAACCTCAATTCTTGATTGGTATGCAAAAGCCCTTTAATTTACACGTTAATTTGATGACTTTTGCTCCAAAATTGCCTTGAATACGCATGTTCTTCGAAGCTTTTGGTTAAGAGAAGAGATAACCCCAAATGACCAAGTCAAGGCTCAAATGGAATTCTATCAGACCGAAGATTAGCGGCGCTAACCTTAACATTAGCGTCGCTAACCTTTTCCTTAGCGTCGCTAATGTTCCAACTTTCACATGGTTTATACTTTGATTCCATTTCACCAAATAGCAACCTACTTCAACATAGCGTCGCTAACACCTAGCCATTAGCGACGCTAATGTGTCTGATAAGTGATTTCTTGCACATTTTTCACCATTTTCCCACATTTTTACCTATAATTCCAAACTTAGCAACTAAACTCCATATTAAATCATGATATGGACATTTAAACACCAACATAACACCTTAACACTTCAAATCCCAAGATTTGGTTCGTTATTCACTTTAACATTTTTGGTCATTTTTCATCAAGAACACCCATGAATAATCTAAAACTCCTTTAACGCCATCAACATGTTATTATAAGTTGATAAGGAATGTAAACCTGTTTCCTAGTATTACAGTATGTGTGTATATATATATATATATATATATATATATATATATATATATATATATATGTGTGTGTGTGTGTGTGTGTGTATGTGTGTGTGTGTATGTGTATGTATGTATATATCAATTCATAAAATATTCAACATTCCATAAGTATCCCATCATATACCCCCAATTTGGGAATAACTACATGTACTCACATTAGCTAGTTAGAGAAGTGTGACCAGTCCTTCACTAAACTCTTGTCCTTTACTTCCTTTTGAACCTTACTCCTTCAATGCCTAAGGAGTTTAATAACATTCATTCATATTAACAACTTGCTAATGGAAATAACACATAAAGGTTCCTTGATTTTAGACTTGACAAGTCATCATAATTTCCATACTAATTTTGTCCCACAATTGGACTTCATTATATATGATGGTGTTTTCATGAGGATGTAATAACCTTGTGTCAAACATCTCATCAAAACAACATATACCATCACCATTCATCCGTTTACATGTCGTATTTATCAACTAATATTTCAACCAATTGGTACAATACAATTTCTGATTCCATACATATAAATCATCATCTTTACTAAAAAAAGAGATTAACTAACCTCTAGAAGTACATATCTAACCATAAATCATCTTATTAAACCATAATAAAAAACTAGGGTTTATACAACTTCCTCGTATGATTATTATAACTCAACCCAAAAGCTAGAAAATGAAATATTACATTAAGCTATCAAGCTTTCCTTAGATTGCCTTTGAACAACACTTAGATCCTTTAAGAAATCACCACACACTTAAACGAAGAACATACACACTTACGCTTTGAGAGAGTTTTGGAGAGAGTCGGGAATCTGATGTATCATATTTTTGTCGGGTCAATCGATGACTCAATGGGTCAAACCCATTTAAGTTGAGCTACACCAATAAAAAAAATAAAAAACTGATCATTTTTTATCTGTCGCATCTACGCGTCGCGAGGCCTAGCCCTTCGCGTCGTCAGGATTCTACGTCAAAGAATCATCGTCGAAACAATATTCATGCATGCATCGCGATGCATCCTATTCGCGTTGCTACCAAACATGCATTGCATAGTTATAACAACATACTTTCTAAAATCATACGTAACATAACATTGTACTTCAATGGTCGCGCCGCGACATAAAAGGCAGGAAATTCCCATGCCCCATGTTAAGACATGCTTTGCTCCATTTTCCTAACTTTTGCATCTTTGGTCTAAATATTTGTTTCAAAGAACAAAAACACATATAACAACATATTATAACATTCCAAAATATAAAAATATTGCATCAAGGTCAAATTCATTCAAACTGAAAAATTTACCCTTTTCACATAATACTTTATTTTCATACATATGGAAATCTAAGTTTCATATAGTTTTGGTTTATAATACACTGAAACTTATAGGTTCTTACAGCAACCATAAACAAAAAGACCAAAATTCCCCAAGCCTGCTTTGCACGGGGAACACAAAGCAATATCAAAAACCCACGTTGGCCGCATGGATCTTGCAGATTCACTATTTTGGGCCTGCATGCTTCCTTTTTACCCAAAAGTACAATGTCTTTTTTCCTCAACTTCCAAAATCGGATATTTGACTTTTTGGTTGACTTTCCCAAGCCAATAACCATTATTTTAGCCCAAAATCTTCATCCAAGCCTAATTATTCATCAAAGACCAAAATAATTCTTCATGGCCCAACATCACATTATCAAAGCTTCTAAATGACCTGCACCGCTCTCAAACAAATCCTGCTCCGCATTAGTCTTCTAAATATCTGCAATAAACACAAATTACTAGAAAGTACCCCGATTAATAAGGGTTTTCAAAATATCCGAAAATCGAAAAACCAAACCAAAATTCTGAAAACCTGTTCCGATTTTTAGGTTAACCGAACCAGTTTTTTGATTTTCTTTTTCCGGTTTGGTTAACCAAATCGATAAAATTTTCGGTTTTTCGGTTCGGTACGGTTCATGTTTTTTACCATGGACGATTAGCCAGAAAATTGAATTTTTTATTGCCTTAATATAATAATATTTGATCTAATACAAAATTTACAAATTACAGAGGCTTATTAAAGTGTAAAACTATAAGAGAAGGGCATTATTTACTTTTTGTAGTTATTTTTTATGATGTTTGTTTGAACTTTAAACTTATATTCATCTTTTGTATGATTGTTGTTATTTTAGATATTAGTTATGGATTTTTTTTAGTTTTGAAACATATTTCTTAATTCGTAGACGTTTAATAGGTTAACTGCATTAACCAAACCGAAAAAATAGGTTAACCGAAAGCTGATTAACCAGGTTTTTCAGTTTAGGTTTAGGTTTACAAATTTAACTAACCGATCGTGCCGGTTAACCTTCCGAAATATGATTTTAGTTCGGTTAACCATCCATGAACAACCTTACCGATTAACGAGAAAATTACAAAATGTAAAATATGTATGATAATTAGACTAAAATGTGCTAAATAAATTAATATAATAAGCAATAAAAAGCAAGTATCACACGGGCATGCAAAAAGTTAATTACATGTTAAGTCTCCACAATATTTATGCATGCCTGGAAATATTAGTAGAAATCATACATTGAATAAAAAAGATACACATTACTAAACCGAAGAAAATTGGTTACAACAACCAATGTCACACTAACCTATGTCACTAGGATGGAAGCACTAACATGTGAAGTAACACTTAAACAATCTGAAGGAGCTCTTTGAAGCCCTCAAACTTCAGATGTCAAAAACAGTCTTTGAACAGCAAAACTTAGAATGTCATATTTAGATGACTAAATACCTCAACACAACAAAATTGACATTTTACAACAACCTCGCAAGCTCTTCTTATAACAAATAAAGCATTACACCGTGGTGTAGGATCTTTGAACATTAGATAATTATTACCATGTCGACTTATTTTTTTAAAAATTTCCATGTTTTCTCAAATTCGCCTACCTGAGTACTCGTGAAATTAGTCCAAAAAAGCTTCATACACTCATTTATTTTGAAATGACCTTTCATTGTACATGAAACTACATGTATCTAAAATGATAATGAGTTGTCATTTAGTTTCCCACATCTTGCTGCAATTATAGTGCTATATCACACTTTGCAATCTGAATTTGGTAACCGTTGTTAACAACATAATTTATGTGACATAATTTGAGTTGTTTAGGAGACCATACATGTCTTAACCATGGATTTCATCTTGTTCCATTTATAGGAGAATCATGTACCATGTACTCAACACCATATCAACTTTAATATTTTATCATCATTACACCCCCTCCCATATTGCCAATTTGCTTAATTTATAATTTCATCATCCATATTACATGGCGATCTCCTTAAATTAGTATCATGTATTGTATATTTTAAAATGGGGCCTTAAATTTATCAAGGACGAATTTAAACTTTGTTTGATTCATAATCCATATACATTCATCCGACTCCACATTGTTTAAGTCCTCATAAACATCGAACTCATTAGATAACCGGTGAAGTCAAAACCAAAACTAATACCCATAAAAAAATTAGGAAAATACAATCATTACCTGAACTAATGACTATAAAGAAAATGTTCGACAAGTTCTTCAACAAATGGCACATTAGAGCTCAATATGACATATACTTCAACACTTCAAACAATTCCTTTCAAACGTATGCAATGCTAAAAGCTTAATCGGTCGAGATAAAACCTCTTTTTGTAACGATGATAGTTATTTGCCTAAGATTATATGAAAAGATTAGTACAAAAGTTGACATATGTATGTGTTTTCTTTGTTTCTAAACGACCATCTAACCTTAATGCCATGTACTCAATATCATGAGTCGGGGGAAAACGAGATAATTGAACTAAGTTGGTATGCCAAAAGCAAATAAAGTCCAAAAGTAATAAAAATATTAAATAAACATCGTTCATACATGTAAGTGTGTGTGAGTTGATCCCTTCACATATACATTCTATCATAAACGGTTTTCTTTTAACACACATCTTATGTATAAAAATGGAATATATATATGAATTAGACATTATTATATTTTGCATCTAGAACTCGTACTTTTTCTATCTTATAGTAGGAACGGGTTTAACTTCATAGTATGCTAAACCAGAAGAAAAAACATCGACATAAAATAAAATTAAACCCCCAAAAAAACCTTGTTCTGTGCTCTCCAGCTATTCTTTCCAAATCCATCGATCACTTCTGTTCAATGGATCTGCCATTTCTGATTCAATCAATTTGAGATCTTGAATCAGGTGGTGGGTTCAATTCAATCAGTCAACTTGAACTGTCGGAGGAGTTGAAAGATTCAAGGGTATGAAGATACCTTGTTGCACGGTGTGTCAGACAAGGTACAACGAAGAAGATAGATGTCCGTTGTTGCTCGGGTGCGGCCATGGATTCTGTAAAGAGTGTTTGTCTCGTATGTTCTCCTCAGCGTCATCAGACACTACTCTCTCTTGTCCACGATGTCGTCAAGTCTCCGTTGTCGGTAACTCCGTCCACGCCCTACGGAAGAACTACGCTATTTTGGGGTTAATTTCCTCTGCTTCTAATAGCGATTTCACCGACGATGACGATGACGATGAGGACGATGGGTTGGTGGTGGTGGTGGATAGAGACCGGCGTAGTTGCGGGTCCAACGCTTCGAGTTCTAATGGCTTAATCGAACTTGGTTCACACCAGGATTTGAGGATGGTGAGGCGGATTGGCGACGGGCCAGGGCGGAAGGGGAGCGGAGTTGAAATGTGGTCGGCGGTGTTATCTGGGAAATCAGGGAGGTGTCGTCATCGTGTGGCGGTGAAGAAACTTGTGGTGATTGGGGAAGATACTGATTTGGTTTGGGTGCAGAATCAGCTTGACGAATTGAGGCTTAAGTCGATGTGGTGTAGAAATATCTGCAAGTTTCATGGCGCAACAAAGGTGGATGGTTGTCTTGCTCTGATCATGGATAAATGCAATGGTTCTGTTGAAACAGAGATGCAAAGAAACGAAGGAAGACTCACTCTTGAACAAATCTTAAGGTTAGTTAGTCTCTGTTTAATTTGATTTCACAACTTATGAAGTAAGCTCTATGTTCACCCTTACAATTTCCAACCTTTTTAGACACCATTTAGGGACAATACATATAACAATCGAAATCCAAACTACAGTTTCTTTAATAACATATCTAAAAATTTACTTCTTTTTTAATAGATATGGAGCCGATATTGCTCGTGGGGTAGCTGAACTTCATGCTGCCGGTGTGGTTTGTATGAACCTTAAACCATCAAATCTTCTTCTAGATGAAGAAGGCCGTGCGGTTGTTTCCGATTACGCCCTTCCCGCCATTTTAAAAAAACCGGCTTGCAGGAAAGCTCGTTTGGAATGTGATTCTTCAAGAACTCATTCATGTATGGATTGCACAATGTTAAGCCCAAATTACACAGCTCCAGAAGCATGGGAGCCTGTAAAAAAATCTTTAAATATTTTTTGGGATGATGCACTTGGAATATCACCAGAATCAGATGCATGGAGCTTTGGTTGTACATTGGTAGAAATGTGCACGGGTTCTGTTCCGTATGTAGAATATTTTTTAACTTTCTTGAGTATATATACACATTGTATTATTACTTAAAATGTACAAATTGATTGTAGGTGGGCTGGATTAAATTCAGAGGAAATATATCGTGCGGTTGTTAAGACGAAAAGACAACCTCCACAATATGCAAGTGTAGTAGGTGTGGGAATACCGCGTGATTTGTGGAAAATGATTGGTGATTGCTTGCAGTTCAAGGCACCTAAAAGACCTACTTTCAATTCCATGTTAGCAATATTTCTTAAACATTTACAAGAAATACCTCGTGGACCTCCCACAAGCCCAGATAAGTAAGTCTTTATTAATTTTCTAATAAAAAAACAAACACCACCTTATATTTACCACATTTTCTCAAAATGCAGCGATGTAATTGTATACCCGAAAGCAAATGGGACGATGCCACCTGTCCCTCCAACCGACTTGGAAGTTGTTCATGATTATCGAAGTCTGTTACATAAAATGGTCTGTGAAGGCAATGTTTCAGGTGTCAGGTCAGTTGTCAGTTGTTAGTATCCCTTTTTACATACTTTAACACATAATATTCTCTTTCATTTTGAAATTCATAATTTATCTTAATACAGCGAGTTACTACAAAAGGCTAAGTCAAAGAACGATGTGAACGCATTTCGTTCTCTTTTAGAGGCACAAAATGCAGATGGCCAAACTGCGCTCCACCTGGCATGCAGACGTGGCAGTGCTGAACTTGTTGAAGCTATTTTAAATTATCCAGATGCCAACGTGGACGTACTTGACAAAGACGGGGACCCGCCACTTGTCTTTGCTCTAGCAGCAGGGTCCCCGGAATGTGTGCGTGCTCTTCTTAGTAGGTATGCTAATGTGCGGTCTAGATTGAGGGACGGATTCGGTCCATCAATTGCTCATGTTTGTGCTTATCATGGTCAACCAGATTGCATGCGCGTAAGTTTTTCATTGATTTGTAATTTTGCCTATTATAGCATCCTACTTTCGTTTTCATTTCTTTCTGATATATTTTTATAAACGACTACAGGAATTGCTAGTGGCTGGTGCGGATCCAAATGCGGTTGATGATGAAGGTGAATCTGTACTTCATAGAGCGGTTACAAAAAAGTACACAGAGTGCGCGCTTGTTATATTGGAAAATGGAGGGTGTAAATCTATGGGAATTTCAAACTCAAAGAATCTAACGTAAGTACAAATTTATAATTTTTTCTTTTTTTGTTTCTAGAAGCTAATTGAATCGTATGTGTCCTAATAAAAATAGTTGTACTGTTAAATAGGCCTTTGCATTTATGTGTCACGACATGGAATGTAGCTGTTGTTAAAAGATGGATTGAAGTTGCATCTTCTGAAGAAATTGGTGAAGCTATAGATGTACCTAGTCCTGTGGGGACCGCATTGAGTATGGCTGCTGCTTTAAAGAAAGACCATGAAGCTAGTAAGTTGTTAAATCTCGTATTCATTTTGATTTAATCACTTGTTTATTGATAATTACTTTGAATATTTATTTAATTTTGTTGCAGATGGTAGAGAATTGGTGCAGATACTTCTTGCTGCTGGAGCTGATGCTACTGCTCAAGATACTCAACATGGACGTACAGCTTTACACACTGCTGCTATGACTAATGATGTTGAGTTAGTTAAAGTAAGTTATTTAGCTTTTTTAAATGTTTTTAAAGATCATTTATACTTGAGTTTTTGAATTACTACTTTATTTGAATAGATTATACTTGATGCTGGAGTTGATGTGAACATAAGAAATGTGCAAAACACGATTCCTTTACATGTGGCATTGGCAAGAGGATCAAAATCATGTGTTGGAATGCTTCTTTCTGCAGGGGCAAATTGTAATTTGCAGGTTCTTGTTCTGTCAATTCTAAATTGTAATTTTAAGTTTATTGTGAATTATTTTTATGATTCTGTTTGTTTTGAACTTTTTGTTCAGGATGATGAAGGCAACAATGCTTTCCATATAGCTGCTGATACAGCAAAGATGATACGTGAAAATCTGGAGTGGCTTATTGTTATGCTTAAATATCCAGGGGCAGCTGTAGAAGTCAGGAATCATAGGTACTTTCATTGATTTGCTTATTATAGCATCCCACTTCCCTATCTTCCTATGACAGCATTGTACTTTGGAAAATCTACCCAATTATAGCAATTTCGTTAAATATGGAACAATTTTCATTGCTATAGTTGGCTAGATTTTTCAAAGTATGATGCCCTAATGAGAAAGAAAAAATGTTATAATCAGGTAGAGTTTTCCAAGTAGAAAAAGATTGAAGGTATAAATGCTGCAATAGAAAGAAATGAAAGTACGTTGCTATTTGTTTCAGTTAGCCCTTGTATTTATGTATTTGTAATGGATGCAGTGGTATGACACTACGTGACTTCTTGGAGGCTCTTCCTCGGGAGTGGATTTCAGAGGATTTAATGGAGGCACTTGCAAACAAGGGAGTTCATTTATTTCCTACAATGTTAGTATTCTTCTTTCATATCTTCGTTTTCTTGGATGTCAAAAAAGACTCATTTTTTGTTCCAAATTGATGTTTAGATATCAAGTAGGCGACTGGGTGAAATTCAAAAGTACGGTTGCCACTCCAACATACGGGTGGCAAGGTGCAACACACGAAAGTGTCGGTTTTGTTCAAAGTGTTCCAGATAAAGACAATCTTTTTGTCTCTTTCTGTTCTGGTGAAGCCCGTGTACTTGCCAATGAAGTCATCAAAGTCATTCCATTAGATAGAGGCCAACATGTCAAACTCAAACCAGATGTCACAGAACCAAGGTACAATTTTAAATAATATTTATAATGATTTGCAAATAAAAATTAATATTATTATTATCTTGACAGATTTGGTTGGCGTGGGCAATCTCGAGATAGTACCGGGACTGTACTATGTGTTGATGACGACGGGATTTTGCGGGTCGGGTTTCCTGGAGCATCCAGGGGGTGGAAAGCCGACCCTGCAGAAATGGAGCGGGTCGAGGATTTTAAAGTTGGAGATTGGGTGCGGGTCCGGCCCGCCCTAACGACAGCTAAGCATGGATTAGGTTCGGTTACACCTGGAAGTATCGGGATTGTGTATTGTATTAGACCCGATAATAGTTTGTTGTTGGAGCTTAGTTATCTTCCAAATCCATGGCATTGTGAACCCGAAGAAGTTGAACCCGTTGACCCATTCAGGGTAATGTACTTTTGTTATAGCATATATAAATAATTATCAAATAAATGGAAGTACGTTGCTATATGTGATTATACTAAGTATAAGTTTTTAACAGATTGGTGATCGGGTATGTGTGAAGCGGTCAGTTGCAGAGCCTAGGTATGCATGGGGTGGTGAAACACATCACAGTGTTGGAAGAATTATTGAGATAGAAAGTGATGGTCTCCTCATAATTGAAATTCCAAATCGGCCCATACCATGGCAAGCCGATCCTTCTGACATGGAAAAAGTAGAGGACTTTAAGGTAAATTACATTGACTACATTGCTATTTTCAAGATTGAGGAGGGCATTCATGTCAATTTCTCTGAAATAACAGGTTGGAGATTGGGTGAGAGTCAAAGGTACTGTGTCTTCACCTAAATACGGGTGGGAGGACATAACAAGAAACAGCATCGGATTAATCCACAGTTTGGAAGAAGATGGTGACATGGGAATCGCGTTTTGCTTCAGAAGCAAACCGTTTTCATGTTCTGTGACAGATGTCGAAAAAGTACCGCCTTTTGAATTAGGTCAAGAAATTCACATAATTTCTTCGGTCACCCAACCGCGCCTCGGTTGGTCAAACGAAAGCCCTGCCACCGTGGGCAAAATCGTCAGAATCGACATGGACGGAGCTTTAAATGTATTAACTCGTTCTTTCTTAAGTCGTTCAAAAGTCAAAACCCAAAACCGTCCATGTATAAATCTTTTTTTTTTTCTTTTTTTTTTTTAGGCGAAAGTGGCAGGAAGACACGGGTTGTGGAAAGTATCTCCGGGAGATGCGGAAGTCCTTTCTGGTTTTGAAGTAGGTGATTGGGTTCGGTCAAAACCGAGTGTAGGTACTAGACCTAGTTATGATTGGTACAGTATTGGGAAAGAAAGTTTAGCGGTTGTCCATAGTGTACAAGACACCGGGTATCTCGAATTAGCTTGTTGTTTCCGTAAAGGTAAATGGATGACTCACCACACGGATATCGAGAAAGTTCCCGGGTTCAAAATCGGGCAGCATGTCAGATTCCGGGCAGGGTTGGAAGAACCGAGATGGGGTTGGCGAGGCGCCCAACCTGACTCTCGGGGCGTTATAATCAATGTGAATGCTGACGGTGAAGTACGCGTATCGTTTTTCGGGCTGCCCGGATTATGGAGAGGTGACCCGGCGGATTTGGAAATAGAAAAGACTTTTGAAGTTGGAGAATGGGTTCAAATGACCGAATCCGCAAATGTTTGGAAATCAATCGGGCCGGGTAGTATTGGAATTGTACAAGGGATTGTATATGAATCGGACGAATGGGCCGGGAATATTTCGGTCGCGTTTTGTGGTGAACAAGAGCAATGGGTCGGCCCGAGTGCCCACCTTAAACGGGTCGAGAAGCTTACAAATGGGCAACGCGTTCGGGTCAAACCCACAGTCAAACAACCGCGGTTCGGGTGGTCGGGCCATACGCACTCGAGCATCGGTGTGATTTCGGCTATTGATTCGGACGGGAAGCTAAGAATCTACACACCCGCGGGCTCAAAGTCATGGATGCTCGACCCGTTTGAGGTCGAAGTGGTTGAACAAACGGAGCTCCAGATTGGGGATTGGGTTCGGGTCAAACCGTCAGTTACCGCCCCGACTCACCATTGGGGGGAGGTGACTCATTCGAGCATCGGGGTGGTGCACCGGATTGAAGACGGTGATCTTTGGGTGGCGTTTTGTTTCTTGGAGCGGTTGTGGTTGTGTAAGACGTCGGAGATGGAGAGAATCCGGCGGTTTGTGGTGGGGGACAGGGTGCGGATCAAGAAGGGGTTGGTTAGCCCGCGGTGGGGGTGGGGGATGGAGACACATGCTAGTCGGGGTCAGGTGGTGGGGGTAGATGCAAATGGGAAGTTAAGGATTAAGTTTCAATGGCGGGAAGGGAAGCCGTGGATCGGTGATCCGGCTGATATCGATCTTGATGAAAGTGAAATTGTGTTGCCAGCTGGCCGAATTTTGTAGGTGCCGGGTGGTTGAATGTATAATTGATCGATTTAGAAAGGATGATATGAAAGAGGTAAGGGTATTTAGGTAAATAGTCTTATATATGGTTGCTGTTTAATTATTTCTACTATATAGAGGCGTAACGTAACATGATTTGATATTTGTTTTTCTTGTTAGACTTTAGACATGTTGTGGTTTTCCTTTTTCATGTATCTTTAACTCATATGCCTTGTTCATATTATTATTGCTATACAACCTTCTTGTTTCTTCTTTCATTAAATCGTTGCTTGGTTCTAGGTTGGCATAGGCCCCTTAACAAGATTGGTCGTGTTTGGTGTACATTGGTCTAGGGCTAATAGTGATATCGATGGGACAATTTATAATTTTTTTTCCAATAAAAAAGGTGGGCATGACGCACTTCCAATATCTGGTTTGTGCAAAAGACATGATATTGTCCCCATCTTCGAAAATAGTCCTATGAGTTTTTTCCGCACCATGTCATAAAGCTATGATCGGGGCATGGGGTGTTTGTGAAAAACTGACTAAGGGAATGGTATGTTTTTAAATTTTAATAACGGTAGTCAAGGTGATGTAGGCTGTCCAAAAAAACATAATAAAACCTAGAGATCTATTTTATCTTTCTTCAAGGAAACACAACCTACCTAGGGGTGACAGTTGGGGTTGTGTCAGGTTCGAGTTGTTGGATCATAAAAGTTAACTCGGACCCAACTCCTATAGGTATGGTGTCGTGTTCTACCCTAACCTGTATCTGACAAACACGTACATGACCCGTGTAGCTCGTTTAATTATATGAGTTTGTAAGTCATAGTCGGGTTTGCAGGTCATAATCGGGTTCGTGGGTCGTTCCAAAATGTCAATATTTTTCTATTATTATAAACCTAATACTATTATTATAAACCTAATATAATAAATGGGTTGGCGAGTAAACTTGTGAATCCATCTTTCAAAACCTGAACGCATGCTATATAATAAACGAGTTACGCGTATCAATCCGAAAACGACCCAACCCATATAACCCGTTTAATTTTATAGGTTTTCGGGGCACAATTGGGTTCGCAGGTCATAATCGGGTTCGTGGGTCAATCCGAAATATCCATATTTTTTCTATTATATATAACCTAATATAATAAACGGGTTAGCAAGTAAACTCGTGAACCCATCTATCAAAACCCAAACTTAGCGCATATAATAAACGATTTATGCAGGTCAACTTGAAAAATGACCCAAACCCGTTTATTCAAGTGCCAGGTTCGTTTCGTGCAAATAATTACCATCCCTAAACCTACCTACTACCCCAGATGAAGATGTAAAAGGAAGGTAACTTTGCTAGTCTTTTATCTTTCTTCTTTAAGACACAAACACTACCCAAGCACTCCTTTATCTAAAATGATTTTATTGCCAAGGATAATAAAAAATCGAAGAGATGATAGAATATTGAGCCTAATCCGAACCGAGGAGTCAATAAGACCAAAGAAGATTAGTTGTCCGAAGCAACTAAACCAAGGCGAAGAATGCCAGTGTGGTTGAGGGATGTGCTTCGTCCAGATCAGTTTCTTCGTCCGAGATTGTGAGCTCCGCTTCGGATGATCATGCGATGGGATGCGAAGATCGATAAGTTGTAAAGTAGGTATCACGAGTCTGGGGTATTCCCATTGCCTTACTCTACTTTAAGGTCGTCCGTAGAAGGCGTCATTCGATCCGAGGAACAGTCTTCGCTCTCGATCGGACTTTACAGTAAATCCTTCTCATAGATCAGATGAAGAGAGTTGAGATGTCGGTAAAAGGGTTAAGTTACGTCAGGAGTGAAGTGTACCCCTTGGCACAAGTTCTGAGGACCACAGGTGTCAAAAGATTGGTCTGCCACAATATGCTCTTGGAGAACTATTGCTGTCAGAAGTTGGTCTGCCACAGCATGTTCCATGACTTGTCCCATCAGTTGGCCTAGTGCAGAAAGTCAAAGGCTAGAAGATTTACCATCATCATTCTCGGATTCTGTACCCGACTATATATATATATATATATATATATATATATATATATATATATATATATATATATATGCCCGTAACCAAGTGTGTGTGTGTGTGTGCGATTATTAGAGTGCAGTTATACTTGTAAATATGTATACATTCATATAATAAAATTATCTCTAGTTTCCAATGGACGTAGTTTGATCTCTCAATCTAAGGAACCACTTAAATTTCTCTGTGTTGATCTTTCTTATTTGTTCTTATTGTATTTCTTGTTGCAACGATTTCGTTGGTTGAGTGCTTACTGTCAAGAGTTAGTTTGGTTGTTCTTGATCTTGGAGATTTGAAGTTATCGATCTCGACTTGTTGAGTTCCCAACCCAACAAATACGTTAATCGACTATTATATGTTTATAACAAAATAACCATCTCTCTCACATGTAACAAAACTCGTCTTTACAAATTGCCAAAAAATTTAGGGAACCCATTTTGTGTAGACAAGTAACATTGTGCAAACAAATTGTAAATTCTTTAATTTGGCGAAATTGTTTTTTGACAAAACCATTGCATTGTGACTTTTAAGACAAAATTAGGTCTATTAGTAAATCTTTTTATTTCAGAACGAATTTACAAAATAAGGAATTTGGAATATTTTTTTGTGATCAAGGAGCATGAGAGAAAGTTAATAACATTTTGGAGTATATGATAATATAATTAATGAGTCTATTATTTGATTTGTCATTAGGTATATCCCATTGTGGGTTGGTTCATTTGGTTGCTAAAAAGGATATGACTAGATCAATAGCGGTCAAGGGGATTGGGCGTAGCTCTCAGCTGGTCTTGGGAATAGTGCTAGCCTATTAGGAATATCCCTATGTCTAAAGGTCCAAGCATTATGGTTTACGAGTGACAACAGTCATGTTCTTTATGTTGTTTGGTTCACTTGTGATGTAAAAAATCGTTGAAAGAACCTTTAAATTGACCATTTGATGCTAAAGGAAGTTATTGTACTTAATATAAACTAAATTATTGTATTTACTATATAATTATTAACCTAGTGGTGATTAATTAATTATTTAAGCAATTTCATACTTTTAAGTCGTGACATGCATGATGGACTTAGGTTTTTGTGTTTTTTGTTAGTGAGCCCCCATAATGGTGATGAATGGTGAAATAATATGTTGTTATATGCTTAAACAATCTTGTTGATGATATTATTTGAGAATTGAACTTCACATCTCATATATAGTAGATGGTGAAAACTAAGGTTTATGTGGATGATTGGGTTTTTTTATAGAAGGTGTTGGGAGTTGAATGATAACATTTTAATTGGTAAAATGTTAAAAATATATTAATTAGTAACATGTTAATGATTATCACATCATGTTTATGATAAACAAGTTGATCCATCATTGTATTTTGAAGGGTATGAAACGATGTTCTCTAATGATACATTGTGAATGATTTTTTTTAAATGTGATATGGAGAATCTTGGGGATAATTCAACAACAAATTCACCATGGAATCAAGATGATTATCATTACTTTGTATGAGCTTTATGTATTACATATGTGCATATAATGCAAAAATGAATGAAACTTCATATATGGTATTTGTAATGATGAAGGCATTGTATGTGGCATTGGTAAGTGACGTGTAGGAAACTAAATAGACTTACACCTTTATTTGTAAATGTTAATAGTGTTTCTAACGAGTAATGTAACACATTATAAACATTATTATGTGTGTATTATGTACTTTGTAAATAGAAGGGCACATACAGATATAGGCCTCCGAGTATTAAGGTAGTGTTAAAAGAGAAACATATTGAGACTACTTTGGTATTAATGGGAGTCTCAAATGGAGCACCAAAATATGTTACTTTGCTAGATGGTAATGATAAAATAGAAGCCATTTTATGTGAACTTAATCTAAATTGAGATTATTGGCTAAGTAGTACTCAAATGATATATAAACGAAGTTCCTAGTATTAATGCCCTGTTATTGAATTTAATTTTGAATGGAAAAGAATGAAAGAGATTAAGGGAAGGAAATAAATAGATTTTTCCTTTCCTCTATTTTCCTTCCTATCTCAATCATCTCATATTTGTACAGATTGATTTCAAGGAAAAAAAAAACTAATCTTTTATTTATCTTCTTAAAGAAACTCGAGAACACGTTTTATTTTCCTTCTTTCCATTTCATTCCTTATAAAGAACTCAAAAACATAATTTTCTTTCTCTATCCTTCCCCTTCTTTTGTTAAAAAATATCGAGAATAGGGCGTAAAAGGTAATGCTCAAGGGAAAAACATATTGAGACTATCGAGTATTTAAGATGATACTTATGCAAAAATCATGGCTATAATAATGATTTAACTAACTTTTTATTATTTTCTAAAAAATGGTGAACGATACTACACACATTTATCTTTTTCTTAAAAAATAAAAAAAATAAAACGATTTAAATAATCCCAAACACACCTTAGAGTTAGACGAAGATACACAAACTTAAGGGACCTAAAACGCCAATATATTAAACTTTTGTGCCAAAATATGTTAAAAACGAACAAAGTGTCCAAACGTTTAAACCCTAAACATAAAACCCTTCTTCCTCCCCACCGCAAGCGATTTGCAGTATCATCAGTTCAATAACGAGGACTAAGGACCATGAAGTCTGAAGCAGTAGTAAGGGTTTCAGGGAGGCATAGAATGACGCCGCTACGAGGACGGTTGACCAAGTTACAAGGCAACCGATAAAGGGAGAAAAAAAGGAGGTGGGATTCGGTTTGGTGAAATGGAAAGGGATTCGTTACTTGCACATGGGGCGGCTTATTTGTTGCATGATAGGCTTCATACAAGTTCTGATCATCATATTACGGATATTTGTTCGATTTGTGGGAGTATTTTGACAACAACGCTGATTCAGCATCAGAAGAAGGCGATGAGGGAGATTGCGGGGCTGCCACCTGGCAGGGTACCGAAGAAAGTTAAGTGTGTTTCTTGTGGGACAAGTAAAGGTATGGAGACGGTTGCTATGCCGTATGTTTTTAGGTATTTGGTTGCGGAATTGACGGCTATGAATATACGGATGACGCTTCAGTTGAGTAACGGAGCGTGTGCGTGAAGTTAATTTTTCGGAGACTTATATTTTTATTTTTACAAATTAAAATTACTTAAAAACTTTTAAAAACTTGACTAGGTTGGAAGTTTATAGTACGTCGTTTTTAAAAAGTGATATCGGTGTAAACATTTTTCGATTCACCAATATGTATATACGTAGAAATTTAGTTCCTTACTTAAAACTTTTAAAAACTTGACCAAGTTTAAAGTTTATAGTGTGTCGTTTGTAAAAAGTAACACTGGTGTAAACATTTGTCGATTCACCAATATGTATATACGTAGAAATTTCTATTGTTAATGTTTTAACTATCTATTATAAAAAAGATCATTCAAAACAATGTGGTTCAACATTAATAATTTATTTTTTTTACCATAGTATGTTGATATATTTATATCTCATATCATGTCACACATTTATCTAATATTTCATCTTTCATTTTTATACAATACCACTAATTTGATTACATTATCCATCAATGTTCATCATAATATGACTTTCAATTTCTATTATCAATTAAATCATTTTATCATATAAACATGTTTTTCTCAAAGTGATAAAGGCTTTTATTTATAGGTTTTAGTTTCCAAAAGTATTAAAACTAAAAAATGAAGATGAATATTATTAAAAAACTTTTGAACTTTATATATCTAATCTAAACGTATAATATTAAACATAAATTGTTATCATAATAGATATCATGTTTGCATCTAAAACTCAAAAAAGTTACATAACTTTTTTAATTCAATTATAAATAGATAGTCAAACATTAAAACCTAAAAACATGTTATTAAAATCTATTGTTAATTAGTGGTCAATTTATTATAAAAAACATGTTTTTATTTCAAAGTTTCAACGATTATCCTAATTCAAAATCATTAAAACTAAAAAGATGAATATTTATAAGAGTTAAAAAACTATTAAAATACCAATTGAGTTGCACGTTTATAGTAAGTCGTGGCCACAATTCGATGTGTTATGACAACGTTGTAAACATTTTATTTTGCTTTTATAAGATTTATGCACATCGAAATTTCAAACAGTAAAACTTTAAAGTTCAAACAAATATGTTTATATATAAATATTATAATAGATGTTATTTAATCAATATAGTTTAAGATGAATTTTTATCATGTACCATATTAATTTGAATTTATTAGAAAAACAGATCGAAGTGGACATCGGTGAGTACCCCTCCAAATTTTACGAAAACGATCCTAAAGCTAAAAGCAAATGTTCATGGAATATTGTTACAACCGATTCCTAATCTGGTTACAATCAAGAACACAAAAGAACAAAGAAATGAGAGAAATGATTTTAACCTATCTACTTATAGATATTTTCTTTCCCTTGAAATTTGTTTCTTAAGTTGTGTGCGATGAAAATTATATTAGTCTATTTACTTATAGATGTTTGATTTCTCTTTAGTTGTGTTTCTTAAGCGATGTGGGATAAGAAAATGACACAAAATAACACACTTTGAAGAAAATTTTGATCTCACATCGTCATGATAAACCAACTCAAGAAGCTTGCTTATTCTATAAATAAAGGTCCCCCTCAAGTTAAAACAATTATATAAATCATTTGATATTTTTACTGTTGGAAATATTTTCAAATATTAAAGTCCAAGGAAATATATAGTTAAAGTTTTTTTATTTTTTTTACTGAAATTGAGCTTTAAAATTTTAGTGAGTCGATCCAATATGCGCTATAGATTCGTGTATCAAGTTGTACAAAATCGCATGCATTGTGCTGAATAATGCAAATTTGAACTTTTATTTCTTATGTAATATTGATGGTCAAAAGCGACGATTTCTAATTTTCTCAAAGATCATTCAATCAGTATATACTTCATGTATTCAAACTATATATGTTTTTATTATCAAGGAAGTCATCCAAATCAACGTGATTCAAGATAAATGATTTATCTGTTACCATATCAATTTGAGGTTTTATTCTTTATCACACATTGCTTCACATACATATATATGACATTTTTTCTTTCTCTTATATAATACAATTTATTTGCTTACATTATCCACAAAAAAGAACACTATTAATTTAAATTAAATATTCGAAATTAAAACATGACCAAATACGTAATCTTTAAATTGATTTTAAAATAGTTAAAAATAAAATTAAATTTGAAATTATACAAAAATTTTATCCAAGCACAACATGTTGGTAGACTATTAAAATCATGTGGTTTGAGATAACTCTTTATCTTAAACCATATTAATTTGGTTTTTATTTTGATGCATTGTATTTATTCATTAAATTTGTTAAAATTCGTTGTTTTCCAAATTTATGACATGTGTGTATATATTATCATATAGTTAAAAATAATGAAGAATTTTTTTTTTCTCTCTCTTTCTCTCTCTCTCTCTCTCTCTCTCTCTATATATATATATATATATATATATATATATATATATATATATATATATATATATATATATATGGTAAATGAATAACATACATTTGTTTATATTCTAACTATTTATTTTTTTCTGCACAACGCGCGGGCATTCGCTTAGTAATATATAAACAAAGCTACTTGTGTTAAAGGTCATGCTCAAGGGAAAAACATATTAAAATTACCAGGTATTTAAGATAGTACTAAAAAGAACTCCTTGTGGTGATTAAGATGACATTGAATGTTCACAAATAAAACATGATTTTTTTGCAGGACCTACTATATTCGCAAATGACATTCGTGAAATTTGCAGGCATCTGCAAAAATAATTAACACAGGGTTGTTTTGAAGATTTAAACAAAACCGTTGTGATGATTTTCACAGATAGTCTTTAGTGATAGGTTTTACGAACATCATGGTTATAGTGGTGATTTGACTGGTTTTTTATTATGTTCTAGAAAATGGTAAATGAGAGTAGCATTTTTCTCAAAAAAAAAAAAAAAAAAAATGAAGAGAAAAACATAAAATGTTTTAAATAATCCCAAACACCCATTAGACGAGGATACATAAACTTAAGGGACCTAAAATGCCCAATATATTAAAATTCTGTGCCAAAACATGTTAAAAACGAACAACGTATCCAAACGTTTAAAATCTATAACCCACAAAACCTTCTTGTTAAAACCCTAAACATAAAACCCTAATTCCTCCCAGCGATTTACAGTATCATCGGACTAAGGACCATGAAATCTGAAGCAGTAGCAAGGGTTTCAGGGAGGCATAGAATGACGCCGCACCTTCCCAACGATCCCGACTATGAGCCGTTAAGGGAGCTTTTTAGCCACCATATTCATTCATTCGATCATTTTATCGAGTATGGTTTAGAGAAGGCACTCATGAATATCAAGCCCATCGAGGTGGTGGATTCAGACTCCCAGTTGAAGCTAAGAAATATCCTTTTATTTGTTTTCATTAAATTTCGCAATTAAAACAGAGTTTTATCGGTAACTGGTTTGCAATATTTTTTTTTTTTTTTTTTTTCTCATCACTTAACAACTATGGTTTCTGGAATAGAACTTGGAACTTTTTCATCTGCAGGTTTTGTTAGTTGGTTAAACTGGAAAGTTCTATTCTTTAAATTTGCTTTACGGTTCTGATGATATAATTGGCTTTTGTGTTGCGCGTTTTAGAATCTAATTGGCTTCTTATTAACTTTAAGTCTATGAATTCATTGTTTTTCTTGTAAAAAATAAGATAATTTATTGAATAAGCTGGAATCTTTTACCTTTTAGTACAAGTTTTCACTTGAGGAGCAATCATAGATTCTTTTAATTGCTTGGTATATCCAGCCATATCTATACAGCCTGAATTCTTGTGAGTTTTTGTTATTTCTTGACCCACATCATACTCTGGTTTGAAAAACCCGAGCTATATCCTCCCCAAAAGGAGCGCCTTTCTCGGACAGTTCGTGAATCTCTCTATCCTTTTGAGGTAAAAATATACAGCAATAGACAAGTTTACCCTCTCCTTCCCTTAACAGGAAAAATATGTATACTTATGGGATTATCTGTATATTCATACTACAGTGTAGACAGGCCAAGATTTCCTATACTGGTAAATTTTTGGTGGATGTTTGCTTCAAATATGGCGATGGCCCTGGTGGAGCTGTTATAAGAGAAAAATTCAATTTTGGGCAGTTACCTGTTATGTTAAAGGTAAGCAATGTACCTTCATTAATCTTTATTTTATTTTGGTATAAGATTATGTTGAAGGTAAGCAATGTACCTTCATGATTTCTTGTTATTACTTCACACAAGGATTTTTGTAACCTTTTTGCAGTCAAAACTTTGTCACCTAAAAGATGCTGATCCTCAAAAACTTGTGTCGTGTAAAGAAGAACCATCAGAAATGGGCGGGTGAGTAATTTTTAAGGTTTACTACCTTTTTATGTCATATACAGGGACTTCAAAATTTTCAATCCTCTTGTAGGTACTTCATATTAAACGGACTTGAAAGAGTTGTCAGGCTATTAGTCGTGCCAAAAAGAAACTATGTAAGTTGTTTTGTATACTCTACATAAGTTGTTTCAATATTTAAAAGAATTGATGTTTGATAATGATCTCAGCCAAAATAAGCTTGTAACATTGCATAGATATTTACTCCCCTCTTCTTTGTTTTGACTTTTTGTTGACCACTTTTTCAATCATCAATTTCTATATTTGCAGCCAACTAGTATGGTCAGAAGTGCATTCAAAAATCGAAGAGAAGGTTTCACTGATAAAGCTGTGGTGATAAGGTTATTATTTCTAGAACATAGTGTAACTACTTCTAGGTTTCACCATTCTTTTTCTAGATTTAGAATATCTTTTTTGGGTAAACTGCAAGAAATAGCAACGTGCCATACTCTTTTTTACCAATATAGGCAATTTACTTTATTCTCTACCCATAATAGCAATGCTCTTACATTTCCTTACCCATAATAGCAACATACTTACATTGTTCTTCTGATAACTAGCAATATGTAACCTATAATAGCAACATACTTATAGATCTTTACACATAATAGCAGCATACTTGCAATTCCTTACTAGTGTTACCTGCATTTTTTTTTATCTATTATAGCAATATGTAACTAATAAAGTACAATACCCATATTGGTAATGAAATGTAAGTACGTTACTATAAAGCTAAAATAATATAGCACATTGCTGTTATAGCCTTATATGCAAAGAAATGTAAGTACAAATAAAGTACATTGCTATTACCTGCAATTTGCCCTATTTTCTCATGTGCTGTTCCTTTTCCAGATGTGTTAGAGAAGATCAATCAGCTGTGACCCTTAATTTATATTATATAAGCAATGGGAGTGCAAGGGTCGGGTTTCGGTAATTAATAATTTCTTGTCTAGTAAAAGTTTTTGGTTACTTTAAATAATTACAGCTGATTATTTTATAACATTTGTAGGATACGAGGGAGGGAAAACTTGTTACCCATAGGTCTTGTTTTGAAGGTACTTTAATGGACATTTTTATCCAATATCTTATTACTCATTTGAGATGGTCTGTTTGACACATCAGTTATCTTTTTAAATTTTAACAGGCACTTATTGATACTACTGATCATGAAATTTTTATGAGTTTGACTTCTGTCTACAATGAAAAATATGAGAAGTCAATGGGTTCTGTTGGTACTCAGATTTTGAGTGAAAGGGCAAAGATTATTCTTAATGAAGTTAGAGACTTGTCTTTATTTACTCGTATTCAATGCTTGCAGTACATTGGTAATTATATTCTTTTTTCACCCTTTTTCCTATTCATATTTAATAGTCAAACTCAAAGTTAACTAAATAAACACCATTCTTCTTTTCTTATTTTATTCAGGAGAATATTTCAAGCCTTTTATGGATGGTATGGAAAATGAAAGTCACTCTGCTGTAAGTCTCTGTAAATTATAATGATCTGTTATCAATCTATTCTTTCATAAATTTTGTGATGTCAATTTCTCTCTTTTAACCTTTTTTTATGCTTGATCCGTTTTGTAGGTTGCTGATGCTGTTCTAAGAGAATTCGTACTAGTTCATCTTGATAACAATCATGATAAATTTAATCTGCTAATGTAAGCTAATCTTATTTGTTATATTTTTTGGTTAATATGGTAATCTGACATGTTTTTTTCAGCTTCATGGTGCAGAAACTCTTCTCTTTTATTGATCAAACCTCCATACCAGACAACCCTGATTCATTGCAAACTCAGGAAGTTTTACTGCCAGGTCACTTGGTTACAATATATATCAAGGTAAAAATCATCTACATCTTGTCATACATTTTTAAGACATGTTAAAGCAAACATTCTTTTTCAGGAAAAGCTACAGGAATGGCTGCTAAAATCTAAAAAACTACTTCAAGATGAAGTCAATAACAGAAAGAAGAACTTTGAATTTGGCAGCTGTATGTTCCTTGTCACTCTATAAGTTCGTGCTTTTTTGGTAAATTATTAAAATTATTGATCTAAATTCTTTGTCCCTTTTGGTTATAATTATTGCAGTAGCTGATGTGAAGAAGGCATTGGATAAGAACCCTGCAAAACAAGTCGGTTCAGCTGTTGAAAATATGTTGAAGACTGGAAGATTAGTTACACAGTCAACTCTTGATCTTAAAGAGGTACTTCTTTATATTTTCACTAATAAATCTTGTTATATAAAGTAGTGAAATTAACTTTAGGTATTGTGTTTATTTTTCTAGAAAGCTGGAATGACAGTTCAAGCAGAAAGGCTTAATTTTCTACGTTTTCTGTCACATTTTAGAGCTGTTCATAGAGGTTCATCACTTGCAGGACTTCGCACCACAAGTGTGCGTAAGTTGTTGCCAGAGTATGTTACTTAAATATTATTTATTTTCATTATACTTTATAGTATGCTATTCTTTTATATTTTTTCCCCTTATTGTTTCTATATGGTTCTTTTTTTATATATTCATAGGTCGTGGGGTTTTGTATGTCCTGTTCACACGCCAGATGGCTCTCCATGTGGACTGCTGAATCATTTAACTGCCTCATGTCGTAAGTTTACACATCTTTTGATAAAAAGAAATGAAAGTAGAATGCTATAACACAAAATAAAATAATTTAAAGTACATTGCTATTTCGTGCATCTAAACAATTCAATAAGCACATTGTACATTCAGGATGTTTAATGCTTTACTACTTTGATAATTATTTATAGGTATCACCTCCTATTACGATTCAGAAGGAATAATCAGAGATTTCTCAAAAATAAACAAATCCATCCTCAGTGTTCTGGTCGGGGCGGGAATGACCCCTGCAATTCCGAAACTTGTCAAAGCTGGTCCTCCTGAAGTTCTTCATGTTTTACTAGAAGGCCGTGTTGTTGGTTCTATTCCCACTGATAGAGTTGAAAAAGCTGTCAACCATTTACGCAAACTAAAACTATCAACAACTTCAGCGGTTTGCTTTCTTTCATTTCTAAAAAAATCTTTTATTTTTATCAGTTTCATTGAATTAAATTTAAATAATTAAACAGATCCCTGAAGATTTGGAAGTGGGGTATGTACCTATCAGCATGGGGGGCGCGTTCCCTGGTCTTTACCTGTTTACAAGTCCTTCAAGATTTGTCCGGCCTGTTAAACAAAAGTTTTCATCTGAAGAGAATAATAATATTGAACTCATTGGTCCCTTTGAACAGGTATTTAATTACATGACCATTGAAAAAAAAAATGTTTTTTGAAAAAAATGATTTAAGGATTAATCGTGTGTGGGTAGGTGTATATGGAAATAGAGTGTCCAGATGGAGGAAATGGTGGAAGATTAAAGGAGTTTCCTGCTACTCATGAAGAAATTCATCCAACTGGAATACTTAGTGTTGTTGGTAATCTTACCCCTTGGTCTGATCATAATCAGAGCCCAAGAAATATGTACCAGTGTCAGGTCTTTATTATTTTCTTTTTGTTTTTTAGACATCTTTTTTTTCTATTGGTTAAAAAGATTGTCACGAGTTATGTTAATTTTTGTAGATGGCAAAACAAACCATGGGATTCTCTTCACAAGGAATCAATTGTCGTGCAGATCAAAAGCTTTATCACCTTCAGGTTCGTATTTTTTTATTTACTTTTAAATATTTTTACACTTCTAACAAGATGGTTTGACTTAACTTTTATATAAATTTGTTAATGTAGACTCCTCAAGCTCCACTTGTACGTACAGCAACATATGAAAAGTATAGAATTGATGACTCTCCATTAGGGACAAATGCAATTGTGGCAGTGTTGGCTTATTCAGGGCAAGTTTTTTTTTTTTTAATAAAACATTTCAGTTTATCATTTCTGGTGGCGTTTATTCATTTTTTTCATGCGATTCATATCATGCAGATATGATATGGAAGATGCTATGGTTTTAAATAAATCATCTGTTGATCGTGGGTTCGCTCATGGACATATTTATCAGGTAATTTAACACATTTGTTTATTATATCATCATACTTGTATTTTTTTTTTTCTGTATAATAACATTCTACTTTGAAAAATCTATTTACAGACTGAATCTATTGATTTGGCTGATGAAAAGAACAAATCAGATCGTGCAAATAGAGTATTCAGAAGAAGCAATCTTGACAAAAAATCACATGCATTCATCGATTCAGACGGCCTTCCATACGTTGGCCAGGTTCTTTTACTTCCTACTTTTTCTAAATTATATTTTTTCTCTTCAAAATCTTGACTAGTCAACCACCAATTTCCAGAAAATAAAACCCGGCGAACCTTATTACAGCATGTACAACGAAGTCACAAGCACTTCCGTCAACCAAAAATTAAAAGGCTCAGAACCCGTCACAGTCGATTACGTCGCAGTCGACGTCAAAAACAAAAAACAGTTACAAAAGGTGAGCTCTTATAATCTTTAATTCTTTTTGTTTTTTTATCTATTTATATAAATATAAACTCATTTATTATAATCGAACAGGCAAACATACGATTACGACGTGGCAGAAACCCCATAATTGGTGATAAATTTAGCAGTAGACATGGCCAAAAAGGTGTATGCTCACAACTCTGGCCCGATATTGACATGCCATTTTCAGGAGTTACCGGAATGCGACCCGATTTAATTATAAATCCTCACGCGTTTCCTTCTAGAATGACAATTGCAATGCTTCTAGAATCTATCGCTGCAAAAGGAGGTTCTTTACATGGTAAATTTGTGGATGCGACACCGTTTTCTAGCTCGGTTAAGAAACCGGATGGAACCCTAGAAAACGAAGAAGATTCACTAGTTAACGAACTCGGGTCAATGTTGACAGCCCGCGGGTTTAATTTTTACGGTACGGAAGTGTTGTATAGTGGAGTTTACGGGACGGAGTTGACTTGCGAGATTTTTATCGGTCCGGTTTATTACCAAAGACTCCGGCATATGGTTTCGGATAAGTTTCAGGTTAGATCAACGGGGACGGTTGACCAAGTTACGAGGCAACCGATAAAGGGGAGAAAAAAGGGAGGTGGGATTCGGTTTGGTGAAATGGAAAGGGATTCGTTACTTGCACATGGAGCGGCTTATTTGTTGCATGATAGGCTTCATACGAGTTCTGATCATCATATTGCTGATATTTGTTCGATTTGTGGGAGTATTTTGACAACGACGCTGATTCAGCATCAGAAGAAGGCGATGAGGGAGATTGCGGGGCTGCCACCTGGCAGGGTACCGAAGAAAGTTAGGTGTGTTTCTTGTGGGACAAGTAAAGGTATGGAGACGGTTGCTATGCCGTATGTTTTTAGGTATTTGGCTGCGGAGTTGGCGGCTATGAATATACGGATGACGCTTCAGTTAAGTAACGGAGCGGGTGCATGAAGTTGATTTTTTGGAGACTTTTATTTTTACAATTTTGAAATGTTTTATTATTATTTTTTTCTAACTTATATGCCGATATGTGACTGGAGTTGTAGAATGAAAAGGCATAATCTTTTTGGTGTGGTGTTGTGTATGATACACTATTGATTTCTTTTGATTATATAGTCATGGAACAAACGTTCCTGAGCTGTTTTAAGGAGTTACGTCTTTTGATAGTGAGTCTGTCATGTGGTTCTTATCGGGGTGGGGCGAGGGAACCCAAACCTGACCCGATACCGAACATTCTTGAGTTTCGGGTTCGGGTTTTTTTTAACAACCCTAGTCCTGTTTGCCATAAATACCCCATCATCCTCCATCAAAATTTAAGCTTGAAGCATATCATCATATTGTGCTGACTGAAACAAACAAAACATCGTATTATGTTTAAAATGGGGTTGGTTAAAAGACGTCTATTTTTACTAAAAAGATACATCTTAATTGTTTAATGATTATAATGATTAAACAATAATGATTATTTAATTTATTATTATTAAAGAGACTAAAAAAATCTGTGAAAATAAAAGGTATAAAAGTTGAAGGGTGTAATAATAAACAAATAAACCCTAATCTTATAAAATGAAAAAACCCTAGCCGCATATCTTCTCTCTCCCTCTCAGCGAATCCGGCGCCCAGCTTCACCGGCCGACCACTGCAGCCCAACTACTCCGTCCGACCACCGCATACAACCTACCGTCGGTACACTCTACGTCCGACCACCGCAAGCACACCGAGGCCCCTGCGATGTTCACTCTCGACCTCCGATCTGTCTCTCTCGATCTATGTATCTCTTCGGCGATGTTCGATGTTCACTCTGGCGACCACTGCCATTCGACCACCGGTTCTCGACCTCCATTTTTCACTCTCGATCTGTCTATCTCCGGCGACCACCGGTTCCATTTCCATCTCTCTCTCTCTCTCCAGTTCTCTCTATCTATCTCTCTCGATGTGTGTTTCTCTCATTCTTTCTCTCTCGATGTGTGTTTCTCTGGTGGTATGGTGAAGTCAGGGCCGGTCCAAACGTTTTTGGGCCCGGGGCGAGAGGAGAAACAAAGGCCCTAAAAAAATTTAGCAAAACCATTTATAAAAAAATATTTTCTAGCGTTTTTCACTCTCGATCTGTCTATCTCCGGCGACCACCGGTTCCATTTCCATCTCTCTCTCTCCAGTTCTCTCTTTCTATCTCTCTCGATGTGTGTTTCTCTCATTCTTTCGCTCTCGATGTGTGTTTCTCTCTGGTGGTATGGTGAAGTCAGGGCCGGTCCAAACGTTTTTGGGGCCCGAGGCTAGAGGAGAAACAAAGGCGCCTAAAAAAATTTAGCAAAACCATTTATAAAAAAAATATTTTCTAGCGTTTAGTTTTAAAAAATACATATAGCTATAACAAATATAGCTATAACAATTACATGTAGTCGTTTTTTAACACCTTGGTGTTTTCCTTCCATATTTGGAACTATTGACGTGAAGTTGGTGGTGATGCTGGAGATGTGGTCCGAGTACCACAAAATGTCTCTTTCTTCTCTCCTGTCTCTCGGTATCTCTCTGTATCTTGTTCTCTCTCTCTTTGTATCTCTCTCTCTCTCTCTTGTTCTTTCTTTTTACTGATGTCGGAGATGTGGTCGACGGTAGGTTGTTGTTGGTGTTGACCGATGATAATGGATGGTGGTATGATGATGGCGGTGGTGAAACAGGAAGAGTCAATAAAAATTAGTTTATTTTGTAAGAGTGAATAAAAATTAATTTATTTTGTTTCTCTCTACATATCTTGTCCACGTACAGTATTAAAAAAGAAAAAGCTGCTAACATGCTCCAGTTCAGAATAAAAAAAAAGCTGATATTGTCATAAAAGAATAAAAAAATCTGACATATAAGAGTTGACTTTCTAAATAATAATGTGTCAGAGTATCTAAAGGGTGTCAATTTAGCAGCACCCTTTAAAATAAACTAATTTAGCAGCACCCTTTAAAATAAACTGAAGTGCTAAATGCAAGAGAATAGTAAATTGATGAGTAGCATGTTAATTTGCTATATGATGTCATAATACGTGTTGACAAGCTTCTTTGTTTCTGTTATTCGTTTGTGTAGGATATTCCGTTTGGAATACTTACAACTACAAGTTGCCCCAAAATTATTAAAATATATATAATAAATAACTTTTAAATTTCGCTTTGTTTATGCAATTTCCCCCTAGTTTTACACATGAGCAATCAATATGCTAGTAGAGTTTTTGAAATCTAGAAAAATGAAAATAAAATAATATAATAAACTTGTTTGGACAATGAGCATAGCAATGAGCTTGAGAATTTTCTGGTTCAAGCTTCCCTATCTATCTAGCTTGTTTGACAATGAAAATATAATAAGCTTGTTTCGATGATAAGTTGCTTCAATAAACTTGTTAAACAAAATTCTGGTTCCAAGCTTCCCTATCATTCATTGCATTCAGTGACCACGAATTGTCCAAATTTATCTAGCCTGTTTCGAAAACGCTCAAAGCAATGAGCTTAAGGATTTTTAAAATTCAATAGTTTTAAAACACTTGATGCACAAAATAACAATATACTTTCGTATATTTGTGTACTATAATAACATTCAATTTTTATATACTACATTGTGCTTTTAGCTTTTTTTTTTTTTAGCATATTATACTCTAAATGTCTACCCAATTGTAGCATTGTCGTTTTAATTTTATTTTCTTAATGTAACATTTAGAAAATCCATCAAGTTATAACAGTAGAAATTGATTAGTATTTGGATAACATAACCAGATAGAATTTTTTTAAATGCAATGTTGTACTAAGATGTAATGAAAAACAAATCAATGGACATTCAAGACTTGTTCATAAAACAGTTATTGGATGTAAATATTACCATGCAACAATCCAAATACCCAAAGCACAATATGAAACAAGTAAACAAAATATAGGCCGTGGCTTATATAACAAATACATGTACATTGCTGAATACTTGACTGAACTAGAAGAATACACAAATTTATCGCGATTGATTTCCTAGAATTAATCTATTTGAGATTTATTGTTCCATGAATCCCTTAAACTTCTACTCCTATAAACCTTGTGCATTTTACCAAGCGTTTTAGCACATGAATAAGTCGTTGCATACCTACATAACATATATTTGAGTGCTTAGAACATCAATGTGGCTTATCTTGAAAGCTCTATTGAATTGCAATAGAACATACTTTCAACGGCTACTTTTGATGATGAGAACATGAGGGCATTTACGTCTTTTCATGATTATGTTGTTGGCATTGTCATTGTGTGGGAACCACGGCCCACGGGAATAACACCATGAAGACCTCCAACATATTCTTCCTCTTGTGAAGGACCTGCATATCATCAAACAAATTAATCAACATCCAAATAAATAATTTATTGCCAAAAAGAAGAAAGAAAAGCCGCATGCTTTCACCTGAAACATCATCTCCAGCCTGAGCACCAGCAATACCAATGCAACAGTACAAAGATTGTTCATCAATTTTCAACTGTTCATAAGCCAAGTATACGTCTTCAATAGTTGCAGCTTCATATAGCTTTGTCAAATCTTTGATACACGATATATCCTGGAAAATACATGTCAAAATATGGTTATAAAAATAGTTTATCCCATAAAGGGTAAAATAGTCTTTTGGTAGTAGTCTAGTAATATTACCTTCCTATGGACAGAAGCAGCCTGCAAATGAGCTATCAACCCAAGCCAGTACGCATTTGACTTAGTTTCAGCTTCATGTTTCATCAGCAATGTCCGTTTAGCCTGTCAGGGCCAAAACCGTAATTTTAGCTTCATCAACAATCATGTATGGATTTAATAATGTACAACTCACCCGGTCCAATTCATGTTCGCCTATCTTTTTGCCATGTAAGCCTCTTAAGACACTCTTACAAGCATCAACCGCCCTATGTACCTGAAATTAGTCTCCAACTGGTTAAAAGATTTTTAAAAATTATAGTCTCAAAAGTAGTTGAAAACCGAGTCAACTCACCTTGCCAGGTGTAGATGTGACCGAGATAACATACCAACCAAGAGTCAACCGGTCAAAAAGGTTCAACTCAAAAGACACGTCATATGTTAACCCTTGTGAGTCTCTCACTTCCGTGAAAAGCCTAGAAAGAAATATATTAACTAATTAGATCCCAATTAAAATAGAATTTTATTCGGTTAAGAAAATATATATCAACTACCTGGAATTAATAATCTCTGCTAACAGTCCCACAGCAATTGCAAAAAATAGTGGGTGATTCCGTGATGTTTTTACTAAGTCGTTATTCATGTTCTCTGTCTTCACGAGCTGTCCTTCAGTTTCCACTTGTACCTCTGTACAAAAGTTTTTTAAATGTTTGAATTTTGGTAGATGATATAAAAAGCGAAATAATAATACATTAAAAATGCTTACCATTACTTATGGACTCAAAAAGATCGGTTCCATCAACTCTGTATCCCCACCGGTTCGGAGCGGGCCCCGCAATGTATGCACATGCTCTCTCATCAGTGTCCTTCAAGAACACCTAAAACAAGTGATGACACCATGTATACTTATAAAATATTCTAGCATTATAATTTGAATTTGGAAAAAAGAAATAATTTTGCTCTCACTTGTTGAAAGTACAAATCATTAGGAGACGGTCTGAAAACAATCGGGGTATACTCCAGTGCTTTTTCAGCTCCTCTTTTTGCCCTAATTGTGCCTAAGTAATCCATTACACAAGCTTCAATATCCGCTTCTGTAAAGTCTCCAACAATGCTCACCTATTATATAATTAAAAAGTGAATTAGAAGATTCTTATTACTTATGAAATTAAATCATAAATAAAAAGACGTACCTCCATGTTATCACTGACAAACTGACTCATTACTGCATCTTTTACAGTTTGTAATGTTAAATTTTCTAATGAATTCGGTGTGGGCTCCACAAATCGTTCGTCTTCATCCAACATGGCGATCATGAGTTTGTGAGCAGTTGACCGTTCCAAACTTTTTGGAATAGAGCGATAATATGATAAATATAGTTGTCTTGCTCTATCAAATGCATCTTCAAGCCACACACTATGCTGCATAATGTCCAAAAAACTCAAAATTTAAACTTAAAATGTAATAATTTAGCATTTTAATTTTAATTAGTCATAAAATTGGTTAAGAGATGGTCTTTACTAATTTACCTCAAGTACCATATGAAGCAGTTGGAATGCAGCACGCATTCCATTGTCTCTTGTAGTAAACCGGAATTCCATACAAAGAAATTCTTCTGTGGATTCCAGTGAACAATTAATCAGGTGATTCACACAGAATAGCTCTACCTGGAAAACAAATATGTTTATGTAAGATCAAACATTAATAGCAACATACTTTAATTTTCTTGTGTATTATAGCATCTTACTTCTATTTCTTTCTATTACAGCACTGCACTTTCAAGTTTTTCTCATTACAGCATTATACTTTGATAAGTGATAGATTACCTGTTCCCTTGTAAAATTCCCAACACGCCCTCCTTCACTCAATGTTCGAACGCCCAAAACAACCGCCCCCTTTGTTTCCGGTGTCTCCGCTGCCCGTCCACCACCTACTATAAGCCGCATCACCCCGCCGCATGTTTCGGTTTTCGATATCTTATTTAACATAAACAACAAACATTCATGCCATACATGTTAAAACAGAAAAAAAAATAATAATAAATAATCAGAAGTAAGCAAAGATATATAACATACCTTGTAGTTTATGGAAATCCCATTTGAGAGACGACATTGAGTAATTCCTGTTTCTTTTTCATGAAATTTAGTAGCATTCGAATCTTTACCAACAGACACAAAAGATGGTTTTAGTTCCAACTTCAAATCTTCCAGTTCTGGTAAAGTTATCAAGTCTTTTGGTACCTCAAACTGTAATCACAAATTTTTTTTTTATAAAAAACTATAACTTAATATTATAAACAAGAAAATAATAAAATATACCTCTGCTTCAGGCTCTATAGGTTCCTTTAAACCTTCTTCAATTGCAGTTGTTATCTCACTTGGAGTTATCTTGAAATCAACTTCACCTACTCCATCAACATGTACTTTCTTTGGAACACATGCAACAATGGCTGCAGGTACAGGTGCAGATTCTTTTCCAAAATCTGATATGTATTCCAACACTTGTGCACCAATGTAATTCACCTACATAAATTCCACATTCATATATTAATCTCCCAATCATCAAAGAAACATAATCTTGAAAAAAGTTTGCATTTTTACCTCTTCAAGAGTGACTGTTCCAGCAACAGCAATCAAACTTTCATGACTTTGTTTATGATCCATAACCCTATGCCCAAGTGCATCACTTTCCATCACAAAATCCAAATTATCCACTGATGAAATATTATCACTCATTGCAGCTAACTGTTCACTATCTTTTAACAATGCATCAAGATAACGCGCTAGTTCTCCTTTTGTAACACCAAATTCTTTAAGCCTTCGAACCTAAATAAACATACATGTTATTATAATTATAAATTTATAGCTATTTATCATTATTAATATTGGTATTGAAAAGTACAACTACAAACCTCTTGTGCAGCTACTTTAATTGCACTTTGCCAACTTTTAGGTTCAGCACTGACTGTAAGAGTAGTGACAGTGCATCCTTCACGCCCTGAGTCACTATGATCCAACTCAATGGATGTAAATGGAGGGCTAGAACTCTGTAAAGTTACCTTTTTTATTAAAAAAGATTCTTGAAAAACTAAAAAAAAGGAAATCAAAATCCATGAGAATACACCACCTTGTATCTTGAGTTGATGCGAAAATGCAAAGCTGAAAGGAATATTCTCTTCATAAGAACATTACGCAAGTCACCATATGTTTGGACTTTGTTTACAGGAATCTGAAAAAGGGTAAACACGTAAAATACTTGTGTATATGAATGTTTTTGAAGTTTATTGTCGATATTTACCTTGCAGAACATGTTAATTGAGAAGTTTTGAAGCAGTTCATGCTGAAATATTTGGGGAGATTTGGGATTTTCGATTCTTTCTGGAAGAGACCAATTATGCTCTACAGGTGGACGAATTGCATGCCTTTCTTTTTTAACAACTTTTGATTGGTCCACTTGTAGAGATGATGATCTGTCATGTGATGACTCAGCTGATATCCCTCCTGTGAATTTAGGAACAAGAAAACTAGCCATTGCACCAAATGCACTAGTTTTAGGTGGTACATAGGTCTCATTCTCAACATGTTTCGTTCCAAAAACAGCCTGCAGAAAGATTCTTTATAATTAACCAATTCTATAAATAAAAAAGATGTCAAATATTAAAATGACATACTTGAATGTCATGAACTATCTTTGGAATGTTATTGATATCCCCCACGATATATAAAGTTGCATTTGCTGGAAAGTACCAACGTTCATGGAATTTCCTAATTTTATCTGCATCCCATTTTTTAATTTGATCTTCTAGCCCAATTGGGAATCTTCTACTTAGCTTATTCTCAGAATGCAGATGTTGCAACAACTGTGGTTAAAAAACAACAAAAAGATTACAAAAACTGGCAACAATAACAACACAAGTGCATTATTTGAAACTTTTCAGCAAAAATACCTGGCAATCAACACGGTACTCAATAGTATTCATCATTTGCAGCTCTGATAATATGGCACGTCTTTCTTTCTCAACTCTTGAAGCAAGAAACTTTGGGTAGAAAGCTATCTACATCATAAAAAATAATATGTAAATAATATGTAAATAACAACAGCTCTGATTATACTTTACAAGAAACTATATCATTATGTTTCCAGACTTGCCATACCTCATTTAAAGCATCCAAAACAGTTGGGAGTAGATCATCATCAGAATCCTATTGAAAAAAAACGATTGTGTAAAGAAAGATAGAAAGGCATTATGAAACGATAGTTACATAAGTTAGAGAGCTTTAACAAAACCTGGAGTTACAAACCTGCATAGAAGTTGGTGAGTGGATGTGAAACACTGTATGATGAAAATCTGTATACGCATTTGATCTTGCACCAGTCCTCAAAAGCTTCTCCCTTTTCTTACTTCCAAGAAAAGCAACATGCTCAATCATATGTGCAATACCTTGTTCATCATCTTCTTCATCAATTGACCCCACATGAACCTCCATGTGAGCTTCAAACCTGTTTTGTGGAACTTTGTTGGGCAAGATTAGGTAACGAAGTCCATTCTCTAATTGTCCCCTGTACAACTTTGGATGTGATGGAAGTTCAGAACCTAAAAACGCCTCTAACTCCCTCCTCCATTCACTGCTTTCTGTGTCAAACAAAACATCAGAAGATTGCTGCTCCAAAGCACTTTCTGGCCATGCTGTACTTGCTGCATGTGGCTCATCGGGACCCACAGCTGCACATGCAACTTGTACGCGTTTTTTCTAACAATGTATAAGATATAGATCAGAAAGATTTCATGATTGTATGTAATTGACTGTAATTAGTGAACTTACAGGCACATTGTTTACTCCATGCTTTGAGAGGTGAAATATAGATTTGTCTGCGAGCATTCTTGAGGTGGATTTGCATATAGGAGTCCGTTTTCTTCGTCCATGGTGAAAGCAACTGAATCGTGTACATTGATCTAACAATGGCCTTTGAATCAATGGTTTATCCAATGGAGAAGTTAATCTATTCCCAACAATCTATAGTAAAGGGCATAGGATATTGTCAGATAAAGAAACTAAACAAAATGGAGCAAATCCATCTTTCATCATTTATTTCCAATTCAAAATCATGTAACAATCTACAGTTCAAATCAAACATATACAATCAGCTACAATCATCGAGTATTCCATTCTGGTCCGATGAAAATTGCAAAGTTTGACCTAATAATTCGACAAAAGTGTTCTGATTATTCGTCAACGTTTTAAAATAAACTTCGAGAGTCAGAAACAAGGGTACTGTGTGTATTACAATCAATAATATCAATAGCTTGTAAACATCGCCATGTTCTAAAAGCTAATTCCAGCTTGAAAGAGTCCATAGAAATCAAATTTTGTTGCACTCTAGATACGAGAAATCACAGCTGCCGAACAAGATTCCAATGATTTTGTTTGTTTCCCAAATTAATCGATAAATAAGAGAACGGAGATAGATAACAAAGCACCTTAGAGGTGAAGTAACGAGGCGGAGCGGTGGCTGCCCGGCGGCTATGTGTATGGAAACACCGCAGAGTAACAGTCTTCTTGTTCTTAGCCGGTAGGTTACGATTGGATACCACATAATTGGCTTTGTTAGAAGAAGAGGCGGATGATGATGTGAAGGGGGACTTAGACTTGACTTGTAATGGAGCGGAAGCGCATATGATAGATGAAGCTTCCATTGATGTTTGTGAAGGAGAGTTGCAGAGGAAGTCGAGACGGTGAGATGAAATTAAGGGGGCGACTTTTATCCTCACAAAAGAGTTTATTGAAGGCCAATTTTGATATTTGTGGCAACAAACTTGTCTTCCTATTTCATTTTCATAACTTTGTATGGAACTCACGAACCGGTTCAGTTTGATTCGGTTCGAGTCAATTTTGAACCGTGGGTAATAACGTGATCGTAGACAGAACTGCACATGGTCCGGCCCTGTAAGCAAAAGCAATGGCGGTAAACGACTAAACGTGGACGAATAAAACTCGTTAGTCCGGTCCACTCCTAGGGGAGAAATATCGGCCCGACCCACTCCAAAAAAAGCCTGTCCTTTTTATTGTTGATCAATACTAAATTACACAAGATAAAATTGCATTTGATTTATGTTAATATGATAAACTTACAAACAGATATTTAAACAAGAATTTTGTAGGTTACAAATTCCATGATAATTATTGTCATAGTTGTAGTGTGGTCAAGGTGAGAACATTTGAGTTGGGAGTATATAGGGTTTTTAAAATTTTAGAATGCTATACATCCTGTCTAAATGGCTGTTTTGTAAGCCTTTTAATAGTTCCATTAAGAGGAAGTCTCTAAACCGGTCGGATTCTAAGCATTTGTTTCGTCAATTTCACGTCTCTTAATGTTCAACAGTCTCTGATTCTGTCAGACTTGAAGGCATCGTCGAATGAAAATATCAACATGCTTGCCCTTGCCATTTGCCTTAAAGGAACGCTTGCTTCACACAGCTACCTCTTCCCTTTTCACCAAACTTTGAGGCATCTTTTGGTAAAGAGACATGACTGGACTGAGTAGGACGGGACGGGACAGGATTAGACTGGACAAGACTAATTTAGTTCTTATCCATGACATTTGGTTGCATCAGGAGAAGACACAAAATTGCGATAAAATTACTAGGTTGTCCTCCATTTTGTAAATTGTTTCTAATATCTTTTACCATACTATAATTATAAATAAACACCATTGCATGTATGTATGTTTAGATTGTGAGGATGGGGTGTAGGTGGGTGGATATGGGGTATGTGGTATGGGCAGATGAGGGTGGGTGGGGTGGGGATGAAGGTTGGGGTGGGATGGGGATAGGGATGAGGGTCGGGTGGGTGGGGTATGATGGGAAATAGGCATAACAAATCAACTTAAACTCTTAAGTTCACATGCAACCTATAGGATCTATGTTTTCTCTATTGAACATATAAATAATAACATCTATAGGAAACCCTATGTATAATCAAAATTACTAAAGAGGGTTTTTAGATTACATACCTTATTGTTATTATAGCAAATAACAATTATTCCTTGTATTGTTGATCTCTTAGAAGGTAGCACTACAAATGTCGTGCATCTAATGGTTCACACCCAAAAGTCAAAGTAAAGTTTAATTATCTTAAGTCTTATTAAGAAAAGCTCGCTATAAAACCTTAGAGAATGATTACAGATTCTGCTTGAGAGAGAAGAGAAATTCCAGAGAACTGTCTATGGGAATGAGGCAGCGAATAATGTGACAAGGGAGGCGTATTTATAGTTGCAATGGTGATAAGGATAAACCTCATTTGAATTCAAATAAAAATAAACATTTTATCTTCAAACCCTTTCCGGCTGTACGCGACGCGCGCGTCACGGCACTCCTTGCCCGCGCCGCGCATGTTACTTTGTCCATAAATTTCTATTATTCAACTATTGAACAATTACAATCTAGCCCCTGCACTTTTAATTAATCCCAAATTAATTCTGATTAATTCCAAACAAGTTTCTAATTAATTTATTATCACATAACAAATTAATAAACTATTTATCTCTCTCTTACTATTAACCTTTATGCCATTTGGACTAATGAGGGCAACCTAAAAGGACTTTGCTACTATCAATTCAAGTATATACCAATTATAGTTATGGACTTAGACACGTAATCCAACAGGGTATGGGTATGGTGGTGGTGGGGTATGAGTGGTAGTAGGGATGGGGGTGGGGTAGGGGTGGGAGGTAAGCTAGGGGTATATGGGTGGGTTGTGGGTGTATGTGGTGTGGGGGTGGGGTGGATGGGTGAGGTAGGGGTGTGGGTATGGGGTATGGGTATGGGTAGGGTTAGGGTTGGGGTTGGGTGGGGGTAAGGGTGAGTGTGGGTATGGGTGTGGTGGGGTATGGGCATGGTGGTGGTGGAGTGTGAGTGGTAGTGGGGGTGGGAGGTAAGCTAGGGGTATTGTAACGCCCGGTTTCTCATACAAAGTACACCTAAAAATTTTCAAGCAATAATACATCAAAATGGACATACTTGCACTCAAACCACGTAAACAAGATGTTATCAATATATTTAATTACACAAAAGGTCCTTACAGTTTGACCAGGCATTACAAATAAACCTAACACAACTAAAGGACAGGCTCTAAGTCGTCCGTCTCTCTTTATCACATGCCTTCCCCTATCACAGCTACAGATACCTGCAAGACAACATACAACTCAAGTGTAAGCTTATAAAGCTTAGTGAGTAATCTCAATTACACTCCAGTAATCCCTCTCAGTAAATATCTTTATCATTCTCTTTTGCTAATCTCATTAGCAAATATCCACTTTCTCTTAAATCTGAAATCTGCAAATATATTAGCTTTACAAATACCAGCTAATATTTAATAACATCAATTCCATAAAATACCACAATTAGTACTACTCATAACTCGACCACATTCTCACATATATTCATTTTTAACAACCAACTTATATTCAATCATAGCAATTCTCATGACTATAACAATTAAACTCAAGGACTCTTTAAGTCAACCAATTTATCACATACTCTACTCTTATACTCAATATAGATTGCAACTCATTCTTGTCATCCACAGATAACATAATCACTCCAACTCTATTCCAGCTCAATAGCCCTCATGGCTATACAATTAGACTCAAAACTCTTTAATGTGACTACACAAACATCTACTCAGTTTATACAATAAATATGTATGTTCAACTCAATTGTTGTTATTCACAGATAACAATTTACTCATTAATTAGATTACAACAATAACAACCTAACACATATATATTTATAAACTCGGTTTACCACAAGGTAAAATTCTACTCAAGTACATAAAAGTACTCACCTGATAACGACTTAGTAATTGGAACCCTCGAATTACGCGTACCGGGCTCCTGTTCGCTAGACTTGGTTATTTCACCATAGTTTAAATCAATTCTCCAATATCCACAATCAACTCAATTACATCTATCTCAAAGATATATAAATCAAAAGAGGAAACAAAAGAGTATAAACGGTAATATCAACTCAATATTTACCGAAACCCCCAAATTCGCGGTTCTACTAATTCAACCGTAGAAACTCGACAATAATCTCACAAATATCTCTAAAGGCATCCACTAACAATCTACTAACAATATATATAGCAATATATAGCTAAAACATGAAAATGAAAGTTAGGGTTTCAAAACCCCAAAATCAATAAATTACTCACCTCGATGAATTAGGAATCGTGAGTGTGTTTATGGGGTTAGATTGAAGTCTCCTTACTCTTCCTTATGCATCTCATGACTCAATTTGGTGGAAAATCGACTTAGGAAACTCTGGATATCGAAATGGGTCTATTTTTTTCGAAATGTGCATTTTCTGCACATTATATAGTGCTGTCAGGCCTACACGACCCGTGTAGACTCACACGCCCCGTGTAGGGCTGTTCTACACGACCCGTGTAGACTCACACCCCCCGTGTAGGTCTGTTTTGGCTTTCGGACTCCTTTTGAACACTCTACACGACCCGTGTAGAGGTACACGACCCGTGTGACTCTGGAAGGCTTATTGTTTGGTTTCTAAAGGTTTTCTACACGACCCATGTGACCATACACGACCCGTGTAGCTCTGTTTTGGCATTTTTCAAGTCCAAACTTCTTCAAATGGGTTTTTAATCACCCAAACTCATACAACAAGCTAACTAATCTTAATCACACCAAGATTAACTCGAAATCTCTATAATTTAAAAACACGGTATTACAAGTATGGGTGTGACTTGTGGGTGTATATGGTGTGGGGGTGGGGCGAGGTAGGGGTGTGGGTGTGTGGTAGGAGTATGGGTAGGGTTAGGGTTGGGGTTGGGTGGGGGTAAGGGTGAGTGTGGTGGTGCTGGTGTGGGTGTGGGTGCAAGACTAAAATTTAATCAGTTTGTGTCATTTGACTTCTTGTTCCACTTTGTTCCACCATTTTAGGTGAGACTAAAATTTAATCAATTAGTCTCATTTGACTTGGTCATTTGTCCAGTCTCGTCTTTGACTTGGTCATTGTTCCAGTCTCGTCCATGTTAAATGCAACTTTAAAGTGATTTGTTTTGTTATATTCCATATAGTACTACGTACCAAATGTTACCAGAATGAATCTACCTCTGCCCTCTTCCAAGTCTCACATCTTCCTCCTCCATCACCGCCTTCCTCCTTATTCCTTACTCGTCAAATGTTGAACGACCCCTTTATTTGGTAACAAAATTATCGAATTCTTCATTCTTTGAACTAATTTTATTTTCTTTGTGGTGGATATTAACAGTTTTGATAGGTTACAATGTGTCTTGACCTCCTCTCATTGACAACTATTGTTGAATAAAGAACAACCATAAAGATTTTAAACCGTAAGGCAACTAAGCTTTGAAATACAAATATTATGCTTGTGAAGGTTCAGTAGCAACATCATAAGGTGCGGATGTATCTTGGGAGCCCGGTGAAGAATTTAAAGCTAAATACCCGTACTTATTTCGTAGACGATTTCGATGACAAAATCATTCTAAACGAAGGGAGGTTGTAATACCCGTTTTAAGTCGTATTTCGAGTAAAAAGAAATAAAAAATATATGTATTTAAAGTATGGGTTTAAATATTTCGAAATGACAATATTTTATAGTTAAAAAGAGGTGTGAGGATAAAGGTTAAGTAGGAGGACCAATAAGTAAATTTATCTATTTTGGAGGGTAAAAAGAAGATAGTGAGAGAGCCGAAGGTTATCTCCTTGATGTCTCCAATGTAAATATAAGAAAAGGAGGCAAACTATAAGTTAACTTTTTTTTCTTCTACTTGGAGTTGTACAACAAAAGTTCTACCCCCAAAGGAGTTAAACCATGAAGTTCCTCCTGTCTGTTTGCTTAAGATTGTGCCTCACAACAAGAGTTTAGTAGCAAGAAAAAGGTTGTGATTTCAACACCAGAATTGGCTTTTCCCTCTCATACTCAAAACCTCAAATAAAGACCAAGTACTACATCGATTTGGGGAATAATTCTTACAAGTATCAAGTCTTTTGAGTACCCTTTTTCATAAATTGAAGATTTGGGACAGAAAAATGAGTTTAAGAAGTTCAATTCATTTAGAGCTTATTTTACACAAATACCTAGCAATATGTGATGTTATATTAATGTTATGCGAATGTACAACCATATACAATGGTGTTCCAAATAACAATGGGTGTATAATGCAGTGTTTGTTTTTTAAGAGGTAAAAGTTTGTAGTATGCAGACCACATCTACAGACATTTGCAGAATAAGATGTGGACCAAATGTCTGCAATATTCAATAAGAAGACTGTTTGTTTTAAAATCTGCAAGCTACTAAAATAAATTGAATTATTTACCATATTATGTATTTTTGTATATTTAACTTTTCATTTTATCAATAATTATCCATAATGTATACAAAAAAAAAGTAAATTACTTTTCTTAAGTTAGAAGACGTAAAAAAAACTTCAGTTCATGTTTGTTCCAAAAAGATGACGCGTAAACATTTTTAGGTTTGCATTCCTCCAAGAAAATAAACACTCTCTGAGGACTAACATATGTGCGCCGTTTGTAGGTCGTAAACAAAAGAGGCCAATAAGATCCGCAGACAAAAAACAAACAACTACTAAGTTAAAGAGAGACACGAGTTGTCTCTAAAGACGTATGAAACATCTTCAAATTTTTTAATGACACGCGAGGTATTTATACACGTATGAGACATCTTTAACCTTTTAATGACACACTGGGTGTCAAAAGACACAAAAGGCGTCTTAAATTCCTTTACGACACATGAGGTGTCAAAGTGCACAAGATGTGCTTTTAAACTGTAAAAAAAAACTAGAGTCATGAGGTGTTAAATTGAAATAATAACATGAAAATTGTGAATTAGGATGATGAGTCTTCTTACTACCTCTTATGTGTGTTAATGTGATTCAGTAAATTATTACTTCATCATATTGATGCTATTAAGTTTATTTCTTATTGTGCATATTACCCACTAAGCTCTTGTAGGTTATTGTTGATTCGTTGTGATGATTCCTTTCAGGTTCAAGACAAACCAGTAAGGTGAGGAGGTAATATAGTTCGGAGACAAGTAAACGAGTACTTTTGTATTTTGAATGAGTAGTGATATTGACACCAGTTGAGGAACTTTTATAGTTTTGTTGTATTGTCCATTGATAGAATTTATAAATTATTAGAATGGATATAAACATAGACCGTTGTATTATTATTAAGTTAAAAAAATTGTGTGCTTCATATCGATTTTTTTGGGTGTTACGTCTTCTGATTTTTTTGTGCACCATCGTATGCCTTGACACTTAAACTTTCAAATGTTAATGACTTGACCATGTGGGACATTTATCCGCAAATTGTGTTTCTAAAATGATTAATATTTTATTAAATACACTTGAACTTTATTTTAAATGACTATTTCAAATAACATATATGCAGGGTGTTACAAAAACATTGACAACTACTATTTATAATAGTAATAATAATAATAACAACAATTATAATAATCATAATTATAACTAATAATAATAATAATAAATAGTAATCATAATTTTTTTTGTCATAATGATTTTTTGAAAATAGATACATAACCTAGTGATTTTATATAAAGTAAACACAAAACTTAAGTGATTTTATTGAAAAAATAATGTTTTACGTTAATAATGGTGATGTCTGTTGATGGGTATAACATGCCAATATTTAAAAAAAACTATAAATACCAATGGTTATTTTGAAATAAAAAAATAAAATTGAGGCTTTTTAAATAGAAAATTGAGTATATAAAAATTATCTATATATAATACATCTTCAAACCAACAATAAACTACAAAAAATCAATATACGGTAATCAATTTTTTTTGACATGATACTATTCTCATATAGATAAAGGTTTGAGTCAATTTCTTTTGGCACCTCATTGATATGTTCGACATAAAGTATGATAATTGTGTTTATTGGGTTTACAACCTTAAAACCAAATCAATATACATGAGGAAAACAAGGAAACCACCAAAATCATCTTTTTAATTTATAATGTTGTTGACAAAATATATACCTCGAGTCTGCTTCATCAAATCAATAAAATATTGTCAAATAGCATTTTATTATATTCACACTTTTTTGAAAACTTGTATACTTTGTTAATTTTGTGCACGCAACAAGAAGCTAAAAGCCAAACAATATACATGCGTGTTTTGACAAATATGTTACCAACATGTGTAATTAGGAAAATAATAATAGACAAATACGAAAAAAAAATCAAAATATGTTTTTTTTGGGGTAAAGAGAAAAGATTCAATTGTGTTTTTTTGGGGAAAGAGAAAAGACCCAACCACGTTGATTCAAGTAGATGAAATTCTATAACCATTATTGATATAACGATGATATATAACAATTTAACATCACCTTATTAATATTTTTAATAATATTAAATAATTTTATAACCATCTTGTAGCAATTTTAAAAGAAAAGACCAATTTAGGTGTTGCTTAGCCATTCAAGATGAAGAGCGTTCCATTCAAAATTTTAATAATATTAAATAATTCTATAACTATCTTGTACGAATGGTTGACCATTAAATAGTTGAGACTATAAAACTAATCTCAGCACTCGACGCAATTTATCAGAGGGTTATATATTATAAGGGGTTAACCAGTGTGAACGCGTTGTAAACGATCAAACCTCATAACATTTGAATCAAACAATTATAAAATAATGTGTGACCTATATTAGTTCATTTTAGTCTCAATTTTTTAATTATTCTTATTTGAATATATATATATATATATATATATATATATATATATATATATATATATATATATATATATATATATATATATATATATATATATATATATAGAATCAGGATCGGGTGAGGACTCTTCTTAAAGTGAGGACTTGCGAGGACATCTTAAAAAAATTGAAAAAAATATAAAAAATATAAATAATAAAATGGATCATAGTACTATATCGGAGAAAAAAAAGATTCAAAAAAAAAACTTTTCGATCATTATTTTTTTATAATGAAATAATGATCCAAAATAAAAACAGAAAAATTGCATCATTACGTTTTGCAATGATGCAAATTTTTTTTTGATAATGATATAGTACTATTCTCGATTTTATGATTTGTATTTTTTTATATATATTTTTAATTTTTTTAAGGTGTCCTCGCGAGTCCTCACCGAAAAAAAAGTCCTCACCGGAACCGGACCACACACACACACACACACACACATATATATATATATATATATATATATATATATATATATATATATATATATATATATATATATAGAGTCCGTTTCAAGGAAGAACCAATATTTTCCTAGGAACCGTATGAACTTTTTGACTGAATTTTTTTTTTTTAAAAAAAAAAGACATAATACATCTAGTCGCTTATATTTAAGACTTTTTGTCAAAAAAAATTTGAAAAATAATATGTATACACAAAATGTGCTTATATGCATTTTTTCGCACATGTGTATATGATCACGTTTCGTGCATATGTGCACATTTCGTGTATATATATTATTTTTTCAAATTTTTTTTACAAAAGATCTTAAATATATGCGATTAGGTGTATTATGTCATTTTTTTAGGAAAAAAATTTTCAGTAAAAAAGTTCCTACGGTTCCTAGGAAAATATTGGTTCCCATTTGATATTTAGTCTATATATATATATATATATATATATATATATATATATATATATATATATATATATATATATATATATATTCTTAAATTATATACCAATAGTTATAACTTTATGATTAAATAATTAGTTTATATATATATATATATATATATATATATATATATATATATATATATATATATATATATATATATATATATATATATAAACTAATTATTTAATCATAAAGTTATAACTATTGGTATATAATTTAAGATTACCCTATACATATATATCATTGTATAATGGATTCTCACAGACTGGCAACCGTTATCTAACGAGCATCTGCTGGCGATTCCATGATGCTTACAAGAAATCCACGCCTTTGATCCATCCATCCATCCATCGCCACCAGATTCATTTCAAAAATCGACACTCTCTCTTCTCCAGCAATACAACTAATCACTCCTGTGACACCCACAAACCACTTCTTTCATCAAATAACAGTAAACCAGCCCTTACAGCCCTTCATAGATCTGTCTTGCTGAAAACCTTTTCTCCGAGGTGGGTATTTGTTCACTCTTTGGATCCCTCTTCTGTTTCTACTTCTTGTGATTCGAATTCTCCTTCTTTTGGGTGTTGTTAATGCCTTATTTTTAGGGCTTTTTTCTGGTCTACATTGTGGGTTTCTGATTCGTACTTGTTCCTGTGTTCAGCCTTCGTAGCTGTTAATGAATAATTCTGGTTTATCTCTGTTCCTGTGGTAGGTGTTCATGGATGTTCTGTATGGATTTATCTTTTGAGCACTTTTAGGGTTGGAGATCTTAATTACAGTGTCTAACTATTTGAAGTGTTAAACACGTTCTGTTTGAATTCGCCTTGTTTTTGGCGTCGTTAATGCGTTAATCTGTAGTTTTTATGTTTTTTTTTTTTTTTTCGGATTTGTCGGATTCTGATTCATATTTGTTCGTGTGTTCTGTTTTCATGGGTGTAAAGGGATAATTCTGGTTTACAATGTGTGTTTTCTTTTACTTTGAACGGCTGTATATAGATACCGTCTTTAGATTAGGATTGCCATGGATGTTTTTTTGGAATTTGTTTGTTGAGAAATTGTAGGGAGGTCTCAAGTTTACCTATATTTATCGGTGCAATTACCTCTAAATTTTGTAAATCTTGCTCAATTTCTTGTTCACTTCTGTTAAAAGTTTGAGTTTTAAAGGATTTAACTCCCGAAGTTTTACTGGGAAATCTCCTAATTCGTTTCTCAAACACAATATTCTAGATAGGGACTCTATGCTCTAATAATGTATAATCAAAATTGAATATGTGAAAAGATAATTGGTCACTATCAGACAAACCCACAGCATAAATTATCTGGTCATTTGGGTTGTGAGGTGGAAAAAAGCTCTTTCAAATATTTGTTGATTGTTTTGTGGTCACTTGGTCACATTTATGCGTTGTTTCTTTTTTACTTAATTAGACTCAACAGGGACACACCTTATCTGGTAAGTTATATATGGCTGTTTTTTACTTAATGCAGAAAGAATGACTTAATGTGGTAAGCTATATATGCGTGTGTCTTTTATTCCTAATCTTGATTGAAATCTGTAGGTTTCGAGATGGTAGCTCAAGAATTCACTGTGGATTTAGATAAGCCTCTTGTCTTCCAGGTACATTTTTATTGTAATTTCTTTCTCTTTTAACCATCCTGTCCCATGAAAGTTGCAACATTTTCCTTTTTGTTTGCCCCATGAACATCATCTTTATTCTTTACGTATTTACAAGCTAAAAATTACTCATTTAACCATCATCATTAGAAACAAATTCACCGTGTTAATCCAGTATCACAATTCACAAGATTGTTTATCTGTTAAAAGGGTATTTAAGATATCTAACAAATAGTCAAACCTTGCAGTTTGCATGGGCAAATGAAGTATCTAGTTTCCTTTCTTGTAACATTTCAATTCTTTGTTTTTTGTTTCCTAATTGTACAAATCTTTAAATACACAGGTTGGCCATCTTGGAGAAGCTTATCAAGAATGGATTCACCAACCTATTGTCAGCAAGGAAGGTCCACGCTTCTTTAAAAGCGACTTCTGGGAGGTACTTCTTCCTACTTTTTATGTTAAATCTGATCAAATATTTCTAGGGCTATCTTCGATGATGAGGGCATTCATGTCTTTTGCACAAACAAGAGATCAAGAGCGATTCCCTATCCCACCAAAAAAGTGCAAGTTTTGTCCCATTGACATCGGTCCTGGTCCAATGCATGTCAAATGTAGTACAACCTGTTTTGTCATGTCAAATGCAGTACAATCTGTTCTATCATGTCACATGCAGTTAATGTGTTCAGTCATAGTCAGATCAATTGGAGTACAACTTGTTCTGTCATGTCATGCCATGCATAATAAAGTATGGAGGGGATACTGATTTTTTCTTGTATGGTACAGTTTCTTACAAAAAATAGGTGGTATTATATTCCATCCATTTGGCTCCCGGTTGTATGTTGGTATACCTCAAAGTCATTCAAGATGGGCCTTCCACTTCCTCAAATAGCAATGATACTTGTTTTGGGCATTTTCATTTGGTCATTCATGGAATACAGTCTGCATCGTTTCCTTTTTCACATTAAAACCAAGAGCTATTGGTGCGTTCTATTTCATTTCTAATTTTCCGTCATATACATATTGTGTTTTCTATTGTTTTTATTCACTTGATTTTGTTAATACTTTTAGGGGAAACACCCTTCATTATCTTCTTCATGGTTGTCATCACAAACATCCTCAAGATGGATTACGCCTTGTTTTCCCTCCTACTGCAACAGCAATTCTCTTGGTGCCCGTATGTTCTCTTCTTTTTCCTTTTTTAAAACTTAGAAAATGGTTTTCTAAAAGGTTATAATGGTTTGATTGAAAATAGTTAAGTTACCGAATTTTGATAAAATGATGAAAAAGTACAGAAGTAGTTTTCTGTATTGTGGCCAATTTGAAACCTACTAATAAAGTTATCTGATTGGCAGTTATGGAATGTGTTGAAACTGATATCGACCCCTACTGTTACTCCTGCTTTATTTGGAGGTATTTTGCTTGGTTATGTGATGTATGATGTCACCCATTTCTATGTGCACCATGGCCAGCCAAAAAGCCAAGTTCCTAGAAGTCTTAAGGTAAAGTATAAAAAACATGCCATATCTTTATTTACCAAACTATTATGCCAAGATAATATTTCTCCAAAATAACAATATATGTTTCTTTTTTACTTAATGGCGACATGACATAATCTGGTCAACTATATAAGATTGTTTCCTTTTGACTCAAGGCAGAAAGAATGACTTAAAACAGAAAGTCAAGAAAATATTGCTTTCCCTTTTAAGTCATTAGCTTTTTTCAAGTTTGTCCTCATTTATTTCTTCCTTCCATTTTCCGGTGTATGTTGTCATTTATCTAGACAGCAAAAAAGAAGGGGTAAATGCAAGAAACAACAATGTATTATCGTTGATTGTTTATTGTAGCATCCTACTTTTTTTTCCTTGTACAATATTGCACTTTGAAAATCTACTCAGTTATAGGAAATGTCAAATTAGAAGCAATTTTTAATGCTATAGTTGGGTAGATTTTTCAAAGTACGATATCATGAGAGAAAAACATTGAAAGTATAATGCTGTAATAGAAAGAATTAAAAGCAGGATGCGATAATACACAAATAAATGAGAGTATGTTGCTATTTCTTTCATTTAAACCCAAAAAAGAAATAGGGTCTGAAACTGATTGGTTTGAAAACTTTTTAAAACCATGTTAAATCGGTTTTGATTTGTTTTATATGCAGAAATACCACTTAAATCATCATTTTCGGATTCAAAACAAAGGATTTGGCATAACATCTTCACTTTGGGACAAAGTGTTTGGAACATTGCCTCAAACCAAATCAGCTGAGAAAGAAAGGATGCAGTGATGATGAATCAACTCAAGACTCATAATGGTAGGCTTCCATCTGGTCAACGTTCTTTGAGACAGCATTTAGTATATCTTAGCATTGTTTTGGATGTAATTTTACCTTGACATTTATGTGGGTTTGGAAATTATTTATTTATTTGGTCAGTGTAAGTCGTGTCTTGTTTCGTATTCTCTCTAGAAGGTAAGGGGTAATCATGGGAAAAAGACAAAAAGTGTAGTGACATCAACAATAAATAGAGGGAAGAGGTCAAAACTCAAAAGCATGTAGTGTGTATATTCTGCCTTTTGGTAAAAGGAAGTTGCTTCATGAGTTTGCTCTTATTGAAATGATGGGGTCTTCAAGTGGATTCGTCTTTTGCATCTATGGAGGGTTTTGCGATGAAGACGACTATTGATTTTGAACAGAGTTAGATGTTTTTTTCTCGTTCTATTTAATTCAGATGTTTTTTGATTGGGTTGGTTTGGCAATTTGTCTTAATTTATAGAAGTTTGTTTATGGTGTTCTGTATGTTTATGAATTTTGATCGATTCATGGATAAGGGTGTCAAAATAACATTTGGATGATTTGCAAGGCAATTTGTGGAAAGTATATCGAGTCGAATTCTTTTGGCAAATTACACGAAAAAGATTGCATTTTGATCAATTTTGTTGTTTAATCACTCACACTTCATTTTTTTACATGTTTCCAAATTAATCATTTTGACATGTTATCTTAGCTTTTACTCAAGGTTTCTTCGGTAATTTTTCAAATTCATCACTTTCCTTTGCGATGGAAGTGTAGTAGTTGATGCGTGAAATTTTATATAGGAGGTTTAGGGTTCAATCTCTGACACGCCTAAAATATTGCTATTGCTATGTGATATTCCATGTGATGAGCCTTGGCTGGGCTGGATGTGGCTGTCCAGATGGTGCGGTTTGCCACAAATGGTAAATATTGAAAAATGTATGAAACTTTGGTTTGATTGAAAAAATAAAGTATAAATGGCTAAATTGTAAAGTTGCCAGATATATCTTTTTTTCCAGTAATTTCTAGAATCGTAGGGGTGAGCATATAGATCGGGAAAATTGAACTGAACCGATAACTGACAAACTGAACTAGTATTGAATAGCATATCTGGTTCGGTATTTGGTTTTCTAAGTGAAATTTCAAGTTTTGCACAATATCCAATTCAAAATTTGGATAATGAATAGATCCGGTCCTAAATTGGTTTTTGGTTTTGGCTCTGAAAACCCGAACCGAATACCATATGTATATTTGGTTCGGTCTTCAATTTGCATAAAACTCCTATTTCGGTTTCGGTTTCAGTTCGGTTCTGGATCACACTCACCTCTAGTAATTTGTCCATATTCTTTTACTCAACAAATAATGATGTGTCATGAGTCGTGAAAGCACAAGACAAATCGACATAAAAATAAAGAAAGGTAAATTATGAGAGCTTGCAAACTGGCAAGCCCAAGCCAGACCAACTTGTTTGACTATCTGAGCCGAGCTCAAGCTTAATTAATGATCGATTTTTATAGGCTAGTGAGCCTAAATGAGCTTCACCTCAAGTGGGCCATACACACCAAGCCAAAAACAATTGGTTCATGTTTTTTGTAAACCACTAGTTTTGGTACCCCGATGAACATTTTTTTTGTTTGTTTCCAAGGCGATACACATACTTGTACACAAATACGTGTCCATACGTGTATACTTATACAAACTAAGTGAAATCTAGGGTTCTTTATTCAGAACTATGGGACAACCATACTTGGTAAGACCATGTTTGTTGTATTATACACATATACATACGTACATGTCCGAATGCTTGCATGATAGCACTTCGATATACGCTAAAACATCCAATTATATGGATTCTCCGTAGCTATTTCCCATTGATCTCGTTTTCTTTGGTTTGTTGGTTTTTTTCTTTTTGAGATGGTATGACTATGATTTCTAGAGAAAATGAAATTTTGCACAAGACAATGCTCGGAACATTGATTATAAGTCTCACCGGGAGCATGACACCACCAAACTTATTAATATCTCTATTAGCTTCACAAGTAAACCAAGGGACTTCATATGGTGAAACAACAATAGCGTATGAACTTCTATTGTGTTGCTTTTTGACACGATTGACACATTTTTTAGGGAAAACTTAATTGTTATAGATATTCTAGAAAGTTGAATTTTCTTGTTTAGCATCATGCTAAGAATAATATAAACCTTACCAATAAGTAAACATAAGTAAATGGTCAAACACAATAGGTAAGAATATAAGGTGCATTGTTTTGACCCAATATTTTTCTCTATCTTATTAATATTCTTGCAAACTATAATTTAAAATATTAGTGATAGTTAATCACATTGATTTATCAGAAAACATCTGTTCATTAGAATATGTGTGAAAACAGAACCGATTTAGATATTTTGTTTGACCAAGTTTATATTTATCAATGTTTATCAATTGAAAGGAAAATTTACATCAAATAGAGAATTTGTAGCTCTTAATCCAATTTCCGTACACTTCTAGTTCTCATTCCTCAATAATCATGTTCACTGCTACCGGCGATGACAAGGAATCTGGACCCTCCACCTCCTCCTCCTCCTCCATAGAATGGTCACAACCATGTCGTCACTTCAAATTCCCGGAGATTATCCTAGCAACCAACAACTTCGACGAATCATTAGTAATCGGGCATGGGGGATTTGGAAAAGTTTACAAAGGTAATGTTATCAAAGAATCCAGTCTTGTCGTTGCTGCCATCAAACGGTTGGATTCCAAGTCCAGTCAAGGAGCAGCTGAATTTTGGGCCGAAATTGAAATGCTTTCTAAGTTGCGCCACTGTAATCTTGTGTCTTTGATGGGTTATTGTAATGATGGAAACGAAATGATCCTTGTGTATGAATACATGCCCAATGGAACACTTGAAGACCACCTCCATAAACTCGGTACCCCTCTTTCTTGGCTTCAACGACTCAAGATCTGCATAGGTGCCGCTCGTGGGCTACACTACCTTCACACCGGTACCGGGATTGAAGTCGGAGTTATACATCGCGATGTCAAGAGCTCAAATATTCTGTTAAATGAAACCTGGGCAGCTAAAATTTCAGACTTTGGGCTGTCCAAAATAGGTCCAACGATTCAACCATCGACTTATGTCAACACACAAGTTAAAGGAACTTTCGGGTATCTCGATCCTCATTACTTTTCAACTGGAAGGCTGACAAGGAAGTCTGACGTGTATGCTTTTGGGGTGGTATTGTTTGAAGTGTTGTGTCGAAAACGTGCGGTGGATAAAAGTCTTGACTTGGAGCAATGGGGCTTAGTAGCATGGGCTCAAGCTTCAATCAAAGAAGGCAGTTTAAAGGATATAATTGATTCTGATATAAGGGTTCAAATATCCACAAAATGTCTAAAGGAATTTGTTCGAATTGCAGAGAGATGTTTGCTCAGCAATCCAAAGCAACGCCCTACAATGGCTGAAGTTGTGGTCAGTCTTGAGTCTGTACTGACCTTACAAGAGAAAACCAATGGTTACGCAGTTGGCAGATCAATATTTGAAAGAATGTTTGATATGTTTCCATTCCCTTCCAATGGAGAGAACCCTGGTATTTCAAGATCTTATCGAATTGTTTGTATAGATTATTTAAAATAGTGATTGAATAACCTGTTTATATTAATCTATTTCAGCCCGTGGTGATTCAAAGATATTGAGTAGTAGCAAGGACAACTATAGAAATGCTGGTGATACTTTAGAGGCTGAAAACAAAGATTTCACTGTTCTTTTTCCAAGTTTGAGAGTACTTAAGTTTGCGGATTTGAGAAGGGCTACAAAAAATTTCAGTCAAGATTTGCTCTTGGGTAAGGGACGTTTTGGAGAGGTGTTTTTAGGTTGGGTTGACAAGAACACATTCGCTCCAACAGAAGGTGATGGAATTGCTGTTGCGGTTAAAAAGTACAACCAAGGTCTTCCGGAATGGCAGGTAAGTTTATTAATAATAACCTTAAATCTATAATCAAATAATTAATCAACACAAGAAATTGATATTTTTTATTGACAATTGTTCGACTCTATGTCTTCATTCACCTTTCATATTTATTCATATAGTGAACTTAGAAGTATGTTTATTTTTAGATCTATATGTTTCATGTTGTAAAATCGACCCATAAGTCTTTTTCATAAAAGAATGCTAGAATTCTTGTTTTATGAATCCTTTAGCTGAATGAACCTAAAATTTTGTGAGATCAGATGGTGGTGAGCGTATTAGGATGGTTGGTTCATCCAAATATTATCAGTCTCTTGGGATATTGTGATGATAAAAAACACAAATGTTTGCTTGTTTACGAGTACATGCAGAATGGAAATTTCGGTGACCACTTATTCAGAGGTAATATGCTTTAATCTCTTTCGAAATGAAAAATATCGCAAGATTATTTTTACTCAAAAGTTGAATTTTTTCATAGTAGCTTATGCGACATGAATAATTTTGCAGATAGAACGGATGTTGCCAAGCCACTTTCATGGGGAAGACGACTTTTGATAATGATAGGAGTAGCCCGCGGACTTGCTTTTATGCATTCATCAAAAGATCAAGTCATACACCGTGATGTTAAAACGTCTAATATATTGCTCGATCAGGTAGCCTTAATCTACTTAAGATTTTTGGTGGCGAGTGAACCATTTTGATGCATTTGGTTTTATGCCCCTAAAGTTTACCATTTTTTACTCATTTTTATGCAGGATTTTAATGCAAAATTAGGGGGTTTTGGGATGGCGAGATTTGGCCCTGAAATCGCGAAAACGGGTGTTACTACAAGTATTATTGGTACCGTGGGTTATTTAGATCCAGACTACCTAAGCAATGGTAAATGTGTTTGGTGTTTGTTACAAAACATATTATTCTTACAAAGCATAATGACGAGTTCTTTTAGAAGTATTACGGAAATGTAACAAAAATTGATATATTTGGTTTGTGATTATAAATAATAGACTTTTAATGTTACAGGTCATCTGAGTGTCAAGAGCGACGTCTACAGTTTTGGAGTGGTGTTGTTGGAAGCCCTAACAGGCCAACAAGCATGGCAACGACACAGAGATTTTTCTGGTTTGGTAAAATGGGCAATTCCATTCCTAGAAGACAAAAATGAGCTAAAGAAAATAATGGATCCACATCTTGGACAAAACTACCCCTTACAAGGTGCTTTCGAGTGTGCTAAACTCGCATTAAGATGTGTAGCTAAGAATCCCAAGGATAGGCCTTCAAGTGAAGAAGTTTTACAGGGTTTGGAACAAATATATGATGTTAACAAATAAAATCTTGTTATACTTCCAAGTTATTAATTAAATCCATAACCGCTTTGGATCAATTCTACCTTGAAGCAATTGGAATTATCTTCTTCATGGTTGTCATCACAAACATCCTCAAGATGGATTATGCCTTAGCAATTCTCTTTGTTCAGGTATGTTCTCTTCTTTTGCCTTTTTCAAAACTGGGAAAATGGTTGTCTGAAAGATTATAATAATGATTTGATTGAAAATAGTTAAGTTGCTGAATTGATAAAATGATGAAAAAGTACGGAAGTGGTTTTCTGTATTTTAGCCAATTTGAAACCTACTAATTAATAAAGTATATAATATCCTAACAAGAATAAACTTGAAAGTACAATATGTTAATAAGAAAAACATTGAAAGTACAATACTGTAATAGGAAGAAATCAAAGTAGGATGCTATGATACAGAAATAAGTGATAGTATGTTGCTATCTCTTGCATTTAACCAAAAAAGAAATAGGTCTTGAACTGATTGGTCATGATGTGTTTATATGCAGAAATACCACTTACATCATCACTTTCGGATCCAAAACAAAGGATTTGGCATGGCATCTTCTCTTTGGGACAAGGTGTTTGGAACATTGCCTCAGTCAAAATCAGTTGAGAAAGAAAGGATGCAGTGATGATGAATCAACTCAAGACTCATAATGGTAGGCTTCCATCTGGTCAACGTTCTTTGAGACAGCATTTAGTATATCTTAGCATTGTTTTGGATGTAATTTTACCTTGACATTTATGTGGGTTTGGAAATTATTTATTTATTTGGTCAGTGTAAGTCGTGTCTTGTTTCGTATTCTCTCTAGAAGGTAAGGGGTAATCATGGGAAAAAGTGTAGTGACATCAACAATAAATAGAGGGAAGCGGTCAAAACTCAAAAGCATGTAGTGTGTATATTATGGGCAAATTACACCAAAAAGATTACATTTAATTCTGCGGCTTAATCTCTCATATTTATCTTTTGTAAAACAAACCATAAAGTAAAAAGTTTTCCAAATTAATCATTTTGACATGTTATTTATGCTTTGACTTCGGTTTCATTGGTAAATTTTCAAATTAATCACTATTTGAGCCAAGCTCAACCTTAATTAGTGTGATCGATGTTGGCAGGCTAGTGAGCGTAAAGTGAGCCACACACCAACCGAGAAACAACCAGTTCATGTGATTTCTAAACCACTAGTTTTGGTATCTTTGGGACTTTTATTCGTACATCTTTTAAGAGGACTTTTTTTTTTAACACGGAATATCATTAAATCCAAAAACAAAAGCAGTCTCTAGCAAGAAGCTAAAGACACCGATTACAAAAGCAGTTTAACATTGAGGAGCTAATCCAAACAGTTTATCATTCTCAAGGACTTAACTGACCATCAGCTATATTCTTATAACCTTTCTTTTTTCAATGTTACCACCCAGCAATATTCTTATAACCTTTCTTAATCTCTAACATTTCAGCCTTCAAGTTTATACCGAATTCTTAGAATTTTCTTCTACTGATGGATTGAATTCTTGTTAACCCATTAGTGACTATTTGTTTTTCAGTTGCATTGTAATGTAACAAAAAGAATTTGTTTCCAAAGTAATACACATACTTCTATATACATACATATACATATGGACATACTGTATTTATAATAAATAAATATTAAAAAAGCATAATTGTGGCGACATTATTAGGGGTGACATTGGTGAATAGGGGTGATACCTATAGTGACAACACTATTAGCAGCAATAACTTAATACTGGTGATACCAGTAGGGGCGACATGCAATACCATTAGCAACGACATGAGGGCAACGAGAACGACACTATTAGCGGCGACCCATCAGCAGAGACATTTGAACAATAACGACAATGTATTAATTAGCAACAACATATTGTAACAATACATTTACCAACGACATTTCAAGGTATCAACGGCGACACATGTTGCTACTATTGTCATTAAATGTCGTAATCAAGGTATAGTACAACTTAATGTTATTCTATTCAAAATTTTCATTTTCTCTGGCATCCTTGATGACAATGCGTTATCGGTTGCTTTGATTTTCATAATCAAAGTCTTTCTATCATTGAGATCGTATACACTGCAGATGTATTATTTGATCACACGAGACAGACTAAATCTAAAACTTGACGTTTCTATCTAATGTTTTATTTTTTTATTGTAAGTTCCTATAAGTCATTTGAGTTTCTTTGATACCTTTAAAGAAAGGAAAGTAGATAAGTGATGGTGGGAAGAAAATTCCGTGCTCCTCGCAGTTGAGTTCATGAGTCGGTCACTAAACTTATACATATAACACTAAATCGAAACCCTGATGTGTTGGTGGGAAGATGATTCAGTGCTTTTTATTTTTAAATATATCAAAGGTAAATTGCACAAAAAAACACTAAGTTTTCATAAAAAATCAATTTTAACATTGTGCTTTTTAATTAGGTCACTACATTTTTTTTTCCAATTTTGACACCCAGAATGTGATGTCACCAAAAAATATCATGTCATCAGGTCATGTCAGCACCACCTCATCAAAAACTGACGCGTCATTATGCCACGTCATTTGACAATCGGGTTAACCGGTTAAATTGTCAACATTAAAACAAAATGACTTATATAGTGTTAAAATCAATTTTTTTTATTAATTTAATGTCATAATTAAAAGGGTGAATTTCGTATATGCCCTTATTAAACATGAAAATATCATATTTGTCTGGTCTAGAATCTAAATATCGTATTTACCTTTCTTAACTTTCAAAATATCGAATTTGCCCAAATTTTAGTTATAAACATTTTTTTTTAATTTTATAATCAATTTTCACATTTTATGATCATTTTAATTTTAAATAAACAAATAGACTGACCATTTTGCCCCTAAAAAATAAAACCCTTTTGGCATAAAATGAATTCACCTTATTACCCCTTCCTTCTCTAACCCTTTTGGAGAAGTCATGCTTACGTACAGTCGTGATAACTCGCGTCTGATCAATTTGGCTTATTTGCAACTATTGTTTACACACATAGACGTACAATCATGCATCAAATCTAGATCGCTTTCTGCTTATCTTCAACATTTGAACTAGGTCATTGTTAATCAAAATTTGTTTTTGATTGTGATCGTGTATGAATGACAGTGGAAATTTTGACAGATTAGTTACTCTTAAGTCTTAACGATTGCCGATTTCCACCTCATAGGCTCCTCACCTAGTTGTTTAACATTGAGAGTTATATATTACAAAAAGCCAAGTACAATAGAAAATGGATTTATTGCTTCTCATCCCTTTTGAAATAAACAATATGAATAAATCAAGCTCTTAGATATTGACCACTTATTTTTAGCTAGTATGGCTCGTCACATAGTTGCAGTCTTGTAGATGTTGATTGCTAACAAATTATCAACTGTTATTTACACAAATAGCTTCGCACACTAGTGATCGGAGTATAACATTTGTGCAAATACTAATTATAAAATATTAAAACTAATAGTCAATCTAGTTCTTTATTATAAAATATGAAAATTAATTATAAAATCTTAAAAAATGTTTAAAATTAAAATTTGGGCAAATACGACATTTGAAAGTTAAAAATGGTAAATACGATATTTAGATTCTAGGTTGGGCGAATATGATATTTTCATGTTTACAATGGCATACATGAAATTCCCCTAATTAAAAAGACAACACAATATTAAAATCAAATTTTTTATAAAACTCAATGTATTTTATACAATTTGCCTTATAATAAGAAAAGGAAAAGCCATATTATACATACCATTTAATTTGATGGTCAAAATTTTCGGTGCCCATTATGTTTCATGTTTTGGTTAAATTTGGTCGAGCTGATCCGCTTCCAGCCGGTACACACACACGAAATTACCATTTTAACCCGAACCTTGAACGAGAAACCGTTAACAGTCGGAAATTTCCGCTTATTATCGCCTCGTTTCATTCTTCCACCCATGTCTCGCAGCGCGTGTATGCGATTGAACGCTCTACCTCACCTCGACCATGTACGTACTGCTGCCTGTAACCTCAATATCTGAATTGATGCTATAACTTTTTGCTAATTTGGGTATTTTCTGGGTGAAATGCTAGGTCAGGTGTAACTTTCACACATTGGATGTTCCTGCAGGTTCTTCTACTCGTTTACACTTTAAATTCCAAATGAATAATGCCCAATTCAGTAGGAAACGTTTACAACTCCGGTGTGTGCGTGGTGACGATGTGAGTTTGATTCTTTTCTTTTTACATCATGTTCCTACAAATTCTAACAATTTTTATGTTTGCATGTGATACATGGATTGTATTATCTGATACTTTAGCAAAATTTGAGCTAAATTACATATTTGACTGTTGTAATCGTAAAGAAGTGTTAATTGTATTGATTTTGGATGCTATTCAATTATCGGGTCGTTCTTTCAGGGTTTACATACTAATGTTAAATTAGGAATAAACTCAAAACTTTTTAGTGGCTTTTATATCCCTTAGATTCGTTGTGATGTTGTTAATTACATGTTAATTTTCAATCTAAGTTACACCACATCGCTAATTGTTACATCTTCACTTCAAGGTTAGCCTCATGGACTATCAGATATATCAGATCATCCCAGCAGCTCTATAAATCAAGAAGGTATTGATTAACACAATTATGCTGTCTCACTAGTGATTCTACATATGAAAAGATACTTTCAGTGTAAGGCTTCTGATAATTTCACATGTTCTGTTTATGCTCAGGGGAAAGCAATGAAAGTCAAGGAAAGTCATCCTCATCATCTGAGTACTAACTACTTTTTCATCACTATTGCTCAATAATGTTACTGTTTAATGTTAATAACTGTCGACTCATTTTATTATTTAACATCAAAATTCTCAGAATATTGAAAAAGCTTAAAAGATATGGAATTTCAGGGATATTATCCTATGGGCTACTGAACACTGCTTATTATCTTACTGCTTTTCTCGTGGCATGGTAAGTTCAGGAAAATGACAAATATGCCCTCGTATTTTTCATCTCATTCATAGTCATCTCCCTCTTCGTTTATATGTTCTAGAATTTATATACTTTACGGAAATTAAGTATATTTATAAACTAGGTTTTACATTGCACCAGCACCTGGGAAAATGGGTTATTGGACAGCGGTTAAAAGGTGCTTATTCTTTTTCTTCATCACTTTCATCATCTAATCATCATTAACATCATTATCATCACCATAATTAATTATGAGAATTTGATATTAATCACAATGTGCAGATTTGTGAAATTGATGGCCATGGTGTGGGCTGGAAGCCAAGTAACTAAATTAGCAAGAGCTGGAGGGTAAGCTAAGTACCTTTTCTAATATTCATACACACACACACACACTTTCTTTCTCTCTCACACACACACACACACACTCTCTCTCTCTCTCTCTCTCACACACACACACACACACACACTAAGAAGTGCTTATTATGCAGGGCTCTAGCACTTGCACCTGTAGTTGATAAAGGTCTATCATGGTTCATGGAAAAATTTAAGTTCAAATCACAGGCAAAGGTTAGTCACACTTAAAAAAAATATTTCATGTCCTTTCGGTCCCACTTTGTTACACAGGATATGACAGACTGTGTTTGGTGTGCATTGGACTGAGACTGTAACTAATACATGATTTATAACAAATTGCAGGCCTTCACAGTGATTGTTGGGTTCTGTTTTGGGCTTGCTGCTGTGTTGTTTATTGTTGTGACACTACTTTCGGCATAATGCCCATGCGAAAAGCTTTCTGGATTTATTATCGTTTACAAGGGCATTTTTGTCTTTTCGTTTTTTTTTTTTCAAATGAGTAGTTACATTCAATGGTTATTGAAAACCGGCTAGGTTCATTTAGTAATCGGTTTTATCTATAAAAGATGGTTGATTTGATTTCTAGGTTAATTTTTAATTGTGTCACTATCACTTATACTTGTAACATTTACAATAAACTGTGTTATCCAACCAAAAACGGTTATAACTAACCACAATGAAAATTACACCAGTAAAAAGACAAATATATATGCATGTTGAGACAGAACCTAGAAAAACATCATCGGTGACTATTTCGAATCTTTTAAGGTCATCAAAAGGTATCCAAATGCTTACAACTTCTTAAATTATATAATTTATAACCAGATAGGTAGATTATAATTGTAATAAATATATGACAATTTACATAATAATATAAGGTCCAAAAAGATAAAATCTCAACCGTTGTTTCCATCTAACAACCATGAAGCTAAATGCGGTTTCTTGTTGTTACACAGGACTATGTCACTCTCATCACATATAAAAAAAAACCCTATTGAAGACAAACGTGTACACGTCACTTAAATAGCAATTCGTCCATTGAATTTGTTTTCCCAAAAAAAAAAAGAATCAGAATATTAATCATGTCATATATTATCAATACATGAATTAAGAACAGCAAAAAATATATCTATCCATTTTTCAAAATTTTATGGGGGTAAAATGACCGAAAGGTTCTTGTTTGTTCTACATACGAAAAAATGTCGTGATCATTGGATCTTGGGAATCCTCGTACAAAAATAAGACAATCGTGGGCAGGAGGCCCAAAAGGCCCAGCCTTGGATATGCGTCGAGCCCAACATGGGCAGGAGGGCCGGAAGCGAGAAAACAGACCTCCTATGGTTAGCTGTTGAGTTCAAAGGCAGTGCGTACCAGTCATATACCCACCCTTGTGGTGCAATAGGCTGAGGTTGGCCGTATGAAATCCGCCCACCATGATTGGTCCCACTAATGCCAAGATGTTGTCTTCCCCCTTTGCGACCACCATGAGAGCTCCCCTTGCGATAATTTTGAAACTGATTTGGATGTTCGGTAGCAAGAGCCATTGGGGACGACGAGTGATCTCCATGAGACAGTTGGAAGTTTCAATATGAGTTTGATTCATTATTTGCTCTTCAAGTAGGAGCATCGACCAAGTCTCCTTAAATGTAGGAAGAGGGGATCGATGGCGAATGAGACTCACCACGCAGTCAAACGTTTGAGAGAGTCCAATGATGGTGTAGGTTATGAGATTTTTTGCTGGCACGGTAGCTTCTATATTATCAAGCAGTTCACGACGGTTTTGACGGGGATGCAATACTTTGTTATGGAGGAGTCATTAATGTCAATGTTCCACAACTCGTTGTCCATCTGGATTAGTTTTGGCATCCTTGATGGCATGGAAATGTGCCTCTAAGTTCTCACAGACTTTACAAGCAGTGGGTGTTTTTCTTCGATATCATTTGAAGAATAGATTGCGAGATCATCCCATGGATCCACATCTTTACGATGTAATCAATCCGATTCCATTTAGTTTTGTTAGAAGTTGTTAGATCTTTGTCATTCAGTTCTTGAATGAGGTTCAAAACTCTAAACCCTATGCAATGGGTTTCAAAAAGTTCTCGCCACGAGTCATAGTTCAAACACTCAAGATCAAGGATGAGAAGGATGAATGCCTTTATATTAGTGATTTTGTATGTCTTCTAGATGGTCATCTTTTAATAAGAAGTGCAAAAAGACAACAAAGAAGAAGGAAGGGATGAAGGAGGTCGACGATGGTGAAAATCATCGACTAGAGTTGAGTAAGGAGTGAAGATCGATAAAAATTAGGAGAATGTATATGGTATAGCTCTGATACCATGTTACAAGAGGATATTTTTCCATAGAATAAAACCATCATATATAAACAAATATTACATAGAGGCTGAGAGATACTGTGGTCATATACGTAAAATAATACATAGACCTATAAACAACAGATAACAATACATATATAGACTAACAACCAAGTGCCCTTTAGCTCATTAGAATGATGAAGGAAGCCAGAATAGAAAGCAATTATCATAATATGAAGGCTTGATCAAGTTTTACCATATAATAATATTTCATAATATATGAACCCTTGATTAAGGCTTATCATCATATATGTGATCCTCGTGTGTCTCTTTGGTCCCATTTTGATTCTCCAATTTTGTGAGTTTGCAACAAGCTTTTCCTAAGTTGTGCTAAGTTGTGAAAATAAATTGGCACGTACTCTATGTTGCAGATATAGTTAGCAAGAAAGGACACAAAATTCAATCACATATTATGTTTGTATGTGTTTGCAATAGAGTGATAAAACTCGAACACAATAATCAAATAGTGAAAAACTCAGCATGACTCATTATAACGATCCAAATCATGCACATTCATTTAATCAATAATATCAGAGTACACGCAAACTAGTCCCAACTTTTCTCATTTCATATTTCACAAAATATTAAAATGGTGGATCATTGGGTGTCACAAGATGATATACAAGATTCACGGCAAATGTATTTTCTTGTACAATGTAACAAAAAGGAATCACACTAGTTTAGTCATCATGTATTTACTTCTCTAGAAAGTCATCTAGTGCAAAAAAAGTCTCACTAACTTCATCCTACTTTTTTTCTTCATTTCCTGGATACATGTCATAACATCAACTATAAAAGAAGTAAGAAAAAATTGTCTTGTAAGTACATAAAAATATATATCAGGATTTAACGACAATCATGAGAAGTACATATCCCTAACAATACCACACAACAACCAATTGCCATTTGGGTGGGGCCAGCCCCTTCCCACATGGTCTTTCTCAAGTGGGGTCATTCCCCAAACCACCAAGGCAAGCCATCGTCATGTCATGATAATGGGAGTCACAATCCCTATCTACCAAGGTCGGCCCTTAGCATAAACACAAATCCATCGAGACAAGCCCTCGTCATGGACACATGGGCGTCTCGTGCCCTCATCCCCACAAAGGATGCATGTCTAGACATACTCTCGACTCAACTTAGCCATTAATCTAGGGATCTAGGTTCTAACTCAACTCGATATCATGTGCATACATACCAACCATAATACTCTAACATAGCAATACATTTAATAATTTCAATATAACATGTATTGAGTAAGTTTGACATGTGTCCAAAGGGGAGTATGGTATCATGTACTCACCTTGGCTTGGTTCACTAGATAAGAAAAGTCTCTTGTCTTGATCTCCCTTGGTCTCTCCACCTATTGCCCTTGGAATCCTATGATCATGGTTCCATATAATCTTCATTAACACATAGCCATGTGTGCTTAAAATAATAAGTGCTCTTTTACACTCATCTTAATGAGTGTTTGGCTATCCAATAGATTTATGACTTAATTCATTAAGTCAAAAGTGAGGGTGTCCCAAGGAATCAATGTTCTTAGGTTTCCACCATACTCACATGTTCAACAATTCAATACACGCTAGAATCATTTCTATGTTACAACTTCACACTGATAACCACTAGCTTTGCTAGGAAATGGCTTAAGTATCATCAAAGCACGATTATCTAACCATAACTCATCATACTGATTAAACCCTAGAATTTTGGGTCTGAGGATTCTCACTCATATGATGGAAATTAACACAGACAAAACATAGATTTCGAGTCTTACCCTTGCGTGAACAACTTGTATGGAAAGCCTCTTGAAATCACCCTTGATTCTTGAAGATTCCACCCACACACACTAAAATCCCAAGAGCACACACACACACACAAGGTTTGAAAGGGTTTTGAAGGGGGAGTTTTAAGGATTTTAAGGGTGAAAACCCACTGTCCCACTTTATGACAGAGTTTTCGTATGGTCAAACGAGGACCCGTCGGGTCAACTCATCATTAAATGAGTTGTACCAATTAAATGACATCACATGTCCCTGTGTCGAGATCGCGTTATAAACAACTGATGGCCGCATTACTATCTTCTACAATTGCATCGCGACTCTGGATCTCCTTTGAGGAGCACGTCGTGATCTGGTCCCCGTAGCATCACATGAGTTACGACACAAATTAATGTCAAATCCCTTGCACACTAGACTTGGCAACCTACTTTTCAAAGTTTCACATATAATGACAATACAATATGGGTCGCGTTGTGACCCTTAACTTGTGACACCCCATTTCTACTGATTTCAAATACCATGGTTTTTCGTATAAATACATGAATACAAAAATACGGTTTATCAAAAACCGATAATTTACATTTTTTTTAAAACTGTGGGTGTTACAAATCCATACCAAATCTAACCATAGTAAGCAAGAAGAGGATTAAACCTTGTGTCCAAGTTAGGAGCTAACTCAAGCTCCACTCCAGCTAAACTTCATCCCTTTTATAGCAACTTATTTTAACCTGGAATACATGGCAAAACATAGAATACGTAAGACAAAAATTGTCTCGTGAGTTACATGAGTTTTAGACTCAAACCTTTAACTTCTTTTCCAACCTTTATATAAAAACTTATATCATAAAACATCTTTCAAGTTTTATAATAATATCATGCCATAGCTCTTTACTTTTCAAAATCATTACATATCATGCCTTGCAAAAATATCTTCTTTCAAAACTTTATAATGACAATATACTATAACTCTTTACTTCTCAAAAATCATTTTATGATTTACTTTACAAAAATAACATCTTTCTTACTTTCTTTGACTGGTTTTATAAGCTTGCTGGATTTTTATACTTAGGGCTTTAATCACTATAAGTGATACCCCAAGTCTCTATGGCTAGAAAGAACGGATCATTCCTCACCATAGAATTGCTGAGGCAATCTACTTCGTGATGGGGATTTTTCCCCAGTAGACCCCTTACCTAACCCGGGTAGGTTGGAACATAGTTCCCTTACTAACGCTGCTTGCTACAATTACCAGTCATAAAAAAACTTGCTGCTTGCTTGAACATTTCTCATAAACATATAACTTGTGGCTAGGTGCCAAACTACAACATTTTATGTCTTTATGGCTAGATGCCAAATATAGCTTTCATCATATAATTTTCATATGTTTAAAACATATTTTTCTAACATGCTAAGCTTTATGCCAAAATATACTTTCCAACATCTTATGGCTATATGCCATTCATACTCGAAAACATATATAGTTTGTAACTAAAACATACTTCTTAAACACATTATGGCTATATGCCTATCCATACTTTCAAACATGTATTTCAAAATATACTTTCACATGATTGGTTCATCGACCAAAACATAACTTCAATATAGCATTATACTTTCACAAACAAGTTAGAAATAATACTCTTGCATATAATTTCTCATATAGAAATTTTATAAGAAACCTTGAAAATACTTACTTGCCATGTACCCCAGAATGGGTAAAAATACTGCATGTACTCACCTTATAACTCTTGAAAAGTCAATTAGACGTTCCTTGGTTCTTTACCCTTTCGATGTCCAATTACTTGACTTGCACCTATATGTAGTATATGATACATTAATTTATATTCTAATTGACTCTATAACATATTAGAGTCCTTATTATACCATTAAAGGTTGAAACAAGTGTATATCTTTTAAATATTTAACTTTAGATGGGTCGTATTCAATACGTACACTGCAATAGTACCCACGAGGGGTCGTATTTCATATTAAAAATTTATTCCACTAATTTTAAACCATTATGGACATGTACTTAAAGTTTGGGATCATTTGGACATGTATAGCAAGTTTCGGAGTCCAAAACCCCCTGCTTTAAACACACGACCCGTGCAAATTTATGCCTAGAAGAGCACGACCCGTGCTTGCATTAAATAACAAGTTATTTTGGTGTTCAGGGAGTGCACGACTCGTGCATAATGAGCACGACCCATGCTCTTTCTGGGCAGCTTCTTCTTGCTTCGGTTTTGCACTGTAGCAGTCCGATTTTTGCACTATAACTCCCTGTTTTGACTTATTAAGAACTTGATACTTGACTTAATACTTATGGAATCATTTCATGACCAAAACCTTGAGTTTATAACTAGTTTTAATCCATAAAATCATTCCAAATCCTAAAATGTAGAATTTAGGGTTCTTGAACCAAGAATCCCCAAATCCTCAAAACTCTTGGATTGTTTGGTATGATCTTAACATATCCTCATGTGCAGAACATAAGAATCATATTAATCACTTGGAATCATGACTGAAATTGTAATTTCAGTTCATCCCGTGAGGAACCAAATTCAAGAATTGAAACTAGAACTTGATTTCTAACCTTATTTACTTGGAACTTCAATTCTTCCAAAGTATAAACTTGATTTCCACCTTTAATCTTCGAGCAAACCTTCAGAAATCGCACACAAGAATTCTCTCCCGATGCTTCTACACGTTTCCTGAACTTCTGGGAGATTTTTCTCTCTTTTTATACCTCCAAATTTTACCATTTAAACCCTAAGGTTCCATTTCTTGGACTTTTGACATTGTTATCAAATTTTTACCACACATAGCTATTTTTCTTACATTTTTAGTCCAAACTAAAATATAATTTCATTTTAAATTTTCTGAGTTTAGTCAAATGACCAAACTACCCTTTTAAACATAGTTTTCATAAGAATACACATAAAGCTTTAAATTCATTCTAGGACTAAAATAACAACTTACTTTTAGTCTCAAACCATGGAATCATTCCAATCCTTGACAAATTATAGAAATCCCGTGTTTAACATTTTTGATATTACCTTAAGCGTTATCTCGAATATAAATTCAAGATTTTTGGGTCATTACATATATGGTCGCGTCACGTAAATAGACAGAAGCCTCCCGTCCCACAAGTTTTTGCTATCTCCCAAGATATTTGACTTTAACTCCCCTAACTTCTACACTATAGTGCAAACACATAATATAACACATCCAAATCATAAAATATTGATATTACGTAGTTTTTACAAAATTTGATCAAATTACCCCTATAGAAAATTTCTATTTCACTAACATAAGTTTTACATAGAAGTGCAATTACATATTCAGGTGTGGTTCTTACACTTATTAACATATGTATTAGAGAACTAGGAACATCGTTATGCAGAAACTAGCTTGGGCCGCCAAAATCCAACAACCAAATTGTTGTCAGTCTAAATTGATTTGTAGCAACTATATTCAACTTGATTCTCGATTCAATGTCTTTTTTAAAGTCGGTGCTCAATTCACTCTTGGTTAGTTCAAAACCATAAACAAATCGAAAATTTTGAATTTTTAAAATTTAAATGTGACCATCTATATTTGTATATATATATGTATTTGTTAATTCAAACAAATCCATATGCATGCATATTGTTGATTGACCTTGATCTGATTCTCAATTCCAAGCCAAGTAGCCTACCCATACACACCCTAAATTACCATTTAAACTAATATCTTGAACGGGAACACATTAACTAATCAAAAAAATTTGCTTATCACCTTGTTTCATTGTTCTATTCATGTTCTGCAATGTATGTATGTGATTAAACATGCTACATCACCTCGACCATGCACGTAATGTTGTATGTAACCTCATACTCTTCAACTCGCTTACACATTCTATTTCAAGTGAATAACACCCAAATCAATAGGGAACATCCACAACTCTGGTGCGTTCATGGCGACGATGTTTTTTTGATTATCTACGTTTTAAATGATTTTCCTACAAACTCCAAAATTTCCATGTTCGAATGTGCTAAATTGATTCAATTCTTTGATACATTAGGAATTTTGAGATAAATTACATATGTCAATATTGTAATCATTAGGAAGTGTTAATGGTATTGATTTAGTCGGTGAAATTCAAATTACTTGGTCGTTCTTTCAGGGTTTGCATACTTATATTAAATTGCAAAATAAACTCAAACTTGTTAGCAACATTCACATCCCTTAGATTCAATGTGTTTAAAGTTGTTAAGTAAATGTTAAATTACAAATTAAGTTTTACCAAAGAGCTAATTGTTAACTCTTTTTCAAGGTTAGCCTCATTGGCTATCAAATTATCCTAACACCTATTATTTTGATGTGAAGTCTGATCAGAATTGAGACTTCATCAAGAAAAGAGACTTCTGACATGAAGAGAGGATTCTGATCAGAAAAGAGGCTTCGGCCAGAAAATAGGTTGTTTATTGAAGATTATCAATAAAATCTCTCTTTAGTTCTATAGTGGGCGTAGCATGATTACTTTTATTAAGTGAACCACTTAAATCATGTTCTTTTGTTCTTCATATATTTATTATCGCATTTGAATTTATTGAAGTATTCGTAGTCCCTGACAATTGGTGATGAAGATGGAAAGATTAAGATCGATATATCTGAATGTCAAAATTTTGATTTTTTCAAGATGCGGATACAATACTACCTCTATGAGAAGAAGTTGCACCTACCATTGTGTGAAAGAAAACCAGAACCCATGAAGAAAGAGGATTGTGATTTATTAGATAGGCAGACCTTTGGAGTACTTAGGTTGTCAATGGCAAAGAACGTTGCTTACAAGATTATGGATAAGAAGACGACGTTTGTGCTAATCAAGGCTCTATATAATATGTAAGACAAACCCTCAACAGAAAAAAAGTTTTCTTGATCAGACAGTTGGTGAACACCAAGATGAAGGGGTTTCTCGGTGACAGTTCATGCCAATGAATTTAACTCAATAATATCAAGGTTGGTATCTATTGATATTAAATTTGAAAAAGAATTCCAGACACTTCTATTTCTATCTTTGTTAGTGGGGTCCATAATGGTCATAGCGGTTCGTAGTTCATCAGGAACCACTAAGCTCGCATTCGAAGGCATTCATGATTTGATCATATGATAGGACATATGCAGGAGGAATATTGGGGAATGCTCTAGCAGTTTGATGAGTACCAAAGATAGAGCTTGAATGACCAATAGATGAGGTGATGGTAGAGGAAAATTAAAGTCAAAGATAAGAGGACAATCAAAGAGTAGGAAAGACACCTGGTAGAATTGCAAAGAAAGCAAATACTTCAAGAATCAGTGTCCAAAGCCTTCGGCTGAAAAGGCAAGGTAGGAAGTGAATATGTCAAAGGAATGTGACGATGCACTTATTTGATGTGTAGAGAGTTCGATTGAATATTGGATTATGGAATTGGGTGTCTCATTTCACACAAGTCACTGCTGAGAAGTAAGCAGAACTTCAAATATTACAACGTGAATGTGAGGCTTCTAGATAACAATAGCCTATATATCATATGAGTTTGGGATGTTCTCCTCAAGACCACCATGTGATCGAAGTGGGCATTGAAAAATGTCAAGTACATCGTGGGTTTGAAGAGGATGTTTATATTAATATGGCAGCTTGATGGCGAAGGACATCATGTTGAGTTCTGCAATCACCAATGGAATGTAACAAAAAGAAACCTTGTAGTGGCCCGAAGACGGAATAAGGGAACATTGTATGAATGAAACCTCATCAGATGGTATTTACTGAGCAGTTGGAGAACCAAAGGTTTCTACTCTAAGGCACTAGAAGATTGGGTATATGAGTGAGAAGGGAATCAAGATGTTGGCCTCTAATGGCAGAATTCCATAGCTGATAAGTGTAACAGTATACTTTTGTAAGCCTTATGTTCTTGGCAAACAAAAATAAGGTTACATTCGCCAATATAGGGTAGGTATCGAAGGTCGAGAAGCTAGAACTTGTATATTTAGACGTCTATAGACCAACCTAGGTCTCTTCAATTGGAGGGTCTCAATATTATATTACTTTCATAGATGACTCCATGAGGAAGGTTTAGCTTTATTTCTTCAGGAATAAATATGAAGTCTTCACCACCTTCAAGAAGTTGAAGGCTTTTGTTAAGAATGAAACAAATCTCAAAGTTTAGTTCCCAAATTCAGACAATGTGGTTGAGTACAACAGCTAATAGTTTGTTGATTATTGTGTTGAAAATGGAATTAGAATGTTGAATACAATTTCATCACTGACGTCATGGGCCCATAGGCTTAGTTCACATGAAATTAGGTCGATCTCTATAACTACATCTCATTGATTGTAACCGTAATTTATGGTGAAATCTGTGTATTGAAAATTATCAATAAAATCCCTTTTTAGTGCAGTGGATGTAACTTGATTACTCTTAAAACCACTTAAATTCCTTTAATCTTCGCATCTTTAGTATCATGTTTAAACTTATTGAAGTGTTCTTACTCTCTCTATGAGCAAGAAGGTATTGTTTAATAAAATTACGTCAACTCAATCGCAATTCTACATATGAAAACATACAACTAGTGCAAGGCTTAGAAAATCCCACATGTTCTGTTTAGGGGAAAGCAATGAAAGTCAAGGAAAGTCATATTCATCATCGGAGTACCAACTACTTGTCTTTCATCATTGTTGCTCAATTGTAGCAGGCTATATTAGTAATTGTCGACTCATTTCATATATACAAAGACAAACCTAAATAGAAACGATTTTCTTATTGATGTTATTCTTTTCCATTGAATTCTCAGGATATTGAAAAAGCTTAGAATATATGGAATGTCAGGGACAGTATCTTATGGGCTATTGAACACTGATTATTATTTTTCTGCCTTTCTGGTGGCATGGTAAGTCCTTTTTACTTATAAAGTTAATGGTTTTGAGCAATTAACGTCTGTATATTTAGGTCAAACAATGAAATTATCACATGGAACTTCGTTCATACAATTTAATGCTCTTTACATATGTACTAATTAACGGTAATTATATCTATTTACAATCTAGATTTTACATTACACCAGCACGTGGGAAGATGGATTATTGGACAGCGGGTAAAAGGTGTTTCTTCTTCTTGTTGTTGTTGTTCTTCTTCTTCACTGCCATCATCATCATCATCATTACAATAATTAATGGTGAGAATTTGATTAAATAACAATGTGCAGATTTTGTGAAATTGATGGCCATGGTATGGGCTGGAGGGTGAGCTAAGTACCTTTATTAATATTCATCATCTCTCTCTCTCTCTCTCTCTCTCTCTCTCTCTCCCTCCCTTTAGTTTGAGTGATAGAAATGTTGAAACAAATGCTTATTATGCCTAGCACTTGCACGTGTAGTTGATAAAGGTCTATCATAGTTCATGGACAAATTCAAGTTCAAATCACAGGCAAAGGTTCGTCCCACTTAAAAAATATATCAACTTCTTTTTGGTCCCATTTGTTACATATGACATGATAAAATAAGTTGTATTGTGTTTGACATGCATTAGACTGGGTTGTAACACATGCCAATAAGAGAAAAGTTGCAATTTTTGGTCCCACCCAAAACTATACGTGATCTATAAAATCTGCAGGCCTTCACAGTGATCGTTGGGTACTGTTTTGGGCTTACTGTTGTGTTGTTTATTGTTGTGACGGTGCTTTCGGCATAAACCTTATCCAACTCATTGATAATGGCATTTGTGTCTTTCCCATTTTTTCCAAATTCAGTAGTTATATGCAATGGTTTTTGAAAAGCGACTAGGTTCATTGAACATATGGCTAATCGGTTTAACCTATAAAACATGGTTGATTCAATTTGGTTTTGATTTCTAATGTTTATCTAAATTGTGTCGCTATCACGTACTTATACTTTAACAATTACAAGAAACAAGTATGTTCTCCAACCGAAAACGGTAATACCAAACAACAATTATACAACATATGTAAAAAGACAAATGTAAATATATGTTCAGACACATCAGAACCTAGAAAAACATTAAAGGTGACAATTTTGACCCATGCGTATATATATATTTAGCTTGTGGTTTAATTTATCCTCAACGAGTAAAATTGGAAGTGTAGCTTATATATTTATCCTCATTACTTAAAGGTATTTAAATGCTTAATTATAAACTTCTAAATTGTTTAATTATGTGTATACAGATAGTTTTACATTATAATACAAGGTACAAACATATAATTTTCTCGATAAATTAACAACTATAATTCCAGCATCAGAATAGATGTGGACCATGTGGTCTCCTTCTAGTAAACATGACGCATATAAGAAGCTACAATGCGGTTTCTTGTTGTTACATAGGACTATGTCGCTTTCATTGCATATGAAGAACCCCCCGTAGAAAGAAGACAAACATGTATAAGATTACCAATTTGCCCATCGGTTCTAATTTCCACCAAAAAAAGAGAAAGATATATGATTTAACAGTAGCGTGTCAGAAAGATTACTCTAGTTATATTTGTCCTTGGTAAAGAATCTAAGTGCGCAAACTTTAAACAATAAACATTCTTATATTATCGATGCATATATCAATTGCAACAAATAGTCATCTATCCATTTTCCAATTCATATGGAGGCGAAATGACTGAAAAGTCCTTGTACGTACCTTCTACATACTTCCAGAATTAACATTCAGTATTGAACAAACTATGACCACACATCCAACGGGCGTTTCCCAAACGATGCTCGTTGTTTACAGGAAGAAAAAAATGACGTGATCATTGAATCTTTGGAATCCTTGTACGAATAAGACAACCGTACGATATCTATTGGAACAAAATCGTTGTAATCATCAACCCTAAACAGCAGCATATATAGCTGGCTATTAATTAACCGAAAAAAACAAGAATCAAGAAAGCATAAATTTTCACAATATGGTACTTATAAAACACAATCTTTTCTTGTAGCTAACAATGAAAAAACTCGTCGACCCATCGCCACGGATATGATATGCGATCAGAATGAACTCGAAAGCAGCTGCTGTGTGTCCCTATACAGACTCTCTATAAGATCCACTTTGCGTTTCATGGTGCAAATTTATCTGTCCCTTTTCTTGTTTATGTTCCCTAATGATTCCAATTCAGTTAAATTTAGGTTGACTCATCTATTAATATGTTCTTCAGTTTATTTGTGCATATTTGCTCCTTGAAGAGAGAGGTCAGATTCCACCATATATATAAAGACAGGTAACTGATGTCGGACTCTTAACATATATTAGACTAGACGTGTCTTGAGTCCCAAAAATGTAATTAATCTATCGTAAAAACTTTCTTTTTATATAAATTCTATCCCGAATGGCCCATACTAAAAGGTATTTAAGATATTTGACAAATAGTCTATACCGGATAATTAACTTACCATAAACCTATCATATTGCAGTTCACAGGAAGTTGAACAACATCATGTCCACAGGAGCAAAAAAATTGATGGTGATACATGATGCATCACGAACCGATGGTTTGAATGCAATCATATTGGCCTTCGAGACCTTACCAGTGGAATCAGGCGATGAGCTCACGCTTCTTGCTGTTATTCACCAGCTTCCTAGTCCTTGTGCGTAATCATTTATCATCACAACAAATCTATACATAACAATTTTATAAAAGGGCGTGTTTCCTTTCTTTTCCCATCAAGTGTTGTCCGGATATATGATACTTAAAAAGTTACTTGAGAAAATGGCAACACACTATGAGAAATAGATGAAAAAAGTAAATAAGAGTAAATTCGTAGAAAGTTAGGCCTTGTTGGGAAAGCTTTTTCTGTTAAGTTGTTCTTTCTGCACCAAGTAAAAGACATACACGTATATATGGTCTCGATTAACTCCATTAAGTAAACAAAGAAACAACACCCAATTACAGTATTTGTGTTGCTCAACTTCTTTGTAGTGAAAATCAAGAGCATAAGTGGATCAAACACCAAAAATAAGGACGATGAACGGATAAAGAAGGAGGAGTATTATAAACGAGAGGAAGTGATGCAATTGTCTACGATTTGTGCAAGGAACAAGGTATCATTGTTAGCCAAATTCCTATACTTTTATTTTTAGTTCACGCGCAAAGGCGGATCTAGCCTTGTATGATTGGGGTGCGATCGCAAAATATAATGTATTTGTAACTATTTTCCTTTGTGTATTGTTGTAAATTGCATTGATTCACACGGATACCCTTATATAAATACTATAAGAAGTATGAACAGTTGCATGTATGACCCAATCAAACTTAGCATGAAGTGTATTTTTATATAGTCCAATTTGTGTCGCATGCCACGTCCGTATGATCCGCCATTGTTCGAGCTTATATATATTGTTAATTAATGTGTATTCTCTAAACACAATCTTATTATTCCAAAAAAATGCATTTTCCAGATTATGTTCCAGATAGATGTGCAATCTGGATCTTCTCCAAAGAGTGTTGCTGCGAAAGCAGCCAAAACCTCAAAGGTGACATGGGTCGTTCTTGACAGGTACGTTAAAAGTGTTATTTTTAGGGTTATAAACGAGTAACTATATATATATATATATATATATATATATATATATATATATATATATATATATATATATATATATATATATATATATATATATATATATATATATATATATATATATATATATATATATATATGTGTGTGTGTGTGTTGCTCAAAGGCGACTAATCTTTATCCTTAATTAAGGAAATTTTACCACTACCATTTGTATGAATGATGTGCTACGTATACGGTCACTAGCAAATTACTTTTAAAGATGAAGCAACGTATGTAGTCGTCAACACTCCAGAATGGTGATAACATCGGGTGAAATTACTGAGTTTATTAGCTCATTTCTATACCCAGAATGACTAAGTTTTATGTATTTTGAAAATTCCCGTACACAGACAAATGAAGAAAGACAGAAAGTACTTTATGGAGAAGCTTTCATGTGGAATATTGAGGATGAAACGGGACAACACGATTGAAAAGCTCAGAGAGCCGATAACAATGGAGGACAAGAAACTTCGGTCATCCAAAAGCAATGAGCATTTTTCATATGGTGAAATGATACCAGTAATGTCAAAGCGGGAACTCTCCCCGAAGAGTGAGTAACCTTTGCAATTCATCTTTGTTCTATATAGAGAGCTAGACCTATGACACCTATTAAGAGCCGAGTATCATTCAATTTTTGCCTAAAACAAAACATGGACTAAACATCTGCTTTCTGGTAAAAAGTCATTTGTTCGGATTCTTCATGCATTTAGGGTCCTTGAACTCAAACTTTTTGTTCAAAAAGTGCCAACATGGCTGGTTTTTCCCTTTCCCAGCTAGTTACCACCACTGATGTAGATCTCACATGGATGCCATGTCAGCGGTAACCGGTTGGAAACTCATATTAGTACTTTTTGAACGAAAAGGTTTACTTTGAGGACCCTAAATGCATGAAAAAACGTGTCATATATGGTTAGTTACAAGGGCATAGCATTAACTCTTTTCGGATTGATTTGTATTGGTAAGGTACAACAGGATCAATTTTCCAAAAAAAAAATTGTTTTTTTTTTTTTTTTTTTCTTTTTTCTTTTTTCAGTTGCATTAGTAAGTAATTGAATATGTTGGTGTCTCATATCAGCTAGACAAGGTCTCATATGCCCCTGTATATGTTGGAGTGTCCCTTGCTCCTAGAGGGTCAATGTGCATAGAAAATCTAGGACTCGACGTATCTAACATGGTCTAAGAGCCGGGGTCTAGCACCTCTAGAGACTCAATACACGTCTAGCCTAATATCATGAGTGTCATCTAAGGCGCGTGTTAGTGTCCCACAAGTCTTTATTTTTTTTAAGAGCTGTTTTGGAGAGAAAAGCTATGACTCTACACATCTACAGAATAATGAAATTGTTGAAGTCAAAATCCATGAAAACATGAATAAGATATTTGTTGAAGGCTGCAATATATAATAGTAAAAGATATTTTGGGAGTTTATATCAAACAACACAATTCATTGGTGTATAATTAAGAGTGTAAAGATCTTAGATAATTAATCAAGTAAATAACTTATATATGTAATAACTAATTGGTGGCTTGGCGCCGTTCTATAAAACATGTAATAATAACGGTGCCATATTGAATTTGTTTATTATAGCATCATACTTTCATTTATGCCCTCGCAATGAGAGTCTAATGGCTGAGGGTGGAATTCCATAAAGGAGGTCCAGGTTCAAACCCTTACACACCCATTTTTTTACTCTCATATATTCCTGTTATAGCATTGTAATTTAAAATATCTACCCAATATCAACTGTGAATAAGGAACTTTTTGAAAGTACAATGCTATAATTGGGTCGATTTATCAAAGTATGATGTCTTAATAAGAAAAAACTTGAAAGTAGAGTTCTGTAATAGAAAAAAAAATGAAAATAGGATCCTATAATAAACAAATAAGTGAAAATATGAAAGTATGTTTCTATTTCTTGCATTTTTCCCTCTTTAAAAAACAAATAAAAAAATTAAACCTTCAGTTTCATAACTGATAACACCTCCTTTTTCTTTTCCAGAAACCCCAAATGTTCAAAAGCCAACATTTAAACCTGAAGGTGGCGGCAGCAGTGGTGCACCACCATGGGATAAATCACAGTTTTCATCCTCCCCGCCATCCACCGGCCAGATATCCTCATCTCCATCCAAGGCCTCCACCTCCAGCTTCGGGTTTTCAGAAGTATCCACCATGAATTCCAGTTGGACATATGATTACCAAGAAGAAGAAGAGTTTGAATATTCTGTTTGTTCGGTTTGCCAGAATAAACGTCCAAGTAATCGGTTAAAGCAATTAGACTTCAATTACACCGAGCTTTACCAAGCTACTGACGGTTTCTCTCGAAATAACTTTCTATCAGAAGGCGGATTCGGTTCTGTGTATAAAGGAGAGCTCAATATCCATGGTGGAGTGAAAGTTGCTGTCAAACAACATAAAGACGCAAGTTGTCAAGGAGAGAAAGAGTTCAAATCTGAAGTTAATGTACTCAGCATGGCCCGCCACCCGAATCTGGTCATGTTACTGGGATCATGCTCTGAAGGAACACACCGGTTGCTCGTTTATGAATTCATCTGCTTTGGCTCACTCGACCAACACTTATCATGTAAGAACATATAATTTATTCGATAGATGATACTAGAAAACCAAAAGTATCAAACGCGCATTAGTGAAGGATGCGTGCTTGATACTTATGGTTTCAATGAAGTCCAAAGGGTCATGCATAGTAATGTTATGACCCCAAGATCTATAGATGTAGTTTTTAAAAGAATTACTTTTGCTATCCAGAAAGAGTTAGTGGCACAGTGTGAATATAGACTCGGTGACAATAAATATTTACAAATGTGCAGCAAAGAATCCGAATCCACTTACATGGGACAAGAGAATAAAGATTGCGCTTGGAGCTGCAAGAGGTTTAGATTATCTTCATAGAATAAACATCGTACATCGAGATATGAGGCCGAATAACATTCTTGTAACACACGATTACGAATCTTTGGTAATGTTCACAAGTCATCTAACGTGTCGTGTTAGTGAATTATTTAATCTAACTCATTTTGAATGTACATTAGCTAGGTGACTTTGGTCTAGCAAGAACCGATTGTGGTGATACAGATGAGACCGGTGTGGTTGGGACCCTTGGTTATGTAGCACCCGAGTACGCCGAATGTGGGAAAGTGTCAACAAAGACAGATGTTTACTCGTTCGGTGTGGTTTTGTTACAGTTGATCACGGGGTGTAAGACAAAAGAGAAGAAATTTGATGGGAAAACTTTAGTGGAATGGGTAAGAAAATATTTGATAAATTTTTATGCATTGTGGATTTCTGGGGCGTCATTCACATTATTAATTGTATGTAATTTTTTGGCAGGCAAGACCACTTGTGGAAGATAAGAATTATCCAGATTTAATTGATGAGAGAATTGCCGACTCGCCGGACGTCCAAGTCTTCCAGTTGTATCTTATGGTACAACTAGCAGAAGAATGCCTCAAGAAAGATCCAACCAAGAGACAACCAATGGCACATGTAAGTTTTGAGACTGATGATTATTTATAAATGGTATTTTTTAATTAAGAGAGAAATTTATTTATTTCTAATTATCATCTATTTAGTATTTTTATGGTTTATAAATTTATAGTAATTCATCAATTTGGTATAAACTCTTTTAAGGTCGTTTTTGGTGGTTATCCCTGAATATTGAAAAGAGGGTAAATTGGTCATACAACATTTCTCCAGACAGGAGGACTCGAAAGAAAAATAAAATAAAATAAAAAGGCCTTAATTAGTTTGTTGTGGATTATGTTTTTAATAACGTTTGATGATGGGTATGCAGGTGGCGAAGCAATTGGAATGCATTATGGAAGGGATTACAAGCTACAGAGAAGTAAGGAAATGTTAAACGGATCAAGATGTATGTACTGATTTTATATCTGTCAGACTCATTCATGGCTTTGTTTCTTAATTTCAATGGAACTTCATAAACATTATTATATATAATAATATCAGTAACGTTTTTATATCAAGAAAAACAAAGAATCTGTTGGTCACTTGGCTGTAATATATTAGTAAAGAGACAATACAATACAAGATACCTCTCATATACAATTATAAGAAACTAGATCACAGGCGCCGAAGGGAGGCAAGTCTCTTTTCAAGATCATCAACATCGTTTGTCACAGAACTGCAATTTTTATAATAAAAAACGATTATTTGTCTGAATTTTCAAGAATATGTACCAAGGGAAAAAAAATACAGAAAAACAGTTGAACATTTGAAATAGACATACATACCTTGGGGCAGCATTGTCGACCTTCTTAGGTCCAATTCGACCTTTTGGTGCTGAAGATAACTGTGATGCGATGCCTACACCAATCTCATCAAGCACCTAATAATACAACTCAACCAATAACACCTCAGATTTTATCCCAAAAATGCTCATAAAAAAAGAAACACAAAATTTTGTACCTGATTTGTAAGTTCCTCGGTTTCCTCTTCGGCCTCATCTTTGTCTAAAGTTTCATCAATCGACTCTGACATCATCTCAATCTGGACACAATTAACCAAAACCAAGTTAACTCATGTCAATGGGATAAAATTCAAAAAGATGGAAAAATATAATGAAATTTACCGTCATATCGAGTTGAGCTGACTGCTTCTGGAATTCTTTTATCACTTTAGCTTGTTTCACAGGTGCCATTTCCTGAATACAAGATAAATTTTTAATACAGTATGTTGCTATTTCTTGCAATGGAATCAATGAAGGGTCAACTTGGATTATATTTTATAGTTAACAAGCCAAATGTGTATATTCAAACTTTTAGTAAAAAGGAGACGAGTCAAAAAAAATTGCACAAACGACACCACCAGCCCTAAACGTTTGTTATTAGCATATTAATTATTTGTGATATTTTAAATTCTTTGTACCTTGTTCATAGCAACCATTGCTTTTGTTGCACCTTTCATTCCAGTAGAAATTGAAGTGTTGGCATACAAAGCCTGCAATACAAATACAAACCCTAATCCATTAGATAATTGTCTTCACAAATGGAATATGGAATTAATAACATAATAGCTTGGTGTATGAATGTTAAAAGATGGATTATGTTGACAAACATCCCAAAATATATTTATGTATAAATTATAAACTAAAAATACCTGTGTATGAGTAGCTACGCCTCTGATCTGCGCACGGCTCCCCTGCAAATTGGTTATTTGTTGTCTAAGGCGAACAAGTTGACGAGCTAATATCTTTGTGGCAGCCTGATTTAATCCAAACATATAAATAATTAAAAAAGTCGGTTTATTTACCAATGAAGAAGATTTATAGATTGATGAGCTTTATTCTTTTACTTGACTTTTTTGTTATATCAATGGCATTGGCATCGTAATTGTAAATGATGCAAAAAACTCAAGATTTTGGAAACATCATGAAAAAAAGTGTTTATAGATATACATATACATATTATACATATTATACATATACATATTATACATATACACAACAAAAAACTAAAAAATGTGCCAACCTCGTTCCCAATTTTAGCCGTCTTTTTAATCTCCGCCACTAATTTCCTCTCCTGAAAATCAAATCCGTGTGTAAGCTTAATGAAGTTGAAAAAAATCATATGTATTATTAATCTCAGCCGTTATAGCACACCTCCATTTGTAAGGATGCAATTTCACGTTCAATACCTGCAATTTCATGTTATCAAGATTGATCAAGAGATTAGATATACATTTGAAGGTATATACAGTTGGGGTGTGTACGATATTATAATTAAAGTTCCTAGAAAAGCTAACTTAAATGAAGGCAAATTTGTAAAAAGTTAGGACTTAATGGGTTGGTTATGATCGACTAGGGTCCTACAGACAAGCCTTGAAGCCTTGCAAAAAGTACCTTTAGGGTTTTCAGAGGTTGGATGAAACAGAATAACTAGAAGAAAAAAAGGCCTATAGAAAGTACATTTGGTCCCCATCGATCCTAACCATCAAATGAAATATAAAACTTTATTTGTAAAAAGTAAAAACCATTTCCATGGTATGTATCGAGAAAAGATACTTAGAAAGAGAAAAGTTACTTAGAAAAGTGACTTAATTAGAGAATGATCACGCATGATAAAAGAGAATGCGACATGCTAACTTCTGAAAAGTGTTTGTATGATGTTAACTAGCAGATAAATGGTAAAAGTTACATAATATACGACATGTATGAAGAATTGTATTTATGATTTCAAAACAAAGGTAGTAACTTCATTGTTTTACTGGCTAATTTGGCCCTCCTATTGCGAAAATTTTGTTTAGAACTTCAATTTTATTTCTAAAACAAACTACAAGAAGAAAGAATCTTTTACCCCGTGTGGCGACAGCCATTTCTCTTTTGCTTGTCCTAAGTGCATCTGTAAATTGACAAAAAAATAATAATAATAATAAGCGATTTTATCATCAAATAGATAAATAATCAAAAGATATCCTCCCTCCATCCCATTCATGAAAAATTGAACTTCGAATTGATCTTTAGAAAAATGTTTGACTACTTATCAAGCACAATACAAGAGACCTTTGTGACCCAAATTAGCAATTAGGCCAATGTTGCTTAAACCCTTTTTAAATCTTGGAAATGTTGCAAAATAAAGCAATCGTCTTTAGAAGAACCATAACAATAATCACAGGAAATTGAAAAGTCTGCGCACCATCATACTCCCTCTTTCCGCAATTAGAATTATTTTACAGAAATGGGGTAAAGTTGTGTCATTTGTCTAAAATCAAACAAGTTCCCTCAATTTGACAAACTTTAAAGATTTAACACCGTAATTAGGGTACGGCGGCGGTAAAACGAAGCAAAGCATTTGGGGGAAATTTTTCGAAAAAAGAAAGTAAAAGAGAAAGAGAATTATACGAGAAAATGAAGTGGGGTTAATGACCTTTGGGTGATGTCTTCTTCTTGAAGATGTTCATCGCGGGGAGCTGGGCAGATCTGGAACAGATGAACTGGGGTTACTAGCTTCAGTACCGACGTTCTCTCTTTTATGTAGCCAGGGGTTGCCTTTTACAGGGTCGGCCATATAGCCGTTATACTTTGATATATTACTATAATACCCATGCTTTCCTGTTTCCAACTCCATTTCTTAATTTCTTTACCTTTTTTTTGGGATTTTGGATGTCAAAGCCATTTTCCGATTTTGATAAACTTTTAGCAATAACAAAAATTTCTTAAACTATGTTTGTCAAACTAATTGAAATACTAGTTGTCTTTGTTAAAATTATAGACACAAATTACTACTGAGTAATTCATCTTATCTCATTCATTGTGGAACACTTACATAAATACAAAGAGATCTCCACTTTACAGAGATAAAGTTCAGACAATAATAAGTGGAAACACAGGGAATCAAATGTTGGATCTGAGTGGAGGGAATGATGACAACTGACCCTATATTAAACAAATATTTCTTTTAACACTCACCCTCACGTTGAATAGTGGGATTCCCAAAATTCAACTTGACTAAACAGTTGTTAAGAATTTTTCCATTTACAGCTTTTGTCAGAATGTCGGCTATCTGTTCTTCTGATCGGACGAATGGTAGTTCAATGATTCGAGCTTCTAGTTTTTCTTTGATGAAATGTCTGTCAACTTCCACATGTTTTGTTCGGTCATGTTGAACAGGGTTTTCTGATATTTGAATAGCGGCTTTATTATCACACATAATTTTAATTGTTTCTTTATGGAAAAAACCAACTTCAGTGAGAAGTTTTCGTATCCATAATGCTTCTGCAACTCCTCGTGCTATTCCCCTGAATTCTGCTTCAGCACTTGAAAGAGATACCACCTTTTGTTTCTTACTCTTCCATGTGACTAAATTTCCGCCAACTAGGGTGAAATACCCCGAGGTTGATCTTCGATTTCCTTTGTCTCCTGCCCAATCTGCATCAGTATAGATCTGGGTTTTTAGATGCCCGTTTGCTTTGAACAACACTCCATGTCCTACTGTTCCTTTGAGATATTTGATAATTCTCCATACTGCCTCCATATGAGAGACCTGTGGTTGGTGCATAAATTGACTAACTACTCCTACCGCATATGAAATATCTGGACGGGTATGTGAGAGATATATCAATTTTCCCACAATTTGTTGGTATCTTTCTTTATCTGTTGATTTTGCCTTGTCGTCAATGTATAACTTTTGGTTTGTTATCATGGGAGTTTCTGCGGGTTTACAATCAATCATTCCAGTTTCTGCTAATAGATCTTGAACATATTTCTTCTGGCAGATAAAAATCCCTTGTGTTGACCTTAAAACTTCTATTCCAAGAAAGTACTTGAGTCGGCCTAGATCTTTCATCTCGAACTCTTGAAATAGGTTTTCTCTTAGTTTCGCCATTTCTTCTTCATCATTTCCTGTAATTATCATATCATCAACATAGATAATTAAACATGTTATACGTTCGTTTCTCCTTTTAAGGAACAAAGTATGATCAGAATTGCTTTGTTTAAAACCGTATCTCCTCATTGCTAATGTGAATCTACCAAACCAAGCTCGAGGAGATTGCTTCAATCCATAGAGAGATCTCTTAAGGCGACAAACTTCACCTGGTTTAAAGTTCTTCGTGAAACCAGGAGGTGCTTCCATATAAACTTCTTCTTTTAGTTCTCCATGTAGAAAAGCGTTTTTGACATCAAATTGATGTAGCGGCCATCCTTCATTTGCGGCTATGGAAAAAAGAACTCTAATAGTATCAATCTTCGCAACAGGGGAGAAGGTCTCAGTATAATCAATTCCATAGGTTTGAGTATAGCCTTTGGCTACCAACCTTGCTTTGTATCTTTCAATAGTACCATCAGTTTTATGTTTTATTGTAAAGACCCATCGACATCCTACTGGTTTTTTTTCGTTTGGAATAACACATTTTTTCCATGTGTCATTTTTTACTAAGGCTTCTATTTCAGTTTCCATTGCGTTTCTCCAGTTCTTCGTTTTTAAGGCTTGCTCCACGGTGGTTGGAACTTCATTAGTGTATATTGCAGCATTGAAGGCCCTAGCTTCTTGAGTCAAGTTTCCTTTAGCCATATTTGCCATAGGGTATCTAGAACTTCGAGATTCTCTTTCTGGGGAATATCTCTTTGGTGGAATTCCTCTGTTAGTTCTTGGAGGTAACATATATCTTTCTGTTGGTTGTTCCTGTATTAGTTCTTCTTGTTCTATTGCAATTTCATGATCAGGAGTAACAAGTTCAACATGTTCAGAAGATTCAGGATTATGAGGAGACTGAGTATTACTTACCTCGGATGTCAGGATGGGAGACTGATCTGGGATGACACTAGAAATAGGATTTGTATATTGTGCGGATGATTCAGATGATTCTTCTGTTGTTGTTGCCTGTGCATACTTTAACCAACTTAGTAGGTCTGAACACTCTATCTCCCCCTGACCACTATGTTGGGATGTATAATAGTATTCTGTTTCAAGAAAATCACAGTTCATAGTGGTGAACATGTGACGAGTCTTGGGATTATAACATCTGTATCCTTTTTGATTCACTCCATATCCAACGAATACACATTTTTCAGCACATGGTTCGAGTTTATTTCGATTTGACTTTGGGATATGAACGAAGGTAGTACACCCAAAGATTTTTGGTTCTAGCATAAGGAGTGAAGGAATTTTGAAAAACTCTGATAGGGTTTGTAGCGGAGTTTTAAATTTTAGAATATTGGTTGGAAGTCGGTTTATAAGGTATGTGGCTGTGGCAAGAGCTTCAGGCCAAAAAGATTTTGGAACTTTTGATTCGATTAATAGAGCTCTGGTTATTTCTAACAAAAAACGATTTTTCCTCTCGGCAACACCATTTTGTTCTGGGGTATGTGGGCAGGTAGTTTGATGGATTATTCCTTTTGATTGAAAAAATTGTTGCATAGAAGTGTTAATGAATTCTCCTCCATTGTCAGAACGAAAAATCTGAATATTTTTTTGAAATTGGGTTTGGATCATGGTATGAAACATAACGAATTTGTCAAGAACTTCAGATTTATTTTTTAAGAAATAAATTCATGTCATACGAGTGCAGTCATCTACAAACAACACAAAGAAACGAAGGTTTTGTCCTCCGATGAGTGGTGATGGACCCCATACATCAGAATGAATTAATGAGAAAGGAACATCAACCCTGGTATTATTTGGTTTGAATGTTTGTCTATGACTTTTAGCTAACACACATGTTTCACACAACGATAAATTTTTTGAAGGAAATAACTTAGGAAATAGAGTATGTAAATAACCCGTAGAAGGATGACCCAATCTTCTATGCCATAACCATGCTTCTCTTTCTGTGGTTCCATGAGCCATCATCACAGTACCATTTTGAGTCACCTCATCCACATAATACAATCCTTGTTTCTCAGTGCCACGCCCAATGATCACCCCCGTCCTGATATCCTGTAAGATGCAAAAAGTTGGATGCATTAGAACTGAGCAGTTTAGTTCTTTTGTAACATGACTTATTGATAACAGGTTTTGAGACAGAGATGGAACATAGAGGCAATTAGAGAGTTTTAACGTAGGAGAAAACTCAATTGTTCCCCCTTGTTTGACTTCCATTTTTTCACCATTTGCAGTTTGTATCTGTGCTTTTTGAGGTTTGGATAGCGAAATAAGATCTGATATTTCATAAGTCATGGTGTCGGTTGCTCCACTGTCGAGTATCCAAGTTTTATCTCTTAAATTATCACAAGAAAAAATTATATTTGCATTCCCTTCAGTTTGTGGGTAATTTCTGCAAATTTTTAAACTTTTCTTTATATAGGGAATTAAAGAATAAACTTCAGGGATCATTTCTGCCACTTCCTCTTTTTCAGGGTCAAAGTCAAACTTTAAGGAATTAGGGTTAAAATACGGGAACTTCTCATTCCCGTTACCTGCAAATGTGACAAAATCGTGGCTTGATCCCGCCTCCTCTCCTGATCCCGTTTTTACGCTTCCAACCCCATCGGATCTCTCGATCCTGTCGCCGATCCTATCGCCGGCGCTGGTTTCGGCTGTTTGTCCGGCCGGCTTGGCCATTTGTTTCGTTGGAATCATACCACCTGCGCCAGATCTGTTCCCATCTATGCCATTCCTGAATCGATTTCCACCTAGGCCGGATCTGACGCTTCCGTCGCCGTTCGGAGCAGCGCTTCTGTTGTTCACGGTGGCGGAGCGATTTGTTCGGTTGGAGTCGATCGATCGTGATGGCGGAGATGAGGATCGGAGCCGATGAAGTGGGTCAGATATATCCCGAGGCTGATGAAGCGGATCGGAACCGGTGATTCGGGATGTGGGTCGGTTTCCGGTTGTTATACCGGCGAAACCAACATAGCCGATGTCACCGTCACCGTCAATGGTGGTGCTGTTGTTGGCCACTGCGATGGAAGCTTTACCTCTTCCCCCTCTATCTTGACCCGTGGGAGTTTTGCCCTTTTTGTGCCCGTCGATCCACCACTCGGGGTACCCGACGAGTTTGAAACATTGCTCTTTGGTATGTTTTATCATTCCGCAGTGCTCACATTTTAAGTGTGTTTTATCTTCTTTGGGAAATTTGTTATCTTTCGAAAGATATTCCGGTCGACGGTTACCTTTTGAGATAAATCCAACTCCATATGAATCGGAGGTGAATAATCCCATTGCCAAACCTTGTGGTTCATTTGAAACGGTTCCCAAAATATTTTGGTGAGCCGCTTCTTTTCGGACAGCAGCATAAGCCGCTTCAGCGGTTGGTAACGGATCCCATCGGAGTATATCTCTTTTTACATAATCATATTTCCGATCAATGGCATTTAAAAATTGAAAAAGTTTTTGGTCAGACCTGATTCGGGTGTATGTTTGAATATCTTCTGGACATTTCATGGGATTTGGATCGATTCTTTCGATTTCTCCCCATATTCCTTGTAAATTGATCCAGAAGTCTTCAAGTGAAGCACTGTTTTGTTTAATTTCATTTGCTTTGACATGGAGATTGAAAGTTTGTAACTTATCTTTCCCGCTGCTGTAAGTGACCACCAAGGCATCCCAAAGTGACTTTGCTGTGGGGTACTCGGTTAGGTTGCTTGCAAGAACTGGTTCTATGTTTTGTATTAGCCATGAAAAAAATGACTAGATCATCTTGTTCCCACTGCTCGAATTTTTCATCACTTTGATCTGGAGGATTTGAAGTTAAGTGGGATAAGAGGGTTTTTGATTTTCCGCCTATGGCAACCCGAATCATCCGGGTCCATAGGGCGTAATTTTGGCTATTGAGTTTGAGGTTGATTTGTATGCTGTCGGATAATTTGGGATTTTGTGGTTGTGAACTTCTGATCAGATTTGCTAGTTGTATAGCAAGATCTGTATTTGAATTATCACCTGACATTTTTGGTAGGTGATGAGTTGGTTGTGGATCTTAACACCGCTCTGATACCATGTTAAAATTATAGACACAAATTACTACTGAGTAATTCATCTTATCTCATTCATTGTGGAACACTTACATAAATACAAAGAGATCTCCACTTTACAGAGATAAAGTTCAGACAATAATAAGTGGAAACACAGGGAATCAAATGTTGGATCTGAGTGGAGGGAATGATGACAACTGACCCTATATTAAACAAATATTTCTTTTAACAGTCTTTACATCCATATCATATTGTCACCTTGCCGTTATATTATCGCCAGATTTTTACGATGTCACTTAGAAAATCGCCATCATACCACATCTTATTTTCTCTTTTATTTTTTAATTTTCTAGTAAAATTTTAAATTCTTTTAATATCATAAAAAGAGAATGAACGGCAGAGATCATAGGTCACACGGATCGCTGATCTAGGTATTACCGGCGCCAGGTATTACCGGCAACATCCAACGCGCTTATTTGGTGTCGCTGGTAATACCTGACGTCGCCGGTAATGCCCAGATTTCTTGTAGTGTTAGAGAGAAAGCAAGAGAGAGACAGAGACAGGAAGAGAGAGACATACAGAAAGGAGGAGAGAGTTATAACGTTGAGTGACGTTGCTGAAGCCACATCCGAGGACGCCGGTGTGGTCCATGCTGTCGGGGGCGGTGTTCCACGTCGTGGAGCCCCTCCACGTAATTAGCACACCACCGACACGGCTTCCATACCGCACAGTCTAATAATACTATTGTTATGTTGGCTTGCCAAAGTTGCTAACAAGCTAGTTTGATTTTTTAATGTTTTTGGATTATTATTTTTGACAAGTCAAAAAATAGCTTATAAAATCGTTTTCTAAAAATTACTTATATTTTAACTAGTTTATTGAGCATTTAAAAAAAAAATCTCAAATATACCCTAAAAATTTATAATTAAAAAAACTATTTTCTCTACACATCATTTTATATCATTAAAATTTTCTAGCTAATTTATCGGTTAATATTTTTATCGGTTAATATTTATTTTTTTTATTAAAAGTCATTTTTTTATCGACTAAATTTTCAATTACTTTGTTAAAATTACAATCGGGCTCTGGGCTCCCCACATAGACCGTGCTGTTAAATATTGGCCCAATCTGCAAAACCCCCCGACGGCCTGACCTCCGCACTCACCTAGTCATCTTGGTCTTATTTAGGTTTCTAAGGTCGGAATACTTTTCCCAAAACCGGACATCTCAGAGCTCACTTTGTTCAATCGAATTTCCGGCAATGAGGCCGATATTGATGAAAGGGCACGAGAGGCCACTCACCTTTCTCAAGTATAACAGTGATGGAGACCTTCTCTTCTCTTGCGCCAAAGATCACACGCCTACTGTCTGGTTCGCCGACAACGGTGAGCGATTGGGCACATATCGTGGCCACAACGGTGCTGTATGGTGCTGCGATGTCTCAAGTAAGTTTCTTCTTTCCTCTCCCTCTTAAAGTCTTGTCTCAAATTAGCAACTGGTTTGTGTTTTGAAGTAATTAGCAATAGGCTTTTTTGGTAGTCAAATGTATGATAACTTATCGACTGGGATTGGCGTCATTTTTTGTTAATTAATTAACAAGTTCTGAATTTTCTGTGTACTAGTAGATAATAACTGATTAAGCATTGGTTCTGCAGGAGATTCAACACGATTGATTACCGGGAGTGCCGATCAGTCAGCCAAGCTATGGGATGTTCAGAGCGGAGCACAGCTTTTCACTTTCAATTTCGATTCCCCTGCTAGAGCTGTTGATTTTTCGGTTGGTGATAAACTTGCTGTAATCACCACCGACCCTTTTATGGGTTTAACTTCTGCTATCCACGTAAAACGCATTGCTGCTGACCCTGATGACCGTGAGTTTTCTACATCACTAATTTGCCTTGGTTTATGTAATACTCTAATCATAAATATAGTAAAAAGAAAGCAGCTTTAATCTTTTTTCAGTCTGACATTGCACTGGTTTTGTGCTATAGGTGATAATTTGTATAATACTGCTTTCTAATTTGAACAACTTTCAGAGGTTGGTGAATCTGTACTGGTACTTAAGGGTCCTCAAGGAAGGATCAATAGAGCTGTTTGGGGACCTCTGAACAAGACCATTATTAGTGCTGGTGAAGATGCTGTGGTTCGAATTTGGGATACAGAGGTATGTTTTCTTTATCTAATGCGGTTAATTGTTAGCAGCTAGAGTAATACTTGTAGAATTTTTAAAAAGTCGCTCAATAAACTAGTATTTTAGATATGTGAGTTAGGGAATTAATAGACGGGTTAATGAAGTTGTTTGTGTGTATATGAACTTTTCTGCTTTATTGTTTTTCTCCAACTTCTGGATACAATCTTGATGAAGAAGATGAATTGATGGAGTTTGTAAAATACTGATATCCAAACCAAACCATCAAATAACTTCTTTTTTCTATATGTCAGTCATGCTTTCAATTTATTTTCATCTTTTTATATTTCTTCACTTGATACCCTCAATTAACTTCTTTCTTTTAAACTGACAGACAGGAAAATTGCTGCAAGAAAATGACAAGGAAATTGGTCACAAAAAGACGGTTACCTCACTTGCAAAATCGACTGATGGTTCACATTTTCTCACTGGGTCCCTCGATAAGTCAGCTAAGGTAATTTTATGGCAAGATTTCTTTTTTCATTATTATTCAGTCTTAATTATTCCTTAAATCCTCATTCTTTTCTTCCACATAATTAGCTGTGGGACATCAGGTCATTGACTTTGATCAAGACATATGTTACTGAACGTCCAGTCAATGCAGTTGCAATGTCTCCACTTCTAAACCATGTATGTATCTTTCATAATCTTTATTTTTTCTTATATTATAAACAATTTTAATTTACATATTTAAATCATTTATCAGGTGGTGCTTGGAGGTGGTCAGGATGCATCTGCTGTTACCACAACTGATCATCGTGCAGGAAAATTTGAGGCCAAGTTTTATGACAAGGTAAAAAGCAATACCCATTCGCAACGTATTTTATATAATCATTTTACAGCATTATATTAATTTATTCATATTTTATATAATCAATTTACAGTATTATATAATCATACGTAATATTACTCGTGTATGGTATAGGTTTTACAAGAAGAGATTGGAGGCGTTAAAGGGCATTTTGGTCCAATAAATGCTTTGGCTTTCAACCCTGATGGGAAAAGGTACATCACTTGGTTTTTCAAATGTTCATAATCTTTTTACCAACTTATATTGGTTTATGTTTTTTGGTTATTATTTTTAATGTAGTTTCTCAAGTGGTGGTGAAGACGGTTACGTGAGGCTGCATCACTTTGATCCTGACTACTTCAAGATTCCATCAATTTGATAAAAAAAACATCAAGATTTACATTATTAATTACATCTTGGGGCATAGTTTCTCATTCGATTTTGTAGTAGGGTTGAGAGTGTGGTAAGGTATGGTTTCACTTGGATGTAATTTGAGCACTATTGAAAGATTATTTGGAATTGATTCAATTTTGAGGATATGCACATTTTAGAAGGGCCTACATTGTTTGTTTCTTACCTGATGTTAGGGCTGATCAAAAGTACCAGTCAACCAATTTGGTCCAAGACTGTAATTGATTAAAAAAGGAAAAGTCTGGTTATGGTGAAAAATATCCGTGTTATGGTTATGGCTAGGACATGTTAAAAAGTTCTAGTAAATAATATTTTTAAGGGTGTTAAGTAGTTATATTCAAGGTTGTCTAGATGGGGATTTTGCAAGATCTTGGATTGGGGTTGGAAGATCATAGTCTTTGATTTTGCTTGTAATGTCTAACCATAATCATAATTTTTGTAGATTGTGAAATCAATTTTAACTAATTAAGTAATAAAACCATAATTTTGTAGATGCAAGCTGTAATGTTTGGGAAGAAAACGTCTGAAAAAGAAACAAGTGACCATTTAGAACGAAAATCACAATATCATAAAGGGACCAACTTAGGTCTTGCGATGTTCTGCATGACTCGGGATGAACGTATAAATTTGGGAAACGACTTCTTGCAATATGCAAGGCTCGTTTTAGAGTTGATAATTTTTTGGGGCTTGATTTCAGATAGAATGAACAATTTTTAGGCTCAGCATAGGATTTTTGAGCAAAGATATGAGGAATTTAGAGTAAATTACAATTTTGGTCCCTGTGGTTTGCATGAAATTGCACATTTGGTCATTCTTTTGGTTTTTCACGTTCATGGTCCCTGAACTACACTTTTGCTTACACTATTGGTCCTTTGGCTAGGTGAAAAGACCAATATACCCTTTTTCATTTTTTTTTCTTTTTTCTTTTGAGATATTATTATTTTGGTAATTAAAAAAAAAGAAAAATTCAACCCCCACCCCCAACCCTACCCCACTACGTCTTTTCCGGCAGCATCTTCTTCAACTCCGTCGTCACATAATCAACATATAATGGATCAAAGGAAGCAGCAATCCAGAGGTTCATCTTCCTCTTCCTCGTTGAAGATTCTGTGTAGAGAATTCAGGGACGGGATCTGAAGGAAAATAGCATTGAACATTGGCACAGAGATTGAAACCATATGTTATGTCCAGGTTGGTTTGCTCGACAGTATGATTCAATTCAGGAACTCGAGGTTGGGGTCGTCGGATTTGACTGGTAGATCGATATTCCTCAACTGCTTCTGTGGCCGGATCTGCAAAATCAAACACACCCACCATCTCTTATTTGCGTATCAAAAATGAGTTCTTGCTTCCAAAACCAACGATTGCAATATGGGTTCTTGTAGGGTGGGGCTTGTCGTAGGACATGAATCTTGTGGTTGGATCTGCAGATCCCCATGCAGGGAAGAGAAAAAGAGAGACAATGAAGGATTGGTTGTGAGCCTGTGAGGTGAAACCGCCTGATCAACAACATCAAGTACACGCTTCCCATCATCCAACACGTCTTCGTTGACCCTGAAATTGAGAACTAGTTTCAATCTCGATCACTTGGAGTCCTTTCCGCAGCTACTGAAGCCTCCGGCGGCCTCAGAAGCACCGACCGACGCCACTGACTTCGTATGTTGGTCTCCATTCTCGTTTTTAAAGAAAACGACCCCAATCTTTTGACTTCGTATGCCACTGACTTCGTGAGTTTCAAATGCACATGTGTGCGTGTTTGATCTTTTGATTTTAAAGAAAACGACCCCAATCTCCTGCCATTTCTCTCTCTCGATCTCTGATTTACGCACACACACACCACCGGTGTGTGTGTTCTTCCTTTCTTATCTCTCGATCGTTCCCAAGTTCAACCGGAGAAGACGTAGTGGATCATCGGGGAAGAAAACCTAAGACCAAGTCAAGAATGTCGATGATGTATTTTGCAGGTTTTAACGAATGGAAGATGAATTAATTAAACGGCCAAGTCAAGAAAACCTCCGACCAAGTCAAGAAAACCTCCGTAAACTCTTCTCCCGATCCAATTGTAGGGGATGGCGGTGGAGGTTTTTTTTAAATTATTTTTTATAAATTAATTAAACAATAGTTTTAAAGAAAATGAAAAATAAATTAAAAAGGGTATATTGGTCTTTTTACCTGCCCAAGGGACCAATAGTGTAACCAAAAATTTAGTTCAGGGACCATGAGCGTGAAAAACCAAAAGGATGACCAAATGTGCAATTTCATGTAAACCACAGGGACCAAAATTGTAATTAGCTTAAAGACGAAAGACTTGCAATAGAATAAAAACTGAAAAAGCGGAACATATCAGAATTCTAAAATTTGACTACAATTCTTACTTCGTATCATCCTAGTCTTAGATTGGGACCGTTTTTCATGTTTGGATCTCAATATCTTAATATCAAGATTGAGATCTTAACAACTATGAATTTTATTAAATATTCTTTTAAAAAACTGATTACGACTATTAAGGAGCGTAACTGATTCTAGAAGCTCTACGTTAAAAAAAGTTGTTTTGGGAATAAGATTAGCACACCCGATTGTTGTGGACCTCTACTTAGGGGTGTTTTGGATTGCTTATTTAACTCAATAAACATTTCTTTTGATAAAAGTGTTTATTAGTTTATGTGGTGGCAAAAAATGAGTTTTCAAAAAATGTTTAGTTTATATAATGACAAAAAGTTATAAGTTGATAAGTGCTTTTAAAAAGTGTTTGTATTAGTTTATATTTGTAAACCGACCAAAAAGGGAAGGAAAAGAAAGTGAGAAAGTTAATTAATGATATTATAGTCATTTTATCTCAATAAGTCATAAAGAGTTTCAAGAAGATAGGAGAGAGCGGTTTTTAAAAACTTCTTATTAGTGGTATGAATAAACTATTTTAAAAAACCATTTCTAAGAGGCTTATAGATCCAATAAATTTTAAAATTGAGAGTACTTATTTCCACATCAAGATCGAAGGCAAACGGGCAACAAGCTACGTCGCTAACCCTTTTTGGATAACAAAATTAATTCTCTTAAATATAACATTATTATGCATTACTCGTTTGGACTCTGGACATGAGCTCCACAACCTCTGGATCAAGGAAACCGAATGTATTGAAAATGAATGGTATAAACACGTGGTTGCTATCCGTGCACGTTTTCTTGTGTTTAGTCACATTGCAAGAAGTGGCTTTCAAAGCAGCTTGACCCGCAATGAAGCATTCACCCCTCAAATCCACGAGGGGGGAAACCCCTGTTAGATCCATATAGACATGTTTCCCTCTTATCCAATCGAACACCAGAACATCGGTCGAACGAAGTGTTGATTGTCCTTCCCCCGGGTCAGGCAAGAAATTCGCATGTGCTTATTTCTTAACGGACACCCCGACCCGCCTAAATATGTCATACAAAACGTCCTTAACCATATCATGACGAAACTTGAAACTTGGTAGCTCTCTACAATGCATTGTATGTTCCCTAAAATATTCCAAGCATGCTTTGTGGCAAACTAGGCATATTTCATCAACCATTAATTACAGAATCATTAGGCGATTATTGATGATAATATGATTCTCCACAAGCGACATGTGTTGTCCTAAACCATCAAATGAGATAGTTAAAGGAAAATTTTGAGCATGTGGTGCATGGACACACTCAATAATAGCTTTATGTCTAATGGGCATGTTGAAACAAATTTCCATTTCCCAGACAATTTTAATAAAAAGGGAAGTCGTCAAAGAATGTTGGGGTTTAGGTTGGGGGGTTCCTTGATGGTAAAATTGCTATAGTTGAAGGTCGGAATCGCATCCTGTAGACAGTCCAAAGCACGAGCATATCAGAATCCATACCATAATTGCTACTATTTCGTAAGATGTGGTCTTGAAGCACCCAAATTTGGGACCTAAAGGCCACAAAAGCATAGGATGAATGTTCTACTGTCGAGTACAACCCCAAACCCCCAAACTTGAGTGGTAAAGAAGCAAGTCGCAACTGGATGTCACCAAATAAAGGACCTCCACAACCCACTATTTCCTCGACCGCCTCGTGTAATCCTTTGTCAAATAGACATATTTCCGCCTCCATGTATATAAGTTGGCATGTCATCAAGCCAAATAAAAGTTTTGCAATACCCAAACATGATGGAAGCAGAAGAAGCTCACATTGCATATCACATAGTTGCGAAAGGAGACACATCAACCTAACAACTTTGACCACTCTTTTCATCGCCAACCCGCTAATAAAAACAACATCCTTGTTAACTACCCCTCCAAGCAGTTTCACCCGCAATTGTGGCCTCCCAATGCCTACAGGTAATAAACCCTCACAAAGCTTCTTACCATCACATGACAGCCAAAAATAATTTTGTTTTCTATATTTAGCTCAAGACCCAACCCTGGACCAATTATTGAAATGATGTCCAATATTTTAGCTAACTCCTCTGAATCTCCAACAACTGTCTCATCATCAATATACCATGCATGGAGGAGGAGCTTGCAATTGTCTCTAATTTTTAAGAAGCAATTAGTGCAAAACAATAGCAATGAGATATGGTCCTAAGGGGTCGCCTTGTGGTACCCCAGTGGTGGACCATATGTGCATGTCTCCAAATACAACCATGATGCCTAATTATATAATAATTGTGCCCATAATAAAATAGGACATCTTATCCTAATTATATGAAGTAAGGCTGATCGATCTACCATATTAAAGGCATTCGTGAAGTCTATTGTAGGCACTGACACGGATCATTCTACATGATGTTCGTTGTCCTTGTGTTTGCTAATGATAATGTAAGGTAACCTAATAAAGTATATGATATTATGTGTTATATATATATATATATATATATATATATATATATACATATATATATATATACACACACACACATATATATATATATATATATACACACACACACACATACACACATGATTAAGTTCAAACGAGAATGAAAAGAAGATTGAGAATGTGAGAATGAATATTAGCCACTCATTTTGTTTTATTCTAATATAATATTACAAGGTGGCAAATTTGTTATTAAACGAAAATTTAAATGTTAATATAAGATATTTTAAATAACACAATGGCAAATTTTGTTTTTTCGTGATATATCTTGTAAGTTGATGTAAGTTTGCGTCGTATTTAGTATTTTGTTAGTTTTGTTTGATTTTAGGGCTCACATGTATATGTCATGTTTTTTCTTAGTTTTTATGTTTTGATTCATATATCATGTTAGTAGTTGTAATTCTGCTTGTTATTTTGCATTTCTTGAGAAGAATTTGTTATAATTGTAGACCTTAACATGTGTACACTCTAACTATTTGATGAAATGTCCCAGAGTTTTGTCTATATACTAATTGAGATTCATTTGTGATTATATCACATGAGTTTCACATGTAAATATAGCTTAACCTCGTTTTTATCATAGAGTTAGTGTAAATCCATTTGTAATCTATTGACAATCTGTCGGTAATATGTTAATATTTTGTCGGTAAGGTGTTGGTATATTTACGGTGAATATACCTTCATATAATATTCATATGTGAATCAGTATGTGCTTATTAATAATATGTATTTATAAACATACATTGATTCACATGTAAATATTATGTGAATATACAATAATAGGCAGACTCACAAACAAAGATATATGTCTTGAGAAGCATGTATATTAATTTACTTGTGAATATTACATAATATATTATGTTTATATAGTATATTCACATGTGAGTATTACATTTTATATTTTGTTTATATGGTATATTCATATGTGAAACTATATTCACATATGAATATAACATTATATATTAACAAGTAAATATAGGTTTTATATGTTATTCACATACAAATCTGCATATTCACAAAATGTTCACTTGTCATTAACATATTCACTTAATATACACATAATATTTCATATGTTAATCGATTTAGTGTAAATATGTTCGTAATTCATCGAAAACCCGTCGGTAACTTGTTGGTATATTCACAATGAGTACACCATAATATTCACATGTGAATTAGTATGTGCTTAATAAGAATATGGCTTGATAAGGATACATTGATTCACATGTGATTATTATGTGGATATGCATAAGCAGAGAGATTCAAATACGAAGTTATATGTCTTAAGAAACATATATTGATTCACATGTGAATATTACATTGTATATTTTGTTTATATAGTATATTCATATGTGAATATACATGATATATTTTTCATATAATATATTCATATGTGAAGCTATATTCACATAAGAATATTGTCACACCTCGATCCTTGGCGGAATCGATCAAGGCGTGATATATTGTTCAAAGTCTCATGACAACTATGTTATAATATGATTAGATTCAATTAAGTACTAAGTATGCAAACAAAATCCACAACATACAAATACAAATCCAAATACAACAACATTTATTACATCAAATTTAAATAGTATTGTGGGTTTCTAAGGTGCACCCTACTTTTCATCAACTTCATTCTTCAAATCTGCATCATGGGTAAAAACAGGTCAACTACGAGAGTTGGTGAGTAATCTAGTTTTATTAAAGAAAATTGTGAGTTTGAATAATTTGAAATTTGTTTTCTTTTGAAGTTGACAAGCAACTGTTATTGAGATAACAGTTTATAAATCAAAATTTGATTAACAAATGATAACAACAACAATAAGTCCTCACCCTATATATACATATAAATGTATATTTATAGGATGGAGCATCTAATCATCAGACACACTCAACCACGTGCAATCAATCACCTTAGCGTCCCAAGGCGGGGTGGTCAACCCAATAGCGCTATTATTGTCCATAACGTACCTCAAGAATACGGGCATAGTCATGGAGATTAGACTAAAAATTGTAATGCACTACAAGTACATGTAGCGTAAACAAACAATAATTATACAAATAATGATTCACATATAAAAGTCCCAACAATGTCTCAATGGTGAAAAAAAATAATAAAATGAAGTTGGAACATATTAAAACCACATGATACACCCCAAAAGTATTGAAAATTATAAAATATGGGGTAGATTACTCACATTAGTCCAAACGGAATACGTGTGTTGTACGATAGACGGCTCGGGTCAAAACGACGTGGAACCTATTATAATTAATAGTTTTGGTTTAGGAATCGATAAATGGGAATATAGTATTAATAAGAATAATTAGACACATATTCTTATATTAGATGAATTAACAATTATCCAAATTTTGTTTTGAATATTAATGTATTTATATGTTAAATGAATTTTAAATTGAATTAATTACTTTGCTTAATTCATTTATATTTTCACTTTAGACAAGATTTTAATAATTTCTTATTAAAATAATAACTAGTCAAATTATAAGTATTTACAGATTTTATATATTATAAAAAATTATTTATATGAAATAATCATTAAAAATGCATTTTTACATACTTAGATATTTAGGAAAATGGTTTTAAATACTAAACAGTAATGAAACATTCTGATATTTTCAGAAACTCATTATTTCATAAAATAGTAATTACTGTAAAATTTTCATATTTTTCTTAACTGCTTTAGTATTTATTTAGTATTTTAATAATTAAACCACAACAAAATTCGGGAAAAATAATAAATGATTCCCAAAAATTCTGGAAACTTAACCATAGTTTTCTAACATTATATTGAGCCTACTGTAAATATTTTGGATATTTTGAACTAAGGGAAGTATTTCTTATGTTTTTCATTATTAACTAATCACTAAAATCATAAATAATAGGAAAATATTAAGAGAAATTCATTAGACTTTTTATTTATGATTAACATGTTATATATGATATTCTGATAAGGTTTTATAATTTTTGGACATGTGTAGCTATTTATTATCTATTTAAACTATTAAATAATCATTAAATCAGGAACAATAAGCAAACATTACTAAAAAAATCTGTAAATTTTTTCCTGGAGTCTCTAATATGTTAATAAGGTGCGAAAAATATAAAATCTAGTTTCTAACATACATAACTATATTTTGAAATTTATTTATCCACTACAAAATAAAATACAAAATAAGCATCAAACAGTAATATAAATGCCTGAAACTTTATAAATCCACTTTAATCAATATAAGGGTTGTTCCAAAATTTTCCCAGAATTTATTGACTGCAAAAAGTATTTTATGTGAATTATTGCCATATTTTATTGCAATAATTATAGTAATTCAATAACAATAAGTTATTTTCTGAAAATTTCCAGAACTTCTTATTTTAATTATGAGAGTCTGAGAAAAATCAGGTTTATGCATAAAATGAGTTTTAGATATTTTGGTGGATTTAATTTGTTTCATGTATGAATTTGGAACTTTTAACAACATACCTTGATGAATGCTTCAATAGGGATGAAGATTTGAGTATGAGAGCTTGTTCTCGGCTGGAAAATTGATATTTCTTAGATGAATTTCGAGATTGAGATGGAGAGAAAGAATAGAGAGGGTTTGAGTGGTGATGAGAATAATATGTGGAGAGAAAAATGAAAGGAAAGATGATGAGAGGTGTGAGTGGGAGACCATGGGAATAACTTTTGACTTTAGGTGGTCTTCATAATTTCCCACTAGTATAAGCATCTCTATGTAATACACTAATTAATATAAGAATTTTATAAAATTTAATGTAGAGTTTATAAAAATAGAGTTTTATAAAAAAATAGGTTATTATTTGATTATAACAATCTACTTTGATTTGAAGTTTAATTATAGTATTCAAGTTTGACTCTTTTAATTTAATTAGAGTATCATACTTTGATTTGATTTTAATATGGTATCATAATTTAATTTGATTATAGTTATAACGTTATACTATGCTATATTGCTATTAACGTCAATTTATATCGTAGTGTAAGGGTTTTGATCCTATTAGCGGCAAGAAATCTCGAGTAGGGTTTATTAATTTTCCAATTGGGTTGGGTTGACCCGAATCCATTTTAGGCGGATGTCACAGTCTCCCCTACTTTAGGAAATTTCGTCCCGAAATTTAAGAAAATAGTACCTTAAGAGAAAAGTTGCGGGTATTTGGTACGCATTTGATCCTCACGCTCCCATGTATACTCGGGTCCACGTGCTGACTGCCACCTGACCTTGACCAGGAGAATGCGACTTCTTTTGAGTTGCTTTTCCTTTCGGTCGACAATTTCCAAGGGTTTCTCGATAAATTGCATTGTCTCGTCGATTTGGATATCCTCGAGAGGAACATGAAGGTTCTCGTCTGCTAAACACTTCTTGAGGTTGGCTATATGAAATATTGGGTGAACTTTGTTAAGCTCTATTGGTAGATCCAATTCGTAGGCTACTGGTCCGATCCTTTTCAGGATCTTAAACGGGCCTACATAGCGTGGTGCCAATTTACCCTTGCGTCCAAATCGAACCACACCTTTCCATGGGGACACTTTTAACATGACCATGTCACCCACGGTAAATTCAAGCGGTTTGCGTCGCTTGTCGGCGTAACTCTTTTGTCGGCTACGAGCTGTGAGAAGGTTATTGCGAATCTGAGTGATTTTGTCGGTTGTTTCCTGGATAAGCTCAGGACCAACGATTGGAGAATCCACTGTTACATGAATTACATGGGACTCGCCAATTTCATGCCAGCAAATAGGAGATCGGCATTTACGGCCATACAATGCCTCAAATGGTGGCATCCCGATGCTAGAATGATAACTGTTATTATAGGAGAATTCCACCAACGGTAAATGAGAGTCCCAGTTTCCTCCGAAATCTAAGACACAAGCCCTCAACATATCTTCGAGTGTTTGAATTGTCCTCTCAGATTGACCATCGGTCTGAGGATGATAGGCGGTACTGAGATCGAGGCGGGTTCCCATGGCTTCTTGAAGTGATTGCCAGAACCGAGAGAGAAATCTCCCATCACGATCTGAAATGATGCTGAGAGGGATGCCATGCCGACTAACTATCTCGTCGATGTAAATTCGAGCAAGTTGTTCGACCTTGAAATCTTCACGGATGGGAAGGAAATGAGCGGATTTGGTCAAACGGTCAATGATTACCCAAATGCTGTCGTGTCCCTTGGTGGTACGGGGAAGTTTGGTTACGAAATCCATGGCGATCGCTTCCCATTTCCACTCGGGGATTTCCGGTTGGACCAATAGTCCAGAGGGTCGTTGATGTTCTGCTTTGACTCTGGAACATGTAAGACATTTGGCCACGAATAAAGCAATATCCTTTTTCATTCCCGACCACCAATAATTGGTTCTCAAGCCATGATACATCTTGTCAGCGCCAGGATGAATGGAATATCGAGTTTTATGGATTTCTTCCATCAGGAATGTACGAAGATTGTCGCGATCTGGGATCCAGATGCGATCTTGATAATAGAAAATACCATCAGATTTACTTTCCAACTCCCCATCAATTCCCGTAGGCATGTCATTTTCGGTAATTGCCGAGTGTTGGGCTCCTCGAATTCGGTCACTGAGATTGGACAAGATAGGAGAACATATTAGATGAAATGCTTTGGCATGTTCTTTTCGGCTTAACGCGTCAGCTACGACGTTTGCCTTGCCCGGATGATAGCGTATTTCACACTCGTAATCATTTAGGAGTTCGACCCATCGTGTTTGACTCATATTGAGTTCCTTTTGATTAAGAATATGTTGCAAGCTCTTGTGGTCGGTGAAAATTACGCATTTAGTGCCGTAAAGGTAATGCCTCCAAATTTTAAGAGCGAAAACCACGGCACCGAGCTCCAAATCATGAGTCGTATAATTCCTTTCATGGATTTTGAGTTGTCGCGATGCGTAAGCTATAACCTTTCCCCTTTGCATCAAAACACAACCTAGACCGAGATTGGAGGCATCGCAGTATACCACGAAATCTTCGGATCCTTCAGGAAGTGTAAGAATCGGAGCGTCACACAATCTTTGTTTAAGGGTTTGGAAAGCGTCTTCTTGCTTGGGTCCCCAATCAAATGGCATACCCTTGCAAGTGAGAAAAGTAAGCGGTAAAGCGATCTTTGAGAAATTTGAAATGAAACGCCGGTAATAGCCAGCTAAACCGAGGAATGACCGAATTTCCTTGGGGTTACGTGGGGCTTTCCAATTCTTAACTGCTTCAACTTTTGCGGGGGTCGACTAAAATACCCTTGTCACTTACAATATGACCGAGGAATTGTACCTCATTTAACCAAAACTCGCATTTCGAAAATTTGGCATAGAGCTGATTTCCTTGCAATGTTTGGAGAGTTAGACGAAGGTGTCTTTCATGGTCTGCCTTTGTCTTGGAGTAAATGAGGATGTCATCAATAAAGACGATAACAAAACGGTCGATATAAGGTTTAAATACCCGATTCATCAAGTCCATGAATGCGGCAGGGGCATTCGTTAGGCCAAAAGGCATAACGGTGAACTCGTAATGACCATAGCGGGTGCGAAAAGCGGTTTTGGGGATGTCTTCTTCCCGTACTCGAAGTTGGTGATAACCTGAGCGGAGGTCGATTTTTGAGAAGCATGAAGCTCCTTGAAGCTGATCAAAAAGGTCGTCGATCCGAGGTAACGGATATCGGTTCTTGATGGTCAATTTATTTAACTCCCGATAATCGATACACATACGAAACGAACCATCTTTCTTTTTGATGAAGAGAACCGGGGCTCCCCAGGGTGAAGTACTAGGGCGGATAAATCCCTTATCGGTTAATTCTTGGAGCTGACTTGCCAATTCTTGCATCTCGGTTGGAGCCAACCGATATGGAGACTTGGCTATGGGAGCAGCCTCAGGAACGAGATCGATGCGGAACTCTAGCTCACGTACTGGAGGGAGTCCAGATACGTCATCGGGAAAGATGTCGGGAAAGTCTCGTACAATCGGAATATCTTCGATCTTCTTTTCTTTGACCTTTGTTTCCACTATATGGGCTAAGAAAGCCATGTATTCTTTACGTAGATACGATCGAGCTTGAGTACATGACATAAGACTAAGCTTTTTTGAACGAGTCTCGCCATAAATACGAAGACTTTGACCGTCGGCAAGAGGAATACGAATAAACTTCTCGTAACACACTATTTCAGCATGGTTTTGGGATAGCCAATCCATTCCCACGATGATGTCGAAGCTACCAAGTTCCATAGGAACTAAATTGACGGAAAATTTATGACCGCAAAAATCGAAAGTGCAATCTTGGATGACTGCATTGAGTGAAATGTATTTTCCATTGGCGACTTCTACGGTTAAGTGTTCATCAAGTATCGTGCGAGGTGTGTGAAGTATGGGTTCAAATTCCAAAGACACAAAACTTTTGTCGGCACCTGAATCAAAAAGTACTGATGCGTAGCAGTCATTTATGAGAAACGTACCATTTACGACCTTGTTATCGGTCTGTGCTTGGGTTGCGGTAATGACAAATGCTCGGCCTTTGGGAGCTGGAACCTGCATTGTTGGATTTGCCTGGGCTTGAGTGTTAATGATATTGACAAGCCTAGGACACGCGTTTCTGAAATGGGTGGGGTCACCACAGTTAAAGCATGTTCCAGTTGGATACCGGGTTTGTGTTTGCTGATTTGAGGGTAGAGCGAATGGTCGCTGAGTTTTTGGTGCACGGCATGTGTCCGCCAAGTGGCCATAGCGACCACAAGTCGTGCAAAGGCGACACGGGCTGGTGGACATATGGTGATAGTTACAATGGTTACAGAGGGGGTGAGGTCCTGTATACGGCTTTTTGTTTGGTTGGGTGACTTGGGTGATAGGAGTAGCAGGGGTAATAACAGCATGGTTGTGGTGATGGCTTTTCCGCTTCTTTTTGTCGTGTCGGTGTGAGGACTCAGACTTGACAATTAAGGGGGTCTCAGGGGTCGGCTTTTCAGTTGTCATCTTTGAACCCTTGCGTGGGAGGACACCATCGTTCATATTATCCTCGTTGAGTTGACCTGCTATTTCAATAGCGGATTCCAGAGTAGATGGCCTGCTGCTGGTCACCGAATCACGGATCTGGCGCGGTAACCCTTTGATGTAGCGACGTATTGCAGTTTTCATAGGTTGAACCATGTGAGGTAGGAGTCTTGAAAGATCATAGAATCTATTAGTGTATGTCGCGTTGTCTCCTCCCACCTGTTTCAGATTCCAGAATTCCTCCTCGAGAGTTTGCAATTCGCTGTCCTGGCAGAACTTTTCTATCATGCGTTCCTTTAGTTTTGACTAGGTCATTCCCAAGGCAACACCCTCTTCTTTTGCCCGTTTTTCTAGGTTCCACCATGAGAGAGCATGACCTTGGAGGCACCCTGTAGCGTGACGGACCATCAGGTCCTCAGGGCACTCGCTGTGGATGAAAGTACTCTCCATTTCTTCGATCCATGTGAGGAGTGCGGTGGCACCATCTATGCCTTTGAAGTAAGACGGATTACAGCTACGAAAATGCTTAAACGAGCAACGATGAGTGGTTACTGGAGCTTGCGGCTGAAGAGTTTGAAGATGGGTTGCAATTGTTGGGATGACATTCGCTACCTCCTTAGCGATAAGGGCGGCTAGCCTTCGGTTGTTACGAGCAGCGTATGGGGGTCGTAATGCCATCTATGAGAAACACGCATATGGACTTGTGAGTTATTTGTAAATGGATTATGGAAATTAAGTTTGTAGACATTGTTGGGTAAAATGATTGTAAAACACTTGTTGGGCCATGGTTAGGAGTGTTGGGCACCTTTTGGGCTTTCCATGGGTACTAAATGTGAAGCATGCAGCAATTGCGTGGGCCCCCACAATACTAAGTTTTCACATGTTTTTCCCACTTCAAGGCCCATTAGGGAACTTAATAGTCCAATGAGTTGGCCATTTTGGAGTGTATCCTTTCGGATACGTTTGATAAGGTCGGGTATTTTGATGGCTCAAAAGTAATGTGAACGACGCGCTTTGGCCTATAGGTTTGGGAACTCTCGCATTTGGTCCCCAGGTAAGCAAACTAGTCCCTCGGTTGATTGGGATGTATACGAATGCTTACCTAGTCAGGACTTTCGGGCTACCGACACCTCCCCCTTCCAGTTACTACGCGTCCATTACTTTGATCCTACCCAACTAGAGTGGATGACTTTTAATTTCCTATGAGCTCTAAGGAATATATATGTATATAATTTTTTTATTTTGAAACCATTTGAGTATGTGTGTGATTTTAAGAGAAAGAAAAGAAAATTCACAAGTGTATGCACACATATAAGTGTCGGGAATAATACGTAAGCACATAAGGGAGCAATTAGCACACAAAGGTATTCCTAGGATTTTCTAAGTGCGAATTGCTTGCAGTTGTGTGTGCATTTTATAAACTAGCATACGAGAGGACCCTAGAGGCTATAGACTAGGTCAAGGCAATTAACCTAATTCCCTATAGTCAAGGTCTCTGATACCAATCTGTCACACCCCGATCCTTGGCGGAATCGATCAAGGCGTGATATATTGTTCAAAGTCTCATGACAACTATGTTATAATATGATTAGATTCAATTAAGTACTAAGTATGCAAACAAAATCCACAACATACAAATACAAATCCAAATACAACAACATTTATTACATCAAATTTAAATAGTATTGTGGGTTTCTAAGGTGCACCCTACTTTTCATCAACTTCATTCTTCAAATCTGCATCATGGGTAAAAACAGGTCAACTACGAGAGTTGGTGAGTAATCTAGTTTTATTAAAGAAAATTGTGAGTTTGAATAATTTGAAATTTGTTTTCTTTTGAAGTTGACAAGCAACTGTTATTGAGATAACAGTTTATAAATCAAAATTTGATTAACAAATGATAACAACAACAATAAGTCATCACCCTATATATACATATAAATGTATATTTATAGGATGGAGCATCTAATCATCATACACACTCAACCACGTGCAATCAATCACCTTAGCGTCCCAAGGCGGGGTGGTCAACCCAATAGCGCTATTATTGTCCATAACGTACCTCAAGAATACGGGCATAGTCATGGAGATTAGACTAAAAATTGTAATGCACTACAAGTACATGTAGCGTAAACAAACAATAATTATACAAATAATGATTCACATATAAAAGTCCCAACAATGTCTCAATGGTGAAAAAAAATAATAAAATGAAGTTGGAACATATTAAAACCACATGATACACCCCAAAAGTATTGAAAATTATAAAATATGGGGTAGATTACTCACATTAGTCCAAACGGAATACGCGTGTTGTACGATAGACGGCTCGGGTCAAAACGACGTGGAACCTATTATAATTAATAGTTTTGGTTTAGGAATCGATAAATGGGAATATAGTATTAATAAGAATAATTAGACACATATTATGATATTAAATGAATTAACAATTATCCAAATTTTGTTTTGAATATTAATATATTTATATGTTAAATGAATTTTAAATTGAATTAATTACTTTGCTTAATTCATTTATATTTTCACTTTAGACAAGATTTTAATAATTTCTTATTAAAATAATAACTAGTCAAATTATAAGTATTTACAGATTTTATATATTATAAAAAATTATTTATATGAAATAATCATTAAAAATGCATTTTTACATACTTAGATATTTAGGAAAATGGTTTTAAATACTAAACAGTAATGAAACATTCTGATATTTTCAGAAACTCATTATTTCATAAAATAGTAATTACTGTAAAATTTTCATATTTTTCTTAACTGCTTTAGTATTTATTTAGTATTTTAATAATTAAACCACAACAAAATTCGGGAAAAATAATAAATGATTCCCAAAAATTCTGGAAACTTAACCATAGTTTTCTAACATTATATTGAGCCTACTGTAAATATTTTGGATATTTTGAACTAAGGGAAGTATTTCTTATGTTTTTCATTATTAACTAATCACTAAAATCATAAATAATAGGAAAATATTAAGAGAAATTCATTAGACTTTTTATTTATGATTAACATGTTATATATGATATTCTGATAAGGTTTTATAATTTTTGGACATGTGTAGCTATTTATTATCTATTTAAACTATTAAATAATCATTAAATCAGGAACAATAAGCAAACATTACTAAAAAAATCTGTAAATTTTTTCCTGGAGTCTCTAATATGTTAATAAGGTGCGAAAAATATAAAATCTAGTTTCTAACATACATAACTATATTTTGAAATTTATTTATCCACTACAAAATAAAATACAAAATAAGCATCAAACAGTAATATAAATGCCTGAAACTTTATAAATCCACTTTAATCAATATAAGGGTTGTTCCAAAATTTTCCCAGAATTTATTGACTGCAAAAAGTATTTTATGTGAATTATTGCCATATTTTATTGCAATAATTATAGTAATTCAATAACAATAAGTTATTTTCTGAAAATTTCCAGAACTTCTTATTTTATTTATGAGAGTCTGAGAAAAATCAGGTTTATGCATAAAATGAGTTTTAGATATTTTGGTGGATTTAATTTGTTTCATGTATGAATTTGGAACTTTTAACAACATACATTGATGAATGCTTCAATAGGGATGAAGATTTGAGTATGAGAGCTTGTTATTGGCTGGAAAATTGATATTTCTTAGATGAATTTCGAGATTGAGAGGGAGAGAAAGAATAGAGAGGGTTTGAGTGGTGATGAGAATAATATGTGGGGAGAAAAATGAAAGGAAAGATGATGAGAGGTGTGAGTGGGTGTTAAGTGCATTTCTAAGCATGTTTTCATGCCTTTTTATCCTTGTTTTATCTTGCATTTTATTCTCATTATTGCATATTTTCATGATTTTCGGGATTTCAAAGATAGCAATCTACTTTCACACTTTGTGGTTATTTTCAGGTGCTTTTGAAGGTTGAATCTTACATTGGATGACAATGGGAGGCTACACAAGAAGTTTCAGAAGAAACGGAGCTCAAACGAAGAAGTTACAAAAAATGAAGTCGTCCCGAAGACAGTATTGTACACGACCGTGTAACTTTTGCCTTACAAGTTACACGGCCGTGTAACTTTGCTATGCCACGTGGATGCCATGTCAGCTCAGGGGAAGATCCAGGAGAAATGCAGGATTACACGACCGTGCAATTTTGGCCCAAGAAATTACACGGCCGTGTAACTTTTCCTGGTGACCAGATCTGCTTTTTGGCCCACTTTGAGTTGTTTATTCCTTCTTGTGCTGTCATCCCCATGCTACACGACCAGATCCAGATCCAACCTGATTTTGAAGCCATGTGATGAAGGAAGTGGGTCTTGAAATGATGGTGTTTGCCATTGTCCATTTTACCATTTTGCCCTTGGTGTGTTAGTATAAATAGATGTGTCTAGTTAGCCTTAGAACCATCTCTTATCCCATTAACTTCTGAATACTCTCTAGATACATTGTGTTTATGTTTGTGTGCAACTTCATGTGTGGATTATCTTCATTTTGTAAGTCTATTTCTCTTTTACTAGTCATGAGTGGCTAAATCTTATAACATTCGGCTTTTAGTCATGTATCTTTCTAGTCATTAATATTTGTGCTTGGAATGAAGTTTTGAAGTTATTAAAACTGTTTTGGTTTAGTTTTGTCATTTAAATTTTATTACAAATTTGGTCCCTACTTTGGAATCTAGTCGATCACTCTATTCCGGTAGTTAACCAATTATAGTTACATGCATTTTCAATTGTTTTGAAGATTATTGTTGGTAACATCTTAGAAGTAACTTCACTTGTTAAAGCTTGACTCGAGAGATCAATCAAGCTCTTAAGAAGTGAAGAACCGACAAAAGAACATAAAGCATCACTCTTGGTCAATTTTAGCATTAATCACTAGTTGACCATTGTGTTGTGCATACCTTTTATAGAATTTTAGTGTTATTCCTTGTTCTATACTAGTAATGCATGTTTCTTTTGTCCCGGTTGATTTCTAAGTCTTAAATTACACACTTGTTCTTAGTTCCTTCATCTAAAGGGACGGAATATTGAATTTGGATTATAACACTCGTATAAAAGTAATATCTTGTCTCGGTTGAGATACATCTATCTCTTCAAGATGACCATTGAGATATTCACTTATATATGAGAAAACAATATTTCTTTCACAAATAGAGACCATTGAAGTATTGAACATATTAGTTTGGATTTCTTCTAAGTTGATGTGTTGTTGTCATTTTCCATTGACAAGAACCATTACTTAACTCTTAATTTCATTTAAGTACAAATATGCGACAAGATTGATTAGACTAGAAGCCGAATGTCCGTTTAATTATATAAATCACATTCTTCTTTATTTTTGTGTTTATCAAGCGACTTGACAAACCCCCCCTTGAACTTTATATTTCTTTGTCCCAATCTCTAGAAGTGTGAAAACTTGGCAAGAGATTACTCACCTCAATTCCCTTGGGTTCGACTCGTACCACTACTATACTATTCTTAATTGAAGAGTATTTAGAGGTCTTTTGACATTTCACAATTTCTGTCCCATCATTATAAACTGCATCCATATTACATTACTCTTTTATTTGTTTGGTAATTCGACAGTGGGAGACCATGGGAATAACTTTTGACTTTAGGTGGTCTTCATAATTTCCCACTAGTATAAGCATCTCTATGTAATACACTAATTAATATAAGAATTTTATAAAATTTAATGTAGAGTTTATAAAAATAGAGTTTTATAAAAAATAGGTTATTATTTGATTATAACAATCTACTTTGATTTGAAGTTTAATTATAGTATTCAAGTTTGACTCTTTTAATTTAATTAGAGTATCATACTTTGATTTGATTTTAATATGGTATCATAATTTAATTTGATTATAGTTATAACGTTATACTATGCTATATTGCTATTAACGTCAATTTATATCGTAGTGTAAGGGTTTTGATCCTATTAGCGTCAAGAAATCTCGAGTAGGGTTTATTAATTTTCCAATTAGGTTGGGTTGACCCGAATCCATTTTAGGCGGATGTCACAAATATAACATGGTATATTCACAAGTGAATATAGTTTTTATATGGTATATTCATATGTGAAACTATATTTACATGTGAATATAGCATAGTATATTCAGAAGTGAATATAGTATGCAACATTCAAATGTGAATATATATTCACATGTGAATAGATATATGCTTCTTAAGACATATACCTTCGTATGTGAATCTATATATTTATGTATATTCACATAATATTCACATGTGAATCAATGTATGCATTCCAAGACATATTCTTACTAAGCAAATACTGCTTCATATTTGAATATTATATGAAGAGACATTCATTGTGAATATACCAATAAATTACCGACGGACTACCAATGGATTACCGATGAATTATGAATGGATTATCGACGAATTACCATGGGTTTACACTAAATTTATATTTGAATAGAAAAACCAATAGATAAATCATGTGAAAGAACGAGGTTGAAAACGAAACATGAGGTTGTTATGAAGGCATGGCAATAAAAAACGGTTAATTCACCAACAAAGCTCGGATGAAGGTGGATCGTCATTTGATCTTAATGAAGATTTGATGACTAATAAATGTTAGATGATATTGTGAAGCTTCGATTGGACATATATGGATGATTTTGTTGGGATAAAGGACGGTGACAGATACACTTGCTACACAATTTGATCACGGCTAATAAGAACACCAAGAAGATCAAACAACCAAAACAAAGAACAAAAAATTTTAAGTGGTTCACTTGATCTAGATTAATCGAGCTACCCATTATAGGAACTAGAAAGTATATTATTGAGTTGAATGCTAAACAATCTATGCAATATTTACTCGACATACACTCTCTCTATCGCTATATATATATATATATATATATATATATATATATATATATGTGTGTGTGTGTGTGTCTATATATATATATATATATATATATATATATATATATATATATATTACGCTCTTCACATTCTCATTGTTACAAGTCAAGATCGTATATATACCGGGCAAAAGAAGTTCTTCAGAGATGATGGCAAAATCTTCTAGCACTATGCTTTCTGCAATGGGTCTGCTGAAGTGTCAGCTCATGGACCATATTGGACAATACAACTTTCTGACAATAACAGACCTGAGAACTTGTGTCTAAGGGACAAATCTGTTGAAGTAGATTCTCCTGTGCATTCTTCATTTCTCCTATTAGCATTGCCCCCACCGAAGTCAAGACTGCTTATCTGGATGATTAAGTAGGGTCTGAATCAATCATTTATAAATGTGTATGTGACTAAAAAGCATGTCATGCTTGCCATTTGCCCTCAAAACCATGGTTCTTTTATTATCATCTTGTTTTCCATCGCCCAACTCTCTACTTAAACATTACACAACGACTACCTCATCATATCTCCGATGATTGACCCCCAGCCTCCTCTAGTATCGACCTTCTTCTTCCCTGTTTACTTCTTTGTCGCCTTCTCTGGCATTGACTCCACGATTTCCACCTCTAGCTTTGTGTGAAATCAATTCCGACTTTGCTTCTCTAGTTTTTTTGAAATCACTTGTGTGAAATCAATTTTGCTTATGATTTGGGATGATGCCTTCTTTGAAGAAGCTGACACCACTAACATCTTTGACTACAACCACCGCCGTAATTAAATTAGGATATATTATATGTCATCATCTTGCAGACACCATGTTGGATTAGGATATATTTAGAGTATAAAAACTCCAAACTATTAATTATCATTATGGTATTTTAACAATTTTGCCCTTGAAGGAATTCCTTAATGATGTTGTACAAGATTAGGCTTAATATTGTTAAGTTTATCAAGATCACATGGAGCTACTGATGAATTGAGAGTTCTAGAACTACATGAATGTAGTTTGCTTGATTCAATGAAAGTTTTTTTTTTGTTGATGACATTGTTGTAAAGTACATTGCCTTGTTTTGATGCCAAGTGAATTCACAAAAAAGGAAACTACCAAACTAATCACCAACCTTAGTTAACCGTGTGTTGAAGTAATAGCTGATCCAATCAATGAACTTTTGATGCCTATCAAATGTTTCTTGCTATTGGATAAATTATCACTTCAACACGCCCATTAACAGTTCGTTGGTATTGGATCAATTATTGCTTCAGCACAGGGTCAACAAAGTTTGGTGATTGGTTTTGTAAGTTTCATTTTTGGCAAATTTTGCTTAGCGTTTGCTTTCCTTGAACCGATTTAATGATGATGTTATTGTTTCGTTTTAGTTATATTTCAGTCCTTTGATTTAGTTCCTTCGGTTATTTAGTCATTACAGTCGTCTAGTATGGCTAGATAATTTAGTATTTTTCCGGCTTGTTGTATTTTCCTAGCTTCCTGCTAACTTTATTTTCAATACATTTTGTCATTCAAATAAAATTATTATCATTCATTTGTTCTACTACTGCCTAAAGCCGATATTTTGCTAGCTTCCCGCTAACTTTATTTTCAATATATTTTTGTCATTCAAATAAAATTATTATCATTCATTTGTTCTACTACTGCCTAAAGCCGATATTTTCTTTCTTTTGAGCTCATTGTTTTGTGTAATTCATATGATTTTTGTATTTGTTGTTCAATTTAGTAAATATGTAATATGAATTTCTTAAATGTTTGATGATTTGTTGGTATATATTATTATTTAAGCATAAAGATAAAATAATCATTTTCATTTTAGATTTCCAACAAATATCATGTTTATGTTAAGAGTCTTTGAATCATTTTGGTATATGAATCATTAGATGTTGCTGAAGAGCCCAAAATCGAATCCAATATTGAATTATAACTCACTTATAAAGCACCTCGAGTAGCTTATATGTAAAATATATTGATGTATGAAGAGCAATACGTTAGACTTTTCAAATCAAAACTTATACTATCTACGGAATTTACAACTTTTTAATAATGAACATTATCATAGTGTCATGTATTACATAAAAAGCTATTATGTAAAATTGTTGTACAATGAAACTTTTAAATAATTTGGACCAATGTGTCGGTTACAAACAACATTTATCTTCTTTATCGAATCAGAGCGGTTGAGTTGGGTTAAGATTGGATCCAAAACTGAACTAGATATACCCGATTATTCGGAGCCTCTAAATGGGCCTTAAGAATATTATAAAAACCGGTTCGAGCTCTCGAACCGACTAAAAGTAACCGAATAGAAAAGTAGAAATGTAAACCAAGAATTAGGGTTCCTCCATGCTCTGTATTTTCTACTCTAAAAGAGTGTTTGGATAAGATTTTTAAAAGAGCTTATTAGCTTTTGAAAAAATCGATAAACTAAAAATTGTGTTCGAATATTTAAAAGTGCTTCTTAAATTGACTTTTCATACTCTAAGCTATTTTAGAAAAAGTCACAAATGCTCTAAGCTATTTTAGAAAAATCACAAATACTTTAAGCTATTTTAGAAAAGTCACTAAACACTTACTTTTTAGAGAAAATGACTAAAATAGCCTAATCCCTAAGGGGTTTTCCTCAAAATAGCCAAAAAATCGGACACTGCCCCGAAATAGCCAAGGAAAACGCAGGCAAGGGAGGGCGCCTGCGTTTTCCTCATTTCCCCTGCGTTTTCCTCCCATTAACTGGGTTTTGCTCTCAAAAAGCCATCTTCAAGCCATCTTCAAGGTTGTCTGAGTTTTGCTCTCCTTCCCCTGCGTTTTCCTCCCCTTCCCCTGCGTTTTCCTCCATTTTCTCCCACATGTTCTTGGTGGTTCATGAGTTTAGTTATAATTTTTGTCCAACTTTGAACACCCGTCATTTGTTCATACGAACTCGGATTGAATTGAAGTTTTTTTTAACGTGAAGTGTATCAGTAGATGTGTTCACAAACATGATTAAAAAAAATTTTTGATGTCGGAAAGTGTTCGTTTTGAACCTCTAAACAAGGTTGTCGGTAAAGTTTATTAATTTTTTGTCCAACTTTGAACCATCGTTGTTTTAGTGTGAATCATTAAGGTTTTCGGAAAAAAAAAAAAACGACCACATAGCAGCTACCGGGCATCATATGGGTTTTGCTCAGAGGAAAACACAGCTAAGGGCATTATCTGCGTTTTCCTCAGAGGATTGCGCAGATAACCCCCTTATCTGCGTTTTCCTCTGAGCAAAACCCAGAGGATTGCGCAGATAACCCCAATATCTGCGTTTTCCTCTCCAATATCTGCGTTCTCCTCTCCAATATCTGCGTTTTCCTCTAGAGAACTCCCAAACCCAGTTTTTTGTGCATAGAAAACTTGTACATTGTGCATAATATTTTGTACGTTCATATCATCTAACAACTAAACGATAACTAGAACATGGAATTTGAGACGTACATGTTTCCATGAGGAGTAATCTTGCGAATCCATTTCAGAGCGTTTGTCGTTTACGGGATCGAAAAATTTTACGTTTTTTTTTTTCGGGATTTATATACCTGGGCTGCGAGGTGGGTAACCAATGAAAACGCAACCCACTATGACGAAAACACAGCCCATAGCACGAAAACGCAGCCCATATGCGGCCCAAAGGAGGAAAACGCAGGGGAAATGAGGAAAACGCAGGCGCCCTCCCTTGCCTGCGTTTTCCTTGGCTATTTCGGGGCAGTGTCCGATTTTTTGGCTATTTTGAGGAAAACCCCTTAGGAATTAGGCTATTTTAGTCATTTTCTCTACTTTTTAAAGGGTTTATGGCTTTTTAATTGTCAAATGACAATAATACCCATAAACTACGGGTAACCCTATTCTTTACTCTCAACGTTCGTATGCCTCCATCTCCACATTCTATACCCAACACGGCTCGCACCCCACCTCCCTCGAACCATCGCTGCATCCCGCTGTTATCAATTGGACAGCAACTCCGGCGAAGCCCGGCGACTTCGATCGGACTCACGCTTTCAGCTTAGTAATCAGGTATCCTCTCTCTGCTGTTCGCAATCACGTATTCTCCTCAAATTTCCGGATTCTCTGCATCTGCGTGTTGCCCTATTTGAGCCCTGCAACAGTATGTGAAAACTAGAAAAAATTGATTTTTAACGAAAACATGGTGTATGTAAGTGAGAAGTTACAATACTTTTGTTAAAAAGACCGAACTAAATGAAGCATATGACTAGGGTTGTGGCATGACCTCCATTGCTTAGAAAGTTTGAGGTAAGTTCATTTTACGGAAATTTGGTTTACAAAAGTAATGGTATTGCATTTGGTCGTGTAATTCATTCGTATATGACTAGGGTTGTGGCATGACCTCCATTGCTTCTCTGCAAGGGGTATTTGTATTCGTATCTACCTTCTACCATCAAGACATGTAAATAAGTTCGACCAATTGGGTTCAGATAGCTGTATTCAAATAACTTCTCAAACGGGGTAATAAGTAATCCAGTGACTAATATTTAGAATTACCAATCACTAGAGGAACATTCTTACATGTTGATGCCCTCACAATCTATTTCTGTGATGCTGACCCCTCCCACTGCATAGTAACCAACCTAGCTTATGCTGTTTAATAAACAATTTTGACGCACACAATCATGGGTCTGTATCTATATCTCCATATTAGTTCTCTTGGATTTTCTTTTTTTTTCTTCACATGTGCTTTGAGATTTAAAACAATAATCTATGAGTTATTTGGAACATTACTTTCTCTTTCTTTTCAGATAACCACCATCAGACAGTCGCATATTTCTTAAGCTTTGTGTAGTTCTGATTCCATCTGGAATTATGTAAGTATATGCTTTATGCCTCTTACTTTCTACTTTGAAGATTAATATCAGCATTCATTATATGTGATCTTTAAAAGTAAAATTGTACTAATATATTGTACTAATATATTGAGTTTAACAAGCTATTGGTAAAAACCTGAAAATTACCACACATTATAGCAGAAACAACCAATTTTATACTATTTTTTATTTATGAAGGTCTCGAATATGTGTGAAAAATTTGCCAAAGCATGCAACTGAGGAACGACTCAGAGATTATTTTTCTCAAAAAGGAGAAGTAACCGATGCCAAGCTCATGCGAACCAGGTCTTTCTATTTCCCCTAATTACTTTCAGCTACTAATATAATTAATGTATGCATCTTATTATTGTATTTACATAATTGTTTAATTTTAATATTCTTCCAGAGATGGTAAGAGTAGACAATTTGGTTTTGTTGGATTCCGGAGTGAAAAAGAAGCTGCAGAAGCTCTCAAATTCTTCAATGGTTCATTCATGGATACTTACAGAGTCACTTGTGAGGTGCATGATTAATGTTATAAACTTATAAAGTTATAATACAGTCCTTATTAAAATTCCTTCATCATGTTCAATTATTAAAAGAATTGTATTCCTATATACAGATAGCTCGTAAAGTGGGAGATCCAGAAATGTCACGTCCATGGAGCCGACATTCTCTGAAAAACCAAGAAAAGTCAACCGTTGAGAAAAAGGAATCTGTTAATTCCAAGACTTCAAATCACAAAGTCACAGAAGAAGTCAAGAATGACACCGAAAATGGTGACCTTCAGTTCCAGGAGTTTCTTCAGGTCATGCAACCCCGTGCAAAGTCAAAGTTATGGTCAAACGATCTTCTGGAAGTCAACCAAGGGGAAGACAAAAAGAAATCAAATTCAAAATCTTCCAAGTTGAATAAAACCAACGATAAACCTGATGAGATAGCAAATAGCATGGAACATGATAAAGTTGTCTCAGATATGGATTACTTCAAAAGCAGAGTAAAGAAAGATTGGTCTGATACTGATACTGACACTGACACTGATACTGATACTAATAACATGGATTTAGAGGTCAAGAATGATGAACAAACAGATGCTGAAGAGCCTACAGACACAATTGAAAACCCTAATGAGACTGCTGAGGTGGACGAACCATCATCAAGTTTAGAAGATGAAGATGATGTTCTACAAACTGGTCGTCTTTTTGTTCGTAATCTGCCATATACTGCTACGTATGTGTCTTATCTGATTCAGAATCTGATTTCAATATTATCATATTCTAATTCTAACCATTTGTTATGAAAAAACAGGGAAGATGATCTAAGAGAGCACTTTAGCAAATTTGGCAGTGTGTCTCAAGCCCATTTGGTAGTTGATAAAGAAACAAAAAGATCAAAGGGAATTGCTTACATTCTCTATGCACTACCAGAATCTGCAGCTAGGTTTATATTGACTTTGTTGACCTTTCTTGATTTCGGGTTTTCTTTGTTGTAATTTTTATATTTGATGTGTACAGGGCGTTAGAAGATCTTGACAATTCTATCTTTCAAGGAAGACTTTTGCATATCATGCCAGCTAAGCAGAAAGTTCTTCCTGTGAAACAAGAGTAAGCATCATGAAACCATCATTTTATTGTTTTTTTTTTCATTGGCTATTTTTTAACAAGTTAAATCTTATTTTTTTGATCAGTGAATCTACAGGTTTTATAAAGACGTTTAAGCAACAGAGAGAGGAAAAAAGGAAGAAATCTGAAAGTGGTGGAGATACAAGAGCATGGAATAGTTTATTTATGAGACCAGATACAGTATGATACTATGATTCATACCTTTCTTATTATAGCAATATACTTTTATTGACTTTTTTACTTGTTTTTTAAACAGGTTGTGGAAAATATTGCTAGGGAATTTGGTACAAGTAAAAGTGAACTACTTGACCGTGAAGCATCTGATGTGGCTGTACGTATTGCATTAGCAGAAACTCAAGTGCTTGCAAAGACAAAAAAGGCTCTTGCAAATGCTGGTGTTAATGTGACTTCTTTAGAAAACATTACAAAGAAAAAACCACAAGATATTAAAAGAAGCAACCATGTTATACTTGTTAAAAATCTTCCCTATGGTTCTACTGAAAGTGAACTTGCTACCATGTTTGGAAAATTTGGAAGTATTGACAAAGTTATCCTTCCTCCAACCAAAACCCTCGGTTTGGTATGCTATGCTATTCGAGCTCTTCATTTTTATAAAAATTATAAAAATTTATTATTATTATTAAATGATGTCATAAATATTCAGGTGGTTTTTCTTGAACCTGGTGAGGCCCGTAATGCATTTAAAGGTTTAGCATACAAGCGGTACAAGTAAGTTTATTATGCTTAATTACCGATTTGGAGCTTTTTTTTTTTATAGTTTGTTAATTTGTATTTTTTATTTTTTTATGATTCAGAGATGCTCCATTGTATTTAGAATGGGCACCTGATGACATTCTTAGTGAAGATCCAAATTTCATAAATGATGAGAAAGAAAGTAATGTTGTTGGTGAACATGAGACTAAGCGAGCATTACTAGAGCACCAATTGGAAGGAAAAGAAGATGTTGAAATTGATACAGAACGAGTTGAGGTATGTCTTATGCTTGTCAGAAATAGCAATGAACTTTCGTTGTTTTGTTTATTATAGCATCCTACTTCCATTTCTTCCGTATACAACATACAATGCTGTAATTGGTCATATATTTCAAAGTAGATAAATTGTAACAGAAAGAAATGAAAGTAGGATGGTATATTACACTGATAAATGAAAGTACGTTGCTATTTATTATATTTAGCCTATTTTAATTTGTTTTAAATTTCTCTTTGTATCAGTCTCGGTCGCTTTTTGTGAAGAATTTGAATTTTAGAACAACAGACGAGGGTTTGAAGAAACATTTTGTTGATCATGTAAAGGAAGGAAAGCTCCGTAGTGTCAGGGTATGCCTTTTTCATTTTCTCTATATTACTTATCTCCCTGTCTTTTTGCAGATAAATGACGCTTATGCCCCTGTCCTTTTTGCAGATAAAGAAGCACTTGAAAAACGGGAAAAATGTCTCAATGGGTTTTGGATTTTTAGAGTTTGATACTGTAGATACCGCTATACATGTTTGCAGGGATTTACAGGTATAATTTTTATAGGTTTATGAGGGCACTTACGTCTTTTATTCAGTACATGATGTTAACATATTTCTTTTCAGGGAACGGTTTTGGATGGGCATGCTCTAATATTACAATTATGCCACACAAAGAACAACGAGAAGGTAAAAGAGAAGGCTGACAAGGATCAAAGTTCAACCAAGTTAATTGTGAGAAATGTAGCTTTTGAGGCTACAGAAAAAGAGTTGAGGCAACTATTTAGTCCATTCGGTCAGGTAAATGCGGTTACTATTTACATTTTCTATGATTATAAATAATAGTTTAGTGGCTAAATCAATAAAATGTTTCTTTTATCCATTTACAGTTAAAGAGTTTAAGGCTTCCAACAAGGTTAGGGAAACATAGAGGTTTTGCTTTTGTGGAGTATGTAACAAAGCAAGAGACAAAAAACGCCCTTCAAGCATTATCAAATACTCATTTGTATGGGCGTCATCTGGTATGAAATTTTTTAGTTATAATTGCTATTTTTGACACGTTGAAAAATAAAACTATAATTTATATATAACTGTAGGTTTTGGAGAGAGCCAAGGAAGGAGAGAGTTTAGAAGAGTTACGGGCTCGAACCACGGCTCAGTTTGTGGATGAGAGTACCGGTTTTCAAAACACTAGTAAATTGTCTTTGAAGAGGAAGCAATTTGATATGTAAAATAAGTTTTGATGAGTAAAAGTTTGTGCTTGAGCTTTAAAATTATGCTCTTGGTTGAAAGTTTTGAGCTTCATAGAATGTTGCATTGAGAATTAGGGCCAGTTTTGCATCTTTTTTTGTGAAATTTTGTATTTCTTTATTAATATATTATGTTTATCAAGGTTCCAGTCAATAGTGTTTGTGGAAGAGCATAGATTGTTATACATCCAGACATGTTTTTGTGCACCGGACAGAAATATATTCTATTGTGCTAAACATGCATTGGACTGGTACGCGAATGAGACTGATTTCAATAGTGCGAAAAGTGTATTTTTTTTTCTTTTATTTTGTTTCGTCAAAAAGGTGATATAGAGACTTGCTCTTGATATCTCATGTATAAAAGACGTGAATGTCCTATTCTTCATCATCGAAAATAGCTTACATGGTCAAGTTTCTATCGGTCTTGTCCCTTGTAACAAATATGGCATACATAGTACCAGTGGATTTTCTAAAACAAAACAAAATTGTATTCAATGGTTTGGGATTTTCTAAAATAAAACAAAATCGTATTCAATGGTTTAGAGACGGAATATAAATTTGGCGGGTTTTAAATTTAGAAATTATAAGCATCAAAGTTTAAAAATAAGGCTTTTAGAATAAAAACGGGTCGTTTCATGTTATGTGGGATTGTGTATTCAGAAGAGTTTACACTTTCTCGTAAAGATGCTAATAAACATATGCGTTATTACAATGGATGTGTAAAAGATGTTTGTATTAAATTTATGTGGTATCAAAATGTGTAATGAGTTATTTTTTAGAGGCTGTTTGGATGTGTGTTTCCAAAGTGCTTTTTAGCTTTTTGGCTTTTCAAAAAGCCAATAAGCTGAAAAGAGTGTTTGGGTAACAATAAGCACTTTTTATTTTAGCTTTTCAGAACACTTTAAAAAGCTATTTCCAAAAAGTCATGGGTTCCTGACTTTTTAACTAGAAAAGTGCTTTTTGATTCTAAAATTCCATTTTTGGTCATTTTACATATATAAAAGCTTATCCAAACATTTTTTAAACCTCCTTATCAACTAATTAACTTTTCCCACCACATAAGCTTATCCAAACACTTTTTTAAAAACTCCTTTTTAAAAAGTCATAAGCTCATAAGCACTTTTGCCCAAAAGTGCTTATAAGCTAAATAAGCTTATCCAAACAGCCCCTTAATGCTTAAGAAATTCTACTTATGCATATAACATAATCAGAAAGGACATCCTTATATAAGCATTTTATATAAGTAATGACAAACACATTGGTGATTTTTCTTGTCACCAACTATTTAGTGCAACCGAACAAACATGAACATCAATGAGGTGATGCAGAATGCATACTTGTATAATGCGAGTTTGATCTCAAACAAGTTAGATTTAAGTTATGATATAATGCAACTGTGTAGTGTTAACCAGAATAAACAAGGGCCATGGTGGTTGCACCGCTTGTGGAGTCTTTGTAGAGGTTTTGCACCTCTACAAAATTTTGGAGTTGGAATACAGAGGGAAAATATGTTCAAAAATAGCAAGTTAGTGTAAAAAATTTATTTTAACTTAGTTAAAATCTATCTGATCTTGTAAATAATCTAAGGGAAAGAACTCCGGTGCTTGGCATGGAGTTGTGGCACCAGGGTGCAAAGCGGAGGTAGTCGATACACGGACCCTCATACTTGCTTACTGCGACCGTGTGGTGCTCTATGCGAGGAACCACACTCTATCCTAAAAGATTTTTGGTACTAACTTTACACAAATTCTAAAAAATAGATATAACTTCTTCATAACTCAAAACCATGCTTTGTCATTCTTATCCGTTTCATGAGTATGAATAAGGGTTATACTCGAGTTTTTGGTACTCACGATACTAAACATTCCATATAGTCTCTAATATGTAACTTGTTGTTTTGTGAAGTGTCCTTACAGATTATCACATATTGAATTTCTTGTTAACCAAGACATAGGGAAAAAATATTAATACAAAAAGTGATCTTACACGTTCCATGAGCAATCCATATTTTTTTATCTCCAAAACCGGAAACTGTGATTTTGTTTGGGCCGACACAATTTGGTTTTCTAGTTACATTGTTCGAGTAGATCTTGCACATCTTAACCGATTATATTATTATAGTTGAACCAAAATGTAGATTTATATACTGGATCTGTTAGGAAATAGACCTAAATCTATAGTCTATTGCCCAGGAATAATAACAATATATATGCGGAAATATAAACACAAAGTAACGACACAGAGATTTACGTGGTTCGGTCCAAGATGACCTACGTCCATGGGCAGGAGAGAGTATTCTTTATTTCAGAGCTAAATATAGGTGTTACAGAGCGTACCTAGATTGCAAGTAAATCGGCCTCCTCTAACTAACAACTTCTGACTTTGACGACACTAAACCTTAATGACCAGCCTTTATATTTATAGGCTTTACATGAAACCCTAGCCGTACCCTAACAGTTTACGGCCCACGCGACGCGGCCCCTTAATGGGCCGCGACTCGCATGTTTACAATTCATACGAATTTTTAATTCCCAATTCACTATTTAACAATCTCCACCTTGAATTTCGAATTCAACATAGCTCCACCTCGCTCTAGAAACCAAAAAACTTCCTCTCGTCTCTTGCCAGCTTGCCCCGTAGGGACTTACCTCCTGCGAACATCAACCAAGTTCAAACATAGCTCGAACTTCTCTTTGGGTAACGACTTTGTCAACATATCTGCCGGATTCACCTTGGTATCGATCTTCAAGATTGATAACTTGTCTTCTTCAACTATGTCACGAATGAAATTTAACCGAATATTAATATGCTTTGTCTTTTCATGATAAACCGGATTCCTTGCTAGACACAAAGCGCTTTCACTGTCACAGTTCAAGACAGGCTTCTCCACCTTCAACCCCAGACTCTCCACCAAACCATGTAGCCAGATACACTCCTCTATACCTTCAATTATTGACATGTATTCCGCTTCAGTTGTAGACAAGGCAACTGTAGATTGTAAAGTTGAATTCCAACTGACTGCACATCCAAACAAAGTGAAAATATAACACGTGAGCGATCTCCTTTTCACCAAGTCGCCACCATAGTCTGAGTCTGCATATCCCACCAAGTTACTATGAGTATTACCACCATAAACCAAACAAACATCCTTAGTCCCCTTCAAGTATCGTAGGATCCACTTGACCGCTTCCCAGTGAGCTTTCCCAGGATTACTCATGAACTTACTAACCACACTAACTGCATGTGCTAAATCAGGTCTAGTACAGACCATAGCATACATAAGGCTTCCAACTGCACTTGAGTACAAAACTCTACTCATATAGTCTTTTTCCTCATCTGTAGTTGGTATAGTACTTATGTTTAATTTAAAATGCGCTGCCAAAGGAGCTCCAACTGGTTTTGACTGATCCATACCAAAAGACTGCAAGACTTTCTCAATATATTTCTGCTGAGAAACATATAACAACCCCGCTTTCCTGTCTCTCTGAATCTCCATCCCCAATATCTTTTTTGCTGCATCCAAATCCTTCATTTCAAACTCACTTGCCAAAAGCTTCTTCAAGTTATTAATTTCAGCCATCTCCTTGGATGCAATGAGCATATCATCAACATATAGCAACAGATAAACAAAGGACCCATTGGACAACTGCTTCAAGTAGACACAATTATCAAACTGATTCCGAATGTAGCCATGCAAAGTTATAAACGAATCAAATCTCTTGTACCACTGTCTAGGAGACTGCTTCAAACCATAAAGAGATTTCTTCAACAGACACACATGATCCTTATTAGAACCCAAAAAACCTTCAGGCTGTGACATATATATCTTCTCCTCCAAGCTTCCATGAAGAAATGCAGTTTTGACATCGAGCTGCTCAAGCTCCAGGTTAAACGCACTCACCATAGCCAAAAGAACCCGAATTGACTTGTGCTTCACGATCGGTGAGAAAACCTCGTGATGGTCGATTCCTTCCTTTTGAGAAAAACCCTTCGCCACTAACCATGCCTTGAACCTTGCGGGTTCAACACCTGGAATTCTTTCCTTCTTCTTAAAGACCGATTTGCATCCAACCGGTTTGACTCCTTTCGGTAATGGAACAAGATCCCACGTTTCATTCTTCTCAAGAGATTGCATCTCTTCATTCATTGCCATCAACCAGCTTGATCCTTCTTTACTTGCCACCGCCTCTTTGTAAGACCGAGGCTCATCAGTACCAATGTTTTCACCAACAGCTAGTGCATATGCAACAGAACCAATATCACCAATAGTGACACATGCAGCATATCTAGTTGGGGTCTTCGTGTTCCTTTTCTCTCTTCTCCTTGCTATAGATTCATCCTCATTGTTCTCTCCATCGGCCTCAGCATCGCCAGACTGATCCTCATTGGGCTGTTCATGAGTTTCATCACGTCTATGTTGATCATCACCGACATGCTGTTCTTCACTTATCACCATTCTGTCTGGAATTTGTGTGACAAACTCCACCTTCTGATTAGCACCCTGATCTTTCCCTACATGACTTGTATCACCTCCTCTTTGGTTCACCATAGCAGACTCATCAAAGGTCACATCTCTGCTATTAATAAATTTTGGAGTTCTTCCTTCTTCTGTACACCACAGACGATAACCTTTCACTCCATGTGCATACCCTAGAAATATGCACTTCATTGCCCTCGCCTCAAGTTTATCATCATTAACATGAGCATAAGCCGGACAACCAAATATATGTAAACCAGAATAATCAGAGGGTTTTCCAGACCATACCTCTTGAGGAGTCTTAAAGTCGATTGCAGTTGATGGTGATATGTTCACCAGATAGCAAGCAGTATTAACCGCTTCTGCCCAGAATTTCTTCGATAAATCAACATATAACTGCATGCTTCTAGCACGTGCTAACAGTGTTTGGTTCATCCGTTCCGCCCCTCCGTTCTGCTGTGGTGTGTGCCGTATAGTGTGGTGCCTTACTATACCTTCTGCCTTGCAGAAGTTGTCAAACGGGGCATTGCAGAACTCCAACCCATTGTCAGTTCTGAGTGTCTTGACAGATTTTCCGGTCCGTTTTTCAATCATCGTCTTCCACTCCTTGAACTTCCCAAACACTTCGTCTTTAGTCTTCAGAAAATATATCCAAACTTTCATTGAGTAGTCATCAATGAAAGTCACAAAGTATCGATGACCTTTATGATACTCGACCGGAGAGGGACCCCACAAATCTGAATGAATGTACTCCAGGATTTCCTTTCTTGTGTTTACCCGAACTTAACTTCACCCTGCGTTGCTTGCCTTTGACACAAGCTTCACAAAACTTGAGTTTTCCAGTTAGCTCACCACCAAACAGCCCCTGTTTACTCAGAATTGACATACCCTTCTCATTCATATGTCCTAACCTTCTATGCCACAACTCTGTCTTATCATTTCTACTCTCTAAGTATTGGGTAATCGCCACTGTTCCCCTAACCGAATTTCCTTCTAAGACAGGAACCCCACTTTTCTGCACCTTGCCTTTCATAACTACTAGAGAGCCCTTGGTGACCTTCACCCAGTCATCTTTACCAGAGTATTTCAACCCATTCTTTGCTAAAGTAGTAAGAGAAATTAAGTTCTTACGAAGATCCGGAACATACCAACAATCAAGCTTTCTGACCATACCATCGTGCATCATAATCTGTACCGTACTGCTTCCTTTGACCTGAGCAACCCAATCATCTCCCAACTTCACCGTTCCTTTCAAGTCTCTAAAAGATTCGAACCAGTCACGATGGAAAGTCATATGATAAGATGCCCCAGTATCCAAGACCCAAGCATCAACAGAACTAGATGTACAAACAGTCAACACATCACCTATGTCTTCTTCTTCAGAACCATCCTGAACAATAGCCGCACTACCATTGTTGCTATTTTCTCCCTTCCCCCCTTTCAGCAATGGACAATTTCACTTGAAGTGACACTTCTCCTTGCAGTTATAACACTTGACTTTTGTAGAAACTTTCGATTTTGAACGTGACTTGCTTCGATTTCCACCATCTTTCTTATCCGATGTCTTTCCTCTGCCAACGAACAGACCTGAACCAAATGTCTCCTCATTCCCAGAAACTCTACGTTTGAGTTCCTTGGACAACAGAGAATCCTTCACATCATTCACAGTAATTGTTGTTCTTCCATACAACATAGTATCAACAAAGTTCTCATGTGAATTCGGCAGTAAACATAACAAAATAAGGGCTTGATCCTCATCATCAACCTTTACTCCTACTCCTTGAAGATCTGAAATAATACGATTGAAAGAATCAAGATGGTCTTTTACTTGAGTACATTCTGCCATCCGGAAAGTGTACAACTGTTGCTTCTGATATAGCCTATTTGTCAAAGAACTGTTCTGATACGTATCACAGAGCTTCTTCCAAACACCGACAGCAGTGGGTTGATCAACAACTTCCCTCAACACCTCATCCGTCAAGCTCAAAAGAATAACACTATGTGCTTTCCCCTCGATCTCCTTCTTCACTGCATCTGTCGTGTCCTTTGCATATTCTCCTTCCACTGCAACTGCGCATCCTTGTTGAACCAGAAGAGCCTTCATCTTTACCTTCCACAAAGTGAAATCATTCGAGCCATTGAACTTCTCCAAATCGAACTTGTGAGATGACATCTTCAATCAACCGATCCGTGTAGTCTTTGATAAACAAGTAAATCTGAAACTGCTTACTGTTCGTCGTCGCCGCGGCGCGGACTCCAACAAGGCGTGACGTGGGCTTAAACAGATGCGATCTTCAACAGACGCGATCCTTCAACAGGTGCGACTCAGTTTTTCAACAGACGCGACGCGGCGCGGCCGTAAACCCTAGATCTACTACCGACTTCAATCAACCAGAACTACAACCAAATCTAAAACACACAGACATAAAACCGCAAATAATCACAGATCTAACACTATAGATCTGAAACCGCGGCTGCGATACCACTTTTTAGGAAATAGACCTAAATCTATAGCCTATTGCCTAGGAATAATAACGAGAATATAAATGCGGAAATATAAACACAAAGTAACGACATAGAGATTTACGTGGTTCGGTCCAAGATGACCTACGTCCACGGGCAGGAGAGAGTATTCTTTATTCCAGAGCTAAATACAGGTGTTACAGAGCGTACCTAGATTGCTAGTAATCGGCCTCCTCTGACTAACGACTTCTGACTTTGACGACACTAAACCCTAATGACCAGCCTTTTTATATTTATAGGCTTTACATGAAACCCTAACCGTACCCTAGCAGTTTACGGCCCACGCGACGCAGACACTTAATGGGTCGCGGCGCGCGTGTTTACAATTCATACGGGTTTTTAATTCCCAATTCACTATTTAACAGGATCTTTCTCTTTGGAGTCTTGTGGCTTTTCTCTAGTTTTAGTGTTTTCACCGGTATTCTCGTGTCTAGTTATTTTCTTTATTATTTTCATTGAGAGAGTTATTGGATATTCTTGAGGCCATTTTGCCAACAAGTGGTATCAGAGCTACAAGTTCTGGAGGAGGTCTTGGTTATAGAGATACGTAGTATGCTTTGTGGTTACAACATTGTATGATCTTCCACATTAGAAATGAATTTATATTGGTCATAATGGATGGTGTATTGGTACTTAAAAGGTGGTAGTATGCTCTGTGGTTGCAGTTTGTCTGATCTTCCACATCACAGTCGTGAATTCGATTGACCATTTTGTGTATGGTAGAATTATATTCGGGCTGGGAGTACATATATGTCCAAGGAAGGTTATGGCTAAGAAAGACTTTCTATTTAAGCATGTTTATTGTGACCCACCTCTATTTCCTAGGTATCATTTATTTGGTATACAATATTGTTTTAGGATATGGACACGATGTCAAAATTCAATCTTATGAGGTTCGATGTAGAAAATACAATGGAAGACTCAACTTTGGTTTGTGATAAGCTCAAGTCAAAGATATGTTGATTTAATATGGGTTACACAATTTGTAGCGGGGGAAACCACTTGTTCCTAACAAGGATTCAATTGGAATCCGTAAAGTCGATGATGAAGAAAGAGATGATTTGGATTTGAGAGCGGGAAGTGTGATTTGTTTAAATGTGCATGAGATATCAACAACAAAGTAGTTTTGGGAGAATCTTAAACTATTGTATCATGGCAAATGCATCTCAAATCGATTGTACCTCAAGGAACAGTTTCATACTCATCGTATGAATAAGGTGCAAGCATTTTAAATCATCCAAATGTTGTTAATAACATTGTGTCATGATTAGAGGCTATTAGAGTGAATATTAAAGATAAGGATAAAACCTCGAGGCTCATATTATCTTTTCCATATTTCTATGCACATATGAAGCCTATTCTAAGGTATGGGAAAGAGATCATGAAGTATGTAGATGTTACTGGCAAACTTCTGTTTGATGACAAAATACTGGAAAGCAGTAGTTATACTTTGTCACAAAAAACGGTTTTGTTGTGTGGAAACGAGAAGAAGAAAAAATCACAGAAGAATCTGGTATGCCAGAATTGTGGACAGTATGGGCATGTCAAAAGAAATTGTCCAGGTGGGCGGATTTGGCAAAAGGCTCTGATACAAGAAACATTTTCTACTATTATTGAGGCGACAAATTTCTTTAAGAATTGACATTCCCTTGGCATGCTCGTGCTACCATGGAAAGTGATGTGTTTGTGTTAGCGGGTTCATGGATTCCTTAGTCTATATAATTGTAACAATTTATCATATTATTGATCTCTCTCTTCAGATGCTCGGTGGTTTTCTTCGATTTTAGAGTTTTCCATATGTAGTTTTGTGTCTAGTTATTTCTAGTATTGTCATTAGGATGTTTGTTAGAGATCATTGAAACCATTTTTCCAATATATATGTTATTAATTTTGTTCGGGCCGGCACAATTTGCTTTTGTAGTTAAATTGTTCGGAAGGATCTTACACATTTTAACATATTATGCTAGTGTCTTTAAACCAAATGGTAAGTTTATTTTTTATAATTTATTGTAACCAAATTAGTTTTTGCTACCTAATCATGTGTGTTTAGGTCTCTTGTAAAAAAAAATCTTTGTGATCTATAATGAATTTAATGATACCAAGAAAAACCAACTTTGTCTGTAAAAGAAGAGCACCCCATGATAGCTTAATAAATCAAACAATCAACAAATCATCTACTAGTTTTGATTATTTAATTGTAATAATTCTTTTAAGAGTTTACATCCGAACACACTTTTAGAGCCGTACTTGGACTTACATCGTGTATTATTTATGTAAAACAAAGGAAAAAAGAATTATAATTTTTAAAAACCACAACACTGAAGTGTCGTCATCAGAAGTCCACTTTAGACACCACAATCAACTCACAGTTGGTAGTAAAAGGTCGAGCAAAGAGAACTTCTCATTTTCCCATTTCTAGAGAGACAACAAGTGCTCCTGTCCTACCATTTCAATAATACGTAGATATATCACAAAATAAGCGTATTTCGAATCCATTTTGACTTCCAAACTAGTTTTTTTTTTTTTTTTTTTTTTTTTTGTGGAAGAAAGTCGATCCTAATTAATGTAGCAAAATGCAACGAACTTGGGTATATTGTCGAAATAAAAACTTTAAATATTTTCTGTTATTTTCAAACTTCATTAAATTAAGAAGTAGTTTTTTTTTTCATTTTCCTCGTACATAGATATAATAATCAAATGATTATATTATTTAAAAAGGAGTAAATACAATAATATTTATTTATATGTGTATTCTGTTATCTAATAGAAGATTTGTTATTTTAATTTGTTTTAGTTCCTAATATGTTTAAGAGGTGTACATTCTAAGGTCGTGCACGGGAGGAATCATGACGTTTGGTGGACCGTAGAGATCCCCCCCCCCCTCCGGCGGGCGGTGCGGTGGCACGCATTTTGAACCCCACAATGGGTTGAATTCGTCGCGAGAGGAGAGGCTTGCAAATGCGCATACATACACACATGCATGCATGTATATATATATATATATATATATATATCTATAAACCATATATAACTTACAAGCTTTTAAAGCATGAAGTCTTAATTTTTAAGACAGTACAATCACCTAATGCCTAGCTATTCACCTCTCCTTTTAATTGATTACTTTTGACACAGGCTGGCTGATAATTAGGCGGACATCTATTTCAAATTTCAAAATTTGGAAGACCCAAACATAATATATTCCAAAAGATTTTGACTCATACTCCCACTTTCTCTCCCCTCTCTTCAATAACCCTAACTTGCACCAGCACTATAGCACGCCATCTCCTCCACCATCAGCGACCAGATCCGCCATCACCATCAGCCACCGCCACTATGGCTGCCTTCAGTTCCGCTACAGAAACACCAAGTTTCCCTTATCGAACGAGCACCAAGCTAATGCCATCTTTTTCTCAATCTTCAAACCACAATATATCTCCCTTTTTTTTCTGTCTTCAAACCACCGCAGATCTATGCGATTTGGCGATACCGGGTATGAATTTGGGTTCGTTTGATTCTCTCAAGTTGTTTAAATTTGTTTCCCTTCTGGTGACAGGTTGAAGCGGTCTCGCTGGTAATCGTGAAACCCGAATCGCACCCCTAAGCTTGGTATCATTCTCAATTCACGACATTTTATCACTCTTTATCTGTTTTTCGGGATCTCAGGGTCTAATGGAAGGAGTGGACTCCAAGGACTGGCTGAAGGTTTGTGATTCTTTAAATGATGTTTGGAGGATGGCATTGTATCACTCCACTCTCAATTCACAATATTGTATCACTCTTTTTCTGTTTTTCGGGATCTCAGGGTCTAATGGAAGGATTGGAGTCGAAGGACTGGCTGAAAGTTTATGATTCTTTAAATGATGTTAGGAGGATGACATTGTATCACTCCATTCTGTTGCTCCCAATCTTGTATGTAAAACCGATTTTTTTCTGTAATTTGATTATGGAAAGTGGTATATAAAGGCATTCGAATCTGGTGTCCTTGGATTCATGCTCTCTTTTCTTTGGTAGTTCTATCTTTTCTGGTAACAATAAATGTTCAGTTCATGTTCCCTTTGACAGAATGTGTATTTCCTTACTTTTTGGTTGATGACCTTAAACAACTCTGTTTTCAGTTGTTAAGTTGGTGACCTTGAATGACATCTGGATCATCACAGTGGTTCTTCCAAGTCCCAAGGTATGATGCTTAAAGACTAAATACAAGATAAGTAGCGACATACTTTCATTTTTTCTTTATTATAGAATCGATATTTCATTGTTATAGACTAATGCATAAACTAAAGCAGAATGCTACTTAGAGTACTCTCTTTTGTCTTCTGAAATGGTTGATTAATAACACATGAAAGGTCAAATGCACTCTGTAACTTATTAATAGAATACCAATGTTCTTTGGCTAAAGATCCCAAAATAGCAACGTACGTCGGCTAAACTGAAACGGTCATGTAAAATCATGGCTTCCAGCACGCTCAATTGTCATGGAATGTCTTGCAGCAAGAATTGGTATTGATCCAAGTGGTGAAATCAACGTTTTGGATAGATTTTGCCCTGTAAGTATTTATTTTGCTTTTGCTTATCTGATTTATTTCCAAAAATTTTGACTTTTTATTTTTATATTTTTTTAATAGTGGAAGATTCACTTATGTGAGCTTGAGCAGGAATTGAAGACAGAGCCATCTGTTAAATATGTTCTTTACCTGGTTCTTTATTTTCAAACTCATAAAAGACACATTTGTTAAATATAAGTAGTATTTTCAATTTTGTTGTATTGATAATTAGAATAAAATTTGACAGGATGAAAGGAGCAAAAGCTGGAGAGTGCAGGCAGTAGCAAAATCATTCACTTTTGGTCCATGTGCTTTCCAGATTGAAGATTTTTGGTCCCTCCCCCTGTTACCGTTTGTGTAAACCACAGGGACCAAAAGCAAATGATTTGAAAACCAGGTGGACCAAAAGTGAAAGAATTAGAATCCATATGGACCACCAGTGCAAAAAAAATTATAACTAGGATCAAAACTGTAAGCACAGGGACGAAAATTGTAATTTACTCTTATCTTTTATTTTAATTGTAAAGTAGTTGAATTGAGATTATTTATTTATTTATTTGCAGTTTGTATAGAGCATACCAAAGACTTTATGCTTCCATGCATGATAAAGGAGTGGGCCCACACAAAACTCAATTCAGAAGGGATGATAATTATGGTAACGTACTTTGATTTTCAGATGCTAATATTTATTTATTTATTTATTTATTAGTATTATATTTATACTTATATTTGTGTTTTTTTAGTTTTACTGTGTTGGGTTGGGTTACACAAGATTTTGAACTTTATGCACTCTTCAGGTTTTAACTATTTGTTTTTGCTTGATTACGTGAAGGGTAAAAGTGGAAAAAAATGGAGGTAAATATATGGAAGCAGTTATTTTACCCTTGAACTTGAATAGGCTAAAACCGTAAACCGTTATCTAACTATCGTTTTCGAGGTGTTTACTGTAAATAAGATTGTTTTTAATTATTTTTCAGGCTTTTGATTCTTTGCTTCAAAAGCTACATAAATATGTCTCTCTTGGTGCATCTGTTACTGACCTATATGCTGGAGCTGGAGTCATTGGACTGTCACTTGCTTCCACCGGAAAATGCAGGAAAGAATTGTTCATATTTTGTTCTGATTGCCTACCACATCTATTTTAATAAGTCATTACTTATTACCACATCTATTTTAATAAGTCATTACTTATTACAATGAAGTTTCTGTTCAAATAATTCATTTTTAAATTAATGATTAAATGACGTGGGAATTTAGGTAGGAGAATCCATTAATGGGATGGACATCAACAGGAAACCCGTATGCTAATGTTGGTGATGCTGGACTCAGTTTTGAAAGTGAGGTGACAGCCAAGTCATTTGCTGAAAAACATGGCTGGGAATATTCGGTATGCTCTTTTAACATTTTATGTGTGGGTTGAATTTAATAAATAACAACATATTTTTGATTTATTTGTTTTGTAGCATATTTTCTTTCGAATCTTTTAATCAATGCATTATAAATTCAACTGTTTTCTTATTATGATATTGTACTTTCTAAAAAAACAAATCCATATTAGGACATTGTACTTTGAAAGATATGCCCATTTACGGTTTATCTGAACAACGTTTCTATAATTGGGTAGATTTTTCAATGTGCAATGGTGAAATTTTTAAAAACTTAGCTCCCGCCCAAGTTTTTCAAAATTTGAAAACTTTGAAATTTTTGAAACTTTGCTCCAGCCCAAGTTTTTCGGATTTTCAAAATTTCAAAATTTTGTAAATTTTGAAACTTAGCCCCCGGCCAAGGTTTTCGGATTTTCAAAATTTGAAAACTTTGTAAATTTTGAAACTTAACTCCCGCCCAAGTTTTTCGGATTTTCAAAATTTGAAAACTTTGAAATTTTTGAAACTTAGCTCCCGCCCAAGTTTTTCGGATTTTCAAAATTTTAAACTTAGCCCCCGACCAAAATTTTGAAACTTTGAAATTTCTGAAAATTTTGAATAAGTTTATAACTGTAGCTTATCTGAAAACTTTGAAACTTTGAAATTTCTAAAAATTTTGAAAATTTTTGAATAAGTTTATAACTGTAGCTTATGGTTCTAAAATTTTTGAATTTTCAAAATTTTGAAAAGTTTGAAATTTTGAAATTTTTGGAAATTTGAATAATTTGAAAATTTGAATAATTTTGAAAATTTTCGAAATTTGAAAATTTTGAATAATTTGATAAGTTTAAAATTTTCGGAAATTTAAATAAAGAATGTACATTGCAAGAAATAGCAATGTACTTTCTGTTTTTGTAATAAGCCATAAAAACTAATTAAACTATGTTGCTTTTTCTAAAATTTGGGACCAACATTGCAAAAAAATAGGTTTTAATTTTAAATTTTTTTTTGCAATCAGGGACTGAAATTGTAAAAACAATTTTTTTATCTATATTTAGTCATTGTAGTTTCAATTTTGCATTACAATACTGTACTTTGAAAATTTTATCTTGTTATTACAGTGCCATCCAAATATGAGACAATTTTGACATTGGATAGAAAGAAAAAAAAATCATGTTTTTAATGTGCGGGTGCTTCCATGGTTGTACAATGGCTGAAATACAAAGTGGGTTAGCAAGAACTGGAAGAATGCTGGCATGCGATTGGGAAGCTGTGCAACCTGATCTTGTTGTAAGTTCTCTATCATTCCAATTTGTATGTCAAACATGGTTTACGTAGGTTTTCCGATTTAATCTTGTAACAATCATTCTCAAACTATATATTTATTTAGATACTAGGGAAAGCATTAGTGGTGGAAATCATACCGAATGTCACCACACCCCCACCGATTCAGCGCACCACTGCCAGGACCGATGTCACTGCAGATGCAATAACTTAGTAAGCATTTGTTTTTATTTTTTGATTATTTTGATTATTGGAACTTTAGATCTGTAGGTAACAAAATGTGACAATTATGGATAACACAATGTAGTTATTTTGGGTTAGAAAAACTTACAAAGAGGACAACCAAAAGTTTGACTTGTAGTTCTTGACCTGGTACAGACTTTTTGGCACCTTAGCCAACTTTCTTGACACGGTCACCTTGTAACCATTCATCTTGTATATTGAGAGCTATTTCAATAATCTTGTATATTTAACGTCTACAGGTGCTCTTGCCTACCCCACCCCCTCACACGTAAATAAAAGAAGGTAACCAAGCCATATGTTGGAAAATAATCATCAGAATATGGTTAACTTTGTTGCCATTTCTGATTACAGTATTGAAAGTGTGTTGTTGTTTCTACTACTATTATGTGATTTTGGTGATTGATGCTAATGAGAAAGTTATGGTTTGACTTGTATAAATTCCATTCATACGTTAGTTTCTTGTAAGATTATGAAGAACGATGAAGCTAACTTTTTATTTGTTGCAATGTTTCAATGTCATTCTATTTTACTGGTTATTTGGTTAAAAATATCCACATTGTTTTTAATAATCATCCTCTTTTCGTCAATCCTTTGATGGATTCAAAATAAATAAATTTTAAAATTCAAAATGGGAACTATTCTATATTTATTGACACATTTTTACACGTGATAAAGCCAATTTATGATTTATAAACTTTTAATTGATAAGAAAATTCTAACTTTAAAAAAGAAATATATGATTGTAGTAATAAAAAACGATATTATGGTTTTAACAATTAAATAGAAAATGGTTCGGTTATAGTTTTGAACCGTTTCATAACATAACCAATATTTTAGCATCCTACTTCAAAATTTCTTTGTTTTTTAGCATCCTACTTTGATTTTTTTTTGGTATTTTTGCATCCCTAATCAAATTCGTTAGCTTTTAATAAACTGAATTTAAGAATTAACAGTATAGTACCTCAAATCGTTAGTTCTCATTGTAAGGATTCCGAAGATGTTGATGTTTGTGGAAGGGCAACTGTAAAATACCAAATGAAATAGTTGTAAGTGATCATCGGTACAACAGACTTTGATGTTGCAGGGGTCAAAGAACTTTCATACTCCATACCCCCCCCCCGGCATATCTGAAACCCAAAACCTAACTCGTAGTTGCCGAAACGAAACAATATGCTACCGCCGCATTGCGCGGGTACGCAGCTAGTATATATATATATATATATATATATATATATATATATATATATATATATATACACACACACACACAGATGTAGGTTCATATGTGCACGGTAAGTATTGTGTGAATGTATGACCAATTCTGGATCAATCAACTGATAGAGATAATTTTGGAACTTTACGTTAATTAAATTATTATCCTAAAATAAAAAAAATCTAGTATGTAATTAACTACCCAATTAAAAACCTACAATTATGGAATTAAACCGACACAACCCTAAAAATACGTCAATCTAGTTTCAATTATGGGTATAAAATACAAGAACATGCACACACACACACACAATCAACAGACGACGAGAGATAGAAAGAGGAATCGAATTGAAGTCGTCATTTTACGTTGTCGATCCCAACTTGGCCGATTAAGAGTGATCGACGGAGGTTAAGTAACAAGTATCATCCAATTGGGGGTGATAAGTCAATTCTATTTTCAACGAGAATTAACAATTTTGTTAACCCGTTGATTGATGATCCTACTTTTCTGAAAGCACAGAATACGGCTACGAGTTCCATTGTGGATCGAAAAAACGAAGCTCGAGTTATTGTCATTGCTGGTAATTTTTTTCTACGGTTTCTAAGGTTTCAATTCAGGATGGGATTAATTATATTAACGACAAAATTTTTCAAGTTTTAGAACGCTTCTCGTTGTACTTCTATGTATGTAAGAGGTGGCAGGAAAAAGAAAGGAGTACTTGATCCAGTATTGTAACGCCAAAAAAAAAAAAAAAAAAAAAAAAAAAAACTCGAATTTATATTCGAGAAAATACGTAAGGAAAAGACCAAAAATATTTTGAAAGTTTTAAAATAAATTACTTAGAAATGTGGTAAAATACCAAAAGTTTGGAGAAAGATGATGAGAAAAGGGCAAAATGGTCATTTGACATCCAAATGACTTTTAAGTAAGGAAAATATGATTTTTGGAGCTAATATGTAATGAAATAAAAATTTTGACACCAAATAATGGTGATAAGTATTTGAAAGTTAATTCTAGTAAAAAGGGTAATTTGGTCATTTGACCATATACAAGAATTGTTATAAAAGTATAATTCTAGTTTGGACCAAAAATGTAAGAATTTTAGCTTTATGTGGCCAAACTTAATATTGGTGTTAAAAGACCAAGAAATGAAAGTTCAGGGGCTATTGTGTCATTTCACAAAGATGGAAAAATATATATAGGAGAAAATATATCATAAATGGTCATAATTTAGGAGAGAACTTCTGGGAATTCTCTGGAAGAATCGAGAGCATGATTTCAAGAAGATGAGCGAGGGATTGAAGCGAGGATTGAAGAGTTACACTTGGAATTAGTGATTCCAAGCTTCTAAGGTAAGATTTCCATGATCTAAGCTAATGGTTTCAAGTTGTGTGGGTAAATTAAATTAGAAACTGAAATTTCAGTCATGATCCAAGTAGTATGACATGATTTTTCAGTTGCAAATATGTTCTAAGTATTAAGAACATAACTTAAATCAAATGGTTTTGATGAATTTGGGGTTTTAGCTCAAGAACCCTAGAAATTGGGGTTTTGTTCAACCTATGAATTCAATGAAATTGATGGGTTATAATTGATGTTTTGGATGAAAGGAACCACATATAATTGTTCTTAATGATTCCAATTGGTATGTGGGAATTAGAAGGGTGGAATGGAATCAAGGAAATAAGAACTTAATTTTCGTCATCATGTGTGCAGTCATGGAAAAAAATACAGTACACCTTCGTTAACCGTTGGATCATCATGAAATTTGGATCGTAGCTTCCTAACACATAGTTCTTAAATCGGAACGGTGGAGATCTTCATTGGTGTAGTGTACTGAATTCTGCAGTGGTTTTAATTCGCTGAACTGTAGGTAATGTTTACCATTGAACTATGTTTTTGTTTCTACTGTTTTGGTTCTGTTTTTGATAATTCATATAAAATCGTGTGAGTGTCCATTCTGGATGATCTCTATATCCCTAGAATGGTAGCTGAGTCTAGTTTCTTCATCCAGAAGCTCTTGGACTAACGCGGACCTTAAGTTATGTGAAAGTCGCAATCTTCACTGACTGGTCCAGGGGTGCACTGTGCAGTGACTTCTGATTTGTAAAATTCATAACTGATAGTAGGAGAATCATTTAAGGGCAAGGCCAGTGATAAAAGTTCAGTATATGTGTCTAGTTTGTTCACACCGAATTTCAGAACCCAGGGCCTTCTGATTATCATTCTTGGTTAATATCTTTGAGGGTAGGTCATGTAACTGTTTTTGTAATTTGTGGTGACATGGTGGATTTTTCATTTGCAAATGGAAAATGAAAATGACCTGAGGTCAGGCCCTGTGACCTTAGCATTGGGTCTAGTTCCAACATGATTTTTATTAAGTTTAATATCTGAGTTTTCCTTGGTCATCTATTGCAAATCCGGTTATGGGACAAAAATCAGCATTGCTGTCAAACCTTTCTTTTTGTGGTTTTAACCTTGGTTGTGGGTTTAGAATTGGTAACGAATGTCGGGACCTTTACAAACTTATTAAAGATAATTAATAACCTTAATGATGTATTTATAAAGTAAAGGGAGGGTATAGTGGAACACGGTACGTGTCGAGTATCGGGAAAATACATGTATACTTATATAATTATAAGTAATAAATGTAAACGTTAATTCGTTCTAAGCAGTCCCATGTGGAATGTAGGTTCGGGAAAGAAGAAGAGTTCTTGAGTATCACGTGCTTGTGTGTGCGACCTACTTTTACGTATCAGGTGAGTACATGTAGTATTTTTACCCATTTTGGGATACATGGCAAGTAAGTAAGTATTTTTTTCAGATTTCATATAATATTTTTATGTGTGAAAATATTTGCAAGAATGATATATTTTCTAGCTTATATGGAAAGTAAATTGCTATACTTGAAGCAAGGTTGTAGAAGTCGCTAGGCGGTAGGCGGGCGGTCGACTGGGGCCTAGGACTAGTCGGTCTAGGCGAGGACTAGTCGGCGCCTAGGCGGGGAGTATTAATTATTACAAAATTTATTTTTTTAAATTTATATATTACATATATCGCTACAAAATGAATAAACAAGCATAAAGTTTTGAAAAATCGAAGTGTTTAAATATGTAAGTAATCAAAAATCAGAATGTTTAGACTAATTAATGATATTTTTGACAATTTTAATAATCAGTAATCGTAACTTAGCCACCGATTATCATAATTAATGACATTTTCTAAATTTAAATTTTAAAAATCTAAAAAATTGATTTTTTTTAGAATTTGATAATTTTTGAAAATTTTGGAAATTTGAAAATTTTTGAAAATTTTGAAATTTTGAAAATTTTTAATTTTGAAAAATTGAAAATTTTGCCGCCTAGACCCGCCCAGACCCGCCTAGGACCGCCTAAACCCGATTTTGACCGCCGTTGACCAAATCCGCCTAACTCGACCGCCTACCACTAATCGTAGGCAGAACTCGTCCGCCTAGCGCCTAGGCGGCCGCCTAGGCCGACTTTTACAACACTCTTGAAGGTATGATTTTGGCAACAGCCTAGATTATGATAAAAGCAGGTTTAAGTCTAAAGCTTGGCATTTAGCCTTTATGTGTACAAGAAATGTTTCAGTTTCCAGAAAGTATTTTTATATATGACTGGTATTATGGCTAGCAATGTTAGTAAGGGAACTATGTTCCACCTACCCGGGTTAGGTAAGGAGTCTACTGGGGAAAACCCCTTCGCGAAGTAGGCTGCCTCAGCACTTCTACTGTGAGGATTGATCCGTTCTTTCTAGCTGTAGAGACTTGGGGTATCACTTATAGTGATTAAAGCCCTAAGTATAAAAATCCAGCAAGTTTATAAAACCAGTCAAAGAAAGTATGAAAGAAGCTAGTTTTGAAAGATATAATATGAAATGGTTTCGAAAGATAAAAAGTTATAGTATATTAATACTATAAAGTTTTGGCGAATGTTTATATTATGAAATTTTTATACAAGGTTGAAAAAGAAGTTTAAATGTTGGTGTCTAAAACTCATGTAACTCACGAGACATTTTGTCTTACGTATTTTATTTTTATGCCATGTATTCCAGGTTAAAATGATTTGCTATAAAATGGATGAAGTTTAGCCGGAGTGGAGCTCGAGTTAGCTCCTAATATGGACTCAAGGTTTAATCCTTTCTTGCTTACTATGGTTAGTTTTGATATGGATTTGTACACCCACTGTATTAAGCATTTAAATTATCGGTTTTTGATAAACCGTATTTTTGTATTCCTGTATTTTTACGAAAAACCATAGTATTTAAAAACAGTAGAAATGGGGTGTCACAAGTATTCTTTGAAAATGGTTGGGTGTTTGATTATTTGTTCGTATTCTTAGAGATTGTTAGATATGTATGAACTCTTACAGTAATCATTTATCTTGTTATGAAACATGTATTCTTTAACAATGGTATACATGCATGATTATTTCATTGTTGTAATATCATATTCTTTTGGAATGGACTTGAGGGGTTGTTATTTCATTTACATAACACACGTATTCTTGAAAAATGGTTGTTATTTCATTTACATAACATGTGTATTCTTTTTGGACCGACCATTGAAATGACGTTGAAGTTGAAGACCGATATTATAAGAAAATATCAAATGTAATTTTTTAGTTTTTAAGTTCAGTTTAAGTTCTTTTCATATTTTGTTTAATTTTTAATTTTAATTTAATTTATTTTTATGTTTTGTTTAGTTTTTAATTCTAGTTTTAAGTTATTTTACTTTTAAAATTATTAGTTTTGTAATGGAAATTTTATTTTAAATTGATTTTATTTTTTTTTAAGTAAATTGTTTTTATTTTAAAAACTGATAGAAGTAAAAGGTAACTATTTCTAAGGTGGAAGAAAAAAACATGAAAAATGTGAGAAAATGACTAGACGCTAAAATAGCAAAAAATTAAATAAATGATATGGGATAACCATACCCCACGGCCTAAATAGAATTTGAAAAAAATAAAGTTGGTACTTTGAGCTTTAAACGTAAGCTCTTGGTAATTAAAGTGGAGCTTCATAGTATGCTATTAAAGTGAGCTTCATAGTATGCTGGATTAAGAAATGAGGCCATTTTTGCATCTTTTGTGTAATTTTGTATTTCTTCATTTATATATGTTCCGGTTATGAAGGTCTCATTCATTAGTGTTTGTTGAAGGGCATAAATCATTACAGACACACATGGCATGGTATTACAAAAAGTCAAAAACTGATGATTTATTTTTGACATGAATTGACTAAGATTAAAAGTGTAACTTTTTGTGTTATCCACAAACATAGCACAAAATGGGATATAAACCGGCTCTTGTCTAATCAATACAATCCAATTCAGGGGCGGACCCATGGGTGTCCGTGTGTGCACGTGCCCCTCCTGAAATTTTACCCCGTAGTGTAAAAAAAAATTATATATAGGTGCCCCTCCAGAAATTTTTTTTATATATAGATGCCCCGTGTCCATTTTTTCTAGGTCCGCCACTGATCCAATTATGTCTTGAAACCAAAATGTGTTTCATGCTTTGAGAGACCAAATGTGGATTTGGAACTCTGCAAGTTTAAAGATAATATATACCAAGTCGAGGCTATCTTATATATGTTTCAAATATAAAGCTTGTTATTTGTTATAGAAAAATGGTTCGATTATTGTTTCTTGCCGACTAAATTAAGAACTTATTTTTTGAAATATCTCAATTCTCAAATGAATACTCATCGTTTAAAAATCTACAACTAAACTAACCACTATATACAGTATACTCCCTTGGGGCCGGCCCAAATTAGTTTTCCCATTTTCTTTGTTCAAAAGAATTTTGAGCAATTTAACGCACGGTGATGATGAAATAGTGGGTTTGTTTTTACGTTCGATTTTTTGTAACTGAATTAGATTTTTTGCGAACTACTGTTGCATGTTTGGACGTGATGTTTGGACGTGCTGTAAAACACTACAAATATAAAAATATCCAAAGATGGTTAGCTTTAATCAAAAGAGTCAACATATCATCATATTCTAGTTATGATTCTTGAAATCATAGTAAATTAGTTATTCTTTTTTGGAAGTTCACATCAAGACACGCTTTTATAGTCATAGTTGGGATTTACTTCGTGTATATTTATGTAAAACAAAAAGAAAAAGAAAGTTAAATCATTTTCAAAAATCACAAAGCTTAATGTCACTCTCAGAAGTCCATTTCTAGACAACTCAACCAACCCAGTTGTTGGTACTAAAAAGGTGAGGAAAAAAGAGGCTCCCACTTTCCCATATCAAGAGAGACAACAAGTGCTACTCATTTCAATGATATGTAGACATGTCATCTTATTCTTTTAAAATAAATACACAATGATTTTAGCGTATTCTAAATCTATTTTCATTTTCATTTTTATTTTCAATTTGGTTGTCTTTTGCACAAAAAATGATCCTAAAAATGTAAATATATCAACTAACTTCATTTATATTGCCAAAGTAGAGATGTAATCGGTTGCGGAACTGGAAAATCCGGTAATCGAATAAGGCTTATAATGAGAACCGAAAACTGGATCAGATATATGTAACCTATTCTGGGCATGGGCCGGTTAAAGCGGGTCTTAGGACCGAATTAACCAGAAAAAATGGGTTTGGATATGGAATCGATTAGACCAGGAAAAAAACCAAAACCGGTTTTAGTTTTCAAAAAAAAAAAAAAAAAGACAAAGTTGATATATGTTTGAATGTCTGTAACTCAATGAATATAAATCCAAAAAAGACATAACCATAGTGAAAATTTATGTTTAAATTGTGAACTAGGTGCTGGAAAAAATCAAATCAATCAGATCAATAACGAAGAAGTTATGCCCGTTTAAAGTCACCTCATTTTGTGTCTGATGCTAAAACACAAAAGACATATTTGATACTCTGTGTTTGAAGGGCTGTAACTCAATTAATATGAATTCAAAAGAGACATAACTATGTTCAAATTGTGAACTAAATGCTGAAAAATAATCATATCAACAACGAAAAAGTTATGTCAGCTTAAATTCAACTCATTTTTGTCCACCTCTGGAAAAAACACAAACACACACACACATTAGAATGGAATAACGAATTACATTTAACTTCAAACTAATCCATTAACCAATAAAGTCATTAAAACATTAAGTCATCAACCAATCAAGTCATTAATATTAAACCAAATACAAAATAATTACCCAGTAATATATATTGGCTATTTTCAATTTCCACTTTCTTTGTTTATCGCATTTTTCAACTCTATTGCGACTTCATCATCTTGTAAAACTTCTTCAATGTCGTGTACGATCAACTTTCTTGATTTTCTCACCCAATATTAGGTACAAACCAAAGTCTCTACTATGTTTATGGACAAATTTGTTCGATATACATCTAATATTCTACCGTTTATACTAAAAGCTACCTCAGACTCTAATTTCCCAATGCATCTACCAGCATACACAACAAATAGTTAAAATATAACAAATTATCTAAAGATTATATATATATATATATATATATATATATATATATATATATATATATATATATATATATATATATATATATATATATGCAAGACATAATGTGATAACATGTTGTGTTTCTCTTCACCAAAATAAAATGTCAAAGTCGTTATGGTGTTTAGTTTGTTGCTCGTTTAAGTATTGAGTCAACTTTGAATCTGTCAGACTCGATTGATTCTCCGCTTTCACTAGAAAATCACTCATGAAGTCATTCTTATCATCAACGTGCACTACATATTGACTAGCACGTGTTTGAGAAAACCTGATGGCTTCCACGCTTTTAACTTTTCTTTATATAAATTAAAAATCTTGAATCTCCTTTCAAGATCCCGTATTAAGAACATAATCTTCAAAGTGACTTTTTCTCATTACCTTTCATGTAACTTTTATCATCAAAGCAATCAACTTATCTAGAAAATAACAATTCACACAATAAATAGCAACACATATGAATTTATAGTTTATTGTTGGAGACTACCTTTTTCTCTTTTAATTATAACATTGTATTTTATTTTATTTTTTATATTAAGACGTTTCACTTAAAAAAAATCTACTTATTTATAATATTAAGCGGATAATATTTGTACATTATTTTTTATATTAACACGTTTCAATTTGAAAAACATCATTGATATAATTGGGGACTTGTACCAAAATCAACACGATCAACTTGTCATCATAAAACATCGTTTGTATAAAAATATAATTTCGTCATAGAAGGGTAAGTACTTGCACATGCAACCAAACCAATCCCCAAGTCAATATCATCGTATTCCATCTCACCACAGTGGTTTGAAGGAACCGTTTGTTCCTTTCGTCAAAAGCTAAGTACTTACGGACCACTACACAAGCACCACGCCTAGGGTAGCGAGCTTCCACACGTGCAAGTGGTGCTTATCTAGAAATCTAACCACATGTCATTCATCATTCGTCATTAGTCAAGTTCCATATAGATATCACTAACCATCTCATACTCCCGTCCTAAATGCAAATACAATGCACAAGTAGGATGCAACTTTAGTTTCAAAACATCATTTCATATTCTGTAGTTGGGAAATCATCTTTCTAGCACTTTTAGTTTAAAAACATCTTTTCATCATCATCAATTCAAAATCATATTTAATGCATCATAATGATATATTCATGAATGCACGTGCATACTTATAATATAACACATAGCACATTAATTGAATGCATAAACATATTTGTTAAAATAACACACACCAAAACAGGTTTTAAAGACAAGTACTCCGGTAAACTCACCATAGTATATATTTTAGGCAAGTCTTCATTATCTTCCCATTTGCTATAACCCCACTCTTTCCCTACATGTCAAAGAAAGGATGTGTCACACTCATTTACCCAAATCTTAGGGTACAAACTTCTCACTCTTATCAACTTCATATCTCAATGTGAGAAACCCATCATATAAGAAGTTATCATGTTAAACAACTTCTAAACGTAAGTTCTCAAGGTTGGAGAATCAAACATCAAAATGTCCAAGCCTAATAAAGGTGCTACATTGGGCAAAAAAAACAACATAGGAAGGGTGTAGGGGCCACGCGAGTCACGTGAACCAAAGCTTAAATTTGAAAGGGTCGCGTAGGGCATGCAGGTTACATAACCCAAGCTTAACTTTGCGTGGGTCACGCACGACATCAGGCCCTAAGTTCCCGAAAATACAATCCATGCAACCGCGCATATGCAGACCAAAAATCTAAGCGAGCCACGTATGTACTTGCCAAAACCTCATTTCTTTACATTTTCTGTCCCAACTAAGTCTAAATGCATCTCAAGGCTCCCCAAACACTTAGACAACCAATAGATGACAAATTTTAGGGTTTTTCCAACCCCAAACATACTTCATATCCTCAGCATGCTCATGACTTAATTTTAAGCACTTAATATTAATCGTATCGTTCCCACAATAAGATGTGGTGTTTAACATTAACTTAAAGTCACTCATTGCATAAGGAACTACACATTCATCTAATAAATACTTAATCAATTAGTCATCTAATAAGGATTCATCCCTTAGCTTCTAGTTCCAATTTCAAATGAAACCAATCAATAGAATCTCTAATTCCATTCCATCCAACATGTTCTAACAAGGGTTCTAATCATCCCCAAATGGTTAGATTGACCCAGAAACAAACGAAAATGGATTCTTTCATCCAAAACACATCAAAAGGTCAACCCCTTACTAGTTCTAATGTCAAATCATCCATATTCCATTCGAAGGGTTCATAATTATCCAATTCCTTTAATGTAATCACTGATTGCTAGATTTCTTAACGTTAAATGGTTGGAATCACTAAGAAATCATTTGGAAATGATTTTTTCATCCAAAATACATATAGGAGCCAAAACTAAACTAGATTCATCCAATACTTCAAATAGTTCAGGCATCTAGGGTTTATAACACCCAATTCTATCAAATAAACGGATGTTGATCATCCATAGATTTGATGTAGATAAAATGTTGCTCTAAAACACAATAAACCAATGAATCATAGGAGAAACCTGATCTAACAAATATATTTTTGGACTTGAATAAAACCTAAACTCTAAAATGGGTTTCCAAGCTATAACATAGAGAAATTATACTTTAGATTGGTGGAAAATCCTTAAAGCTTTGACAAATCTTCAATCTAGCCAAAATCTATCCAAAACCCTAAGAAAATCACCACCTCTGTTCACATCTCTTTAGAAATCATCCAAATTGTTTGAAATGGGAGAACTCCCTAATGCATACATATCAAATTTCATGATTGGGCACAAATGGTCCCTAGGGTTGGTTCCTTTTACAACTAACACCCAAAATGCTAACCCTTTTAATGAAAGTTTCCAACTTTAGACTTTTGCCCCAAATAATTAAATTCATCTTAATCTAAAACTCATACAATTAGGTCATTTTTTATTGATTAAACACAAAAATACATAAATTGTCTATGTTGGGTTTAGTCCTTAAACCTTTTTAATTACATGGATCGTCCTTGTGTTTTCAAAAAATTGCAACGGAGATCCTTTTGGCTAACTTCGTCCAACCCCCTCCCCCGGTAAGTGATATAACGTGCTTGGCGTGTGAGGGTAATTTCGTCTATTCTTTTAGACCTTTTGAAGAATGATGACTTGATTATATGGCTTTCACTTTCAGTCCCTGATCAAACCCCCTTAACATTTATCTCTCAAGAAACACCTCGTCTTCTCCGTTTCCACCATTAGATGCAGACGCACATACTAGGAATTAAGATTTTTGAAGCAAAGTGGAGAATGGTTTTGACGACATAGCATGTGTGACCAAGGTATTCAAAAGCACCCAACTTGGAGACAGAATATGGTATGTCTTCTACGTGTTCGTGCTTTTTTGCTTAGAAAAAACTCAGAAAAATGGTGAATATGTTTACCATTTGGTTTTCCTTTTTTTTTATTTTTTAGACAGTTTTAACAAAATTTTCATGCTAAATATACATTATGGTGGTATGTTTACAAAAAAACCTGGAAGGAAGTATGTGATGTCGTTGTGTCATTTGTAGACTATGTTGACACTGACTTGTTTTCAGCACATGAACTTGCAATATAGTTAGAGAGTTAGGGTATAAAAATGAACAGACTTTATACTACCATTATTGTATCCCTAATGTTCCCTTTCATTATGGCTTACTGCCTTTAGGGAATGACCATGATGTTATTAAGCTCGTTACATACATCCCTAAACATAAACAAATTTACGTGTATATTGAACACGGACGAAGCATAGTGAATACATATTTCATGTCTCTCTCAAAAAATAGTAATTGAGGAGTTGCATGACCCTGCTCCACTATAATTTGAATAGGACAAAACATACCAATAAAGATGGAGCTTATTGTAGTAGAAAACTGCAGTAAAATATGCCTATCACTACTCAAATTCAGGAACATGGTTTGAATATGTCTATCGTGCCATATACGATGTCCAAACCTTGACAAAATAGTCGTTTACGAATTGTAGAGATAGATGAAATCCCAAATGTCCGAGATAAAGGATGTGTGCAAAGTGTATAAACCTCAACAGTTCATTATCAAGGGAGTATCACGAGTATTGAAGGTTTAGAATTCCAAATGTTCAACATAAAGGATTTGGTGATCAAAGCTTGTAGGGAATGACACAAATGGAGTAGGGTGATCAAAATAAATGAGGTGAAGGGTTTGGTGATCAAAGCATGTGGGGTGTTCAACATGAAGGGTTTCAACAATCACAAAATATCCCTTTTGATGATTTTAATCCTTTTTGTGATTATTCATTGATTGCTGAATTTGATGCTAAGTATATTATATAAGATGGTATTGAACATCAATGATGTATGGGTAATAAATAAGTCGAGGGCATGGTGGGTGGTGAGAGTATTAAGGAGAGTGGTGATGATGCTAGTGATGGTAGTGAATTTATTATAGATGATGATAATCAAATATGGGATGTAGAGGAAGATATGAGTGGGTTTAGAAGTGTTGTAGATGAAAATGTCGAGGGCATCTTGAAGAATGATTGTGCAAAAGACGGATCAAATAGTGTTGAAAAAGACTTAGATGTTATAGATAACGATGACTTAGATGTTATAGATAACGATGATATTGGTTTTGCAAGTTTTTAGAATGATGAGAATAAGATAATTCTTAAAGACTTGAGTAGGACAACAACATGTTCACACGGACAAATGCATACACAAGTTTTTTTAAAGTGGGTCAAACTTTCAATACAAAGGAATAGATGAAAAGTTTCGTTAACTTGCACCCGGTTCAAACAAAGAGGGCTTATATTAAGCAAAAAATGACAGAATAATAGTTAGGTCCAAGTACAAAGGGGTTATAGGACAATCATTTGTAAGTGGTGGGCTAATAACTAGGAGTAAAGTCGAGTACAAGGGTAATATCGTTGTGTCAAAAAAAGGCAATTGCCCTTAGACTGTTCGTATCTAAAGGCCAAGTGATAATGAATATTAGATGGTGAAAACAATTATGTAATATCATAAATGCTTATAGACGATAACAATAAAAGCATATATGTACTGCAAAGTTTTTGGCAAGCACGATAGTTCAACATGTTAAAGGCCACCTTATAATTCTTGTGAAAACTTTATATTACAAGTTGACAAAGAAATTGGAGCTTGTAATATCGAAGATGAAGGTGTTTAGGGTCACGTCGATTACTGAAAGAATTTTGTCTGGAGACTACCAACTACAATATGTATTGCTTAGATATTACATTTTGGAACTATAAAACACCAACCCAGGTACCACGGTCAAACTGGATGTATACCCTAAACCAAATATGTCTTCAACCATGAGGACATTTAGAATATTGTATGCGTGTATGGGTTCTCTAAAATTGGGATTTAAAGTAGTATTTCATGATGTATGGCTAAATGAGACCTTCATGAAAGGTCCCTATCGTGGGCAGGTGCTTACATCTGTTGGTCTAGGTTCTAATAATAGGATCTATCCTCTTGCCTACGCCATTGTAGAAGTTGAAACAACTAGTTCACAGACTTGGTTCTTAAAACCCCTAACATACAACTTGGATATTGGAGCTTAATCGAATTTCACTTTCATTTTCGACAGACAAAAAGTATATCTAAGAAATTGCTTCATTTTAACTATTAATTATGTATCAAATGAATTAAATGTATAACTTTTGGTTTATTTAAGGTATAATACCTACAATTTCTAAGGTATTTCCTTGTGCAGAGCATACACACACACACACACACACACATATATATATATATATATATATATATAAAATATATATATATATATATATATATATATATATAATGTTTGCCATGGTTTTGAAAATATGAAGGTACAACGGAAGGCAAAAAAGTTAAATGATCAGTTATAGAAATTTGCAAAAGCGACTACTTTAAATCACTTCAAAACATAAATGGACGAGTTAAAAGATTTAAACATTAGAGCTCATGCTTGATTATGTGTTCCACCTAAATACTGGTCAAAATTGTTGGAAATAGTGTCCAAGGTCATTAACTGTTGGTGATATTTCTGATAATAGCAGGGTCCTTTTGGATTGCCCTCACGACCCAGTAAAACAAACAGTGACAATAATAAATGGGGAGAAATTAGTTTATTAATTTGTCATGTTATGATAATTTAATTAGAAACTAACTAATAATTAATTTGGAATAAATTAATTAAAGGGACCGGATGTTAATTAATTAATGAAAACAGTCCAGCGGGTGAAGTGTAAGGAGGCTCCTTAAGTTTGAAACCCTCGAGAGCATCCACTATAAATAGAGGCTCAAGGATCAAACCCTAAACATCACATTCTTCACAAATGAGTCGCCAACTCCACTCCTCCCCCTGGCAAAAATCACAAACCCTTCTAATGAAAAGGTTATGTATTTTCCAAAAAGCTATTGACAAGTGTCAAAGTCCTCTCACTCCAACTACAACTATAATGTTTGAAGAAAGAAAACTTGAAGCATCACAATACAAAGGAATATTTAATGGGACAGGAAAATATCAGGTAACCAGTCCATGACAATATAAATTTGTGGTGATTTTAAATTAAATAACATGTAGTTGTAGGACTTGGGAGGTTACTGGTTTACCCTGCAAACATGTTGTGTGTGCGATTTGGGACATGATTCATAATGGAGATGATATTTCAGATGTTGAGGATTAGGTGCATCCATGCTATAAAATTTCAACTTGGACTGCCATGTACTTCAACAATGTTGACCCAATAAATGGTTGTAGTATGTGCCAGTGAGTGATTGCCCATTCACTTTGACACCCCCTAAACATCATAAACATGTTTGTATTTTTATTACAATTACAATATTGCATTATGTTTACTAGTAACGATGTACTTGTGTAGGTAGGTCGTCCAAAAAAGAATAAGGTTAGGGTGTGGATGAAAGCAGCAGTCGACCAAAGAAACTAAGCAATAATATTCTGACAGTCACATGTGCAAAGTGTAATAGTAAATGACACAATTTATGGACGTGTAAAGGGCAGGGGGCATATGCAATCTTCAAAGGTTGGAGTGAAGGGGCAGACAAAGGGTATGCCATAGGATTTTGTGTTGGTTTTGTTAGGATTTAGAACTTGATGTTGGTTTGCGTAAATTAAAAATGTTTGTGTTGGTTTGTGTAACTTGAACATGTTTAGGATTTGATGTTGATGTGTGAAACTTGAACACTATTAAGTTAGGGTAACATCTATATTTTGTGGTTAATTTGGCTTCAAGCCAAGAACTATGACTACTACCTTTTGGTTAATTTGGTTGTTTATGTCATTATATTGTTAGTTTAGTGTTGGTTTAAGTAACATATACACAATTATGTCACAACTAAACCATTAATTGCCATTTACTCACCATTAAGTTGCATGAAACTAAGTCACCGTTTAGTGGTACTAAATAACCATTAATTCACACATACACCATTAAGACACATCTACAACATACCATTAAAGCTATATTTTCAATTCAAATTAAGTTACACATACACATTAAGTCAAACTTACAACTTCATAGAATAAAATCATACCAAAAACCATTAGCATTACAAACCGAAAAACCATTAGCGTTACAAACCAAAACCCATTACCATTACCGTTACAAACAAAGGTAGATGACTTCACAGATTACATATACACCACACAAAAAAACCAACAAAAATCAACATAAACTTAAGCTTCCACACAAGTTCACGTTCAAGGTTAAGCCTGTTCATGACTCTGAGCAAACCATGTATCACCAAAACTGTCATAGGGCACATCGGAGGGTCTGTCCAATCAAGGAATCCATATTTGCTTCCAAATCATGCATAACTCCAAAATTGTCTGTCGGGGTTCGTGTCGGTCCAAGATATTACCTTCACTGTACGACTTCTACATCGACAAAGTACCATCGTGTTGGTGAGAGTGAGCGAACCAATAACATCAAGCTTCAATATTCAATATTCAATATTTGTACAATAAAGTGAGGGAATGACATCGTTCGGGTCATATAATACCCCACACTTGAATAGACGAAATTAACCCCATACGCCAAGCACGTGATATCACTTAACAGGGGGCTTTTTGATGGAGTTAGCCAAAATGATGATTGTTGCAAGTTTTAAAAGCACATGGATGATCCATGTAATTAAAAAGATTTAGGGATTAAACTTAATAATTTAGAAAAGCACAGTGACGATTATTTTGTCTTGATTAAATAAAACGTCTAGCAAATTCTAAGTTTCTACTTCAATCTCATAATTATAATTTCTCAATCTTCTAAGTCATTGACAAGTCCGTGCTAGATATGCTAAGTTTGGCAAATATGATAAATTTTGTCCCTACATCTTAATTTCTCATTTTTTGGTTCAAAATGAGTCTTAAATCTTCAAGTCATTCATTAAAACTTGAGTAAATTACAATTTTGGTCCCTGTGGTTGTCCTAAAATTTCACTCTTGGTCATCCTTTTGGTTTTTCACGCTCATGGTCCCTGAACTGCACTTTTGCTTACACTATTGGTCCCTTGGCCAGGTAAAAATACCAATATACCCTTTTTAATTTCTTTTTCTTTTTTATTTTGAGATATTATTATTTTGATAAATTAAAAAAAAAGAAAAATTCAACCCCCACCCCCAACCCTACCCACAGTATCCGGTACACCTGTTTTGAGTTTTTCCTTCGCCGGCGATAATATTCGAGATTTCGGTTTCTCCGGTTAAAGAGTCGTGTTCAACTCTAAGTGTTGAACTGATAAGAGTTAAGACTCTCATATCAGGCAGGGACTTTATCACCTACACGAAGCTCCACAATATCTCCTGGAACAAGTTCTTTTGCAGGTATGGTTGAAACTATTCTACCATTGCGTATGACAATTACTATCAAAAAAATTACCAGAGGCTCTACGAATGTTGTGATCTCCATTTCTCCACCTTCTTCACCATCATAACAGGCAAGAACAAAAGAAATCACAGCAGCAACAAGCAAGATTCTAACTAGGGTATCGTTGAATTGATCTAAAATTAGACGGAAAACAGATGGCCCTTCATGTTTCTCAAGTTCATTCAATCCATGAATCTCTAATTGCTTTTCAACTTCTGAATCTGATAGACCAAAATTTCTATCTACCTTATATTTCTTTTCACATTCATGCACTTCTTTCGCCCAAGCAGGATAACTATTTGGATTAGAGGATGAAGATGATGAAGCTTTCCCTATATTGTCTTTCTTCCCATAGTTTTGGGCTCCTTTACCCATTAGTACTCACCGGGAGAAAACAATATCAACCAAATCACCAAAGCTTCCCAGTTGGAAGAAATTCCACCGCTGCCGTCGTTTGAAGAATCCAAATTCCCACCACCACCAAAGGAGGAACAGCAGCAACCGGAGTAGGAGCCAACCGATTTGTTTCTAGAAATATACATATATTTATTTGCATATAAACACACATAACTTCAGAAATCGATTCCGTAAAAAAATTCGAAATCGAACCTGCAATCCAAAATCGACGTGATTGGGGAAACAAAAATCGTAAAAAAATCTAAAATCGGACCTGCAAGCCATGAAAAATATCGATGAACACCCATGAAAAAATATGAAATCGATGTATGATTGTGGTGGGTGATTAACGGGAAATCGCCAAAGGAAAAAAGAAATTGGCAGGCGGTGTTGAACTTATGCCAAAAAAAAAAAAAAAAGCAGAAGCTGTTAACAAACCACCTGCTTCATGAGAAATACGATCGATGGTATAGAAACCCTAAAAAGTTTCAGATTAAAATCAAAGAACCTACGCCGGAGAAGTGATTGAAGACGAGAGGAGAGAAAGAAACGTAGTGGGGTAGGGTTTGGGGGGTTGAATTTTTATTTTTTTTAATTATCAAAATAATAATATTTCAAAAAAAAGGAAAAAGAAATTAAAAAGGGTATATTGGTCTTTTTACCTGGGCAAGGGACCAATAGTGTAAGCAAAAGTGCAGTTCAGGGACCATGAACGTGAAAAACCAAAAGGATGACCAAGAGTGAAATTTTGGGACAACCACAGGGACCAAAATTGTAATTTACTCTTAAAACTTTCTTTTGGGCTCTTTAAACTATAATTCTAGTCATGATATAAAATGTTAAATTTCTTTTTATTTATTTACTTTTATTTAATTATTTCTCAATATAATCTTTTTATTGATTTAAGTTCAAAACTTCTAGACACAAAATACTATGTTACACCTATTTTGACAACAGTGAGTAAATTTAGTATGAATCACAAATATACAATCTTCACTAGTTTAATTCCATGATCATTTCCTTTTTGGTGCGATACAAAGCATAAATTGTCATACAAGCCCAATTATATTTGTAGTGTTTGATTCAATAGAGGTTTTAATGACTGTTGAAGCTTCTTGAAGTATGGTAATTGCTTTATTTTGTTTGAGTAAATTGCTTTATTTTGGGCATTGTCAATTCATATTTATTTAGGTAATTAAGTTCAGCTGCTTGATTTATCATCTTCCACCACAAATATCAGGCTTCCATCTTAAAGAAAATGGAAAATGAAGGCTTATATAGTGGTGATTCTCAATGGAGAACACAAAGTTCGAAAGAAGATAAAAGAGATGAGAGAATGTATAGTTTAAATGTGAAAAGGATGGGGTTGGATGGGTGTGGGTCCATAAATTAGTAATTAATAATAATCAATTAAATTAAATTAATCTATATAAGTATATTTAAAGAGCAAATTAATTATTTCAGATTTGGACCAAATGAGAAAAATAAAAATAAATCATGTTTTGGACGGGTGGTATCGAAAACTTTTTTGATCTATCCATAAAAATTAGCAAACCATAAAGCCTAAATTTACAATTTACTCTAACATATATGTAGTTTGAAATTTAAATGTCAAGTATTTGTATTTAAAATTTGTCTATCTAAATATCTACCTATAAATCAAGATATCCTAATGTAGAATATCAAAATCTATTATCCAAAATTTTTCATTATCTAAAACCGAACACCCTTAAAGCACTGATAAATGCAAGGTTTATTTTTTCAGTAGAATTATTATTTCTATTATTATTTAAAAAATTCTATAAAAATTATAAAAGTAAGTCATACACTCTAAATCCATTTTAAAAAACAATATATGTCTATGCCACATATATACCAAAAATACGAAGCATAATAATATTGCATGAATTAACGCATTTATAAATGAAAATTAAAGCATCCACTCACCATGCATTTACTTTATGTCCTTTGGATTCTCTCTCTCTCTCTCTCTCTCTCTCTCATTATTTTTCTTTTCTCAAAGGAAGATTCTCTCTCATCACATTTTTAGTCGACTTAACTTCACCTATACAACTATACTTAAAAACTAATAATCCGTTTATTTTGAACGTATTATGATTCATTATTTAACTCATTCATTTATCTAGAAAAATAATAGAAGCATTTCTAGCGTATATTTAATACCACATCATTATTTCTTTATTAAATAATCATTGTATCGATTTGGACATAAAATAATTATTTATATTTGGCGTGCGTGTTATATGCCGCGCGCGAAAACAAAACTTGTTGGAGACTTTGGCTACTTTCCCCCCCACCAGGTGACCCATCGCCATCACTTTCCTCAATCTGACCCACTCATTCCTATTTCTTAATCCAAATTTGTTGCTATAATCAAGCCCTAGTTTAGCTAATTCTACAGCAAACAAACAATCTTCGAAATGTTGCTTCTACTGTAATCACCAGATCTGCACTGACATCCTAGTACACGCAGGTGCAACCCACATTATCATTTACCCTTTTTTTGCTCTAGAATTAGCATCACTGTTCTCTTGGATACTTGTTTATGCTCATCGTTGTCATAAATGTTCTGATTTTGACTTTTCACATAGACGGATTACTTGCAATCTGCACACTCGTCGCCCCTTTAGGCACGCAGGTATCAAAACCACAGTATTGTTTACCTTTTTCTGCTTAAGGATAGCACAATTTTCTCGATAATCGTTGTTTATGCTCATTGTTGTTGTAACTCTTCCAATTTGGTACATTTTATGTATACGACTTGTGTTTTTGTTTGCAAATTTTTACTCCGCTGTCCCTTTAGGTTCGCCGGCATCAAACCACATTATTTTGATGGAAGGGGGAGAGGGATCTTTAGAGAAGGTCCCGACTTTCGAGACAAAAACGAAGACACAGTCTTCAGCGGAGAATGTGAAGGCAACAAGAAGTGTTATAAAACCAACTGTCTCGTCTTCTTTGAAGGTCTCTGGTTCTGCTACAGGAACCACCAGAAAGAAGATAGAACCCAAGAGCGTTTCAAACATGGTCAAATCAACTCCAAACACCGCTTCCAATTCTGCCCCTGCCATTAGAAGGAATAGCACTGGAAGTTTACCTGACAAACCGCAACTTCCAGTGAAGAAACATATCAGTAGCGGTGGTGGTGGTGGTGGTTCAATTGTTGGAAAGAAGACTAGTTCTTCCACCACCACAGAGCCAATGAGGCGTTCGCTACCTTCAGTTCCTACTTCTCCTGTTGTTAGAGCTTCTAGAACTGTGAGCACTAAGTCTGAAGCAAGCAAGGGACAGTCTTCTGTTACATCTAATATTAAATCATCTCCATCACTTTCTTCTTCACCAAGAGTTCCTTCAACCTCCATAGACAGCACTGCAAGCAGCACGACCAAGAAGTCAGTTTCAAAGCTCTCTTCATCTGCTCGATCATCTGCAGTTTCCAGTGGATCAAAATCCGGGTCTCTATCGTCTTCAAGAGAAAAAATGCCAACTTTATCAAGTCAAAGGAAAGCAGCAAATCCTGAAATTAGGGTATCTCGTTTGATCATGCTTCCCCAAGTTGAAACTAAAGCTAATGATGACGTGGTAAGCACATAAAGCTTACTAATCATGCTTATTTTGTTGAAAAATTCTACTGTAATGACTGCTGTTTTCTCTCATTTTTATCAGAGATTGGATCTTAGGGGTCATAGAATTCGTACTCTGAAAGGTGGACTGAACATGTCTCCTAGTTTAGAGGTAAGCTGATGTGTACATTTATTTGTTAGCCTTTTTATTGTATTCATCTTCTGTATAGTTAATCTTTATTTATATTCATAGAAGAAGACGATAATCTTTCTACTATCACACTGTTAAATTAAAATGCTGTTTTGTGCATTTATAAGAGAAGCATATGACTGATATTCTTTTGTGGCAGTTTGTTTATCTTAGGGACAATCTGTTATCTTCATTGGAAGGCATTGAAACACTGAAACGGGTGAAGGTTAGTATGAATATTTTCTTTTGCCTTTCCCCCTAAAGAATTAGGACATTTTACATATGAAGTTATCTTCATTATGTAATGATTTCATAATCACTTTTGTGGCCTTTTTTACAGGTTCTTGATTTGAGCTTTAATGATTTCAAAGGGCCTGGATTTGAACCACTTGAAGCCTGTAAAGCCTTGCAGGTTTACTACCTCACATTGTATTCATATCTAAAATGACCATTTAGTACTTAACTGGGTTAACAAACAATATGTTTTTTTTCTTTAAATTTTTACAGCAACTTTACCTTGCTGGGAATCAAATTACTTCGCTGACATCACTTCCTGCACTTCCAAATTTGGAGGTAAAGCATTTGGTCCATGCTCTTATTGTAGAAACAATTTTGATTTATAACGGTTTTATGTAGCCTACAAGTTTCTTTTGCTGTTTCAGTTCCTATCAGTTGCACAAAACAAGCTAAAGTCTCTCTCAATGGCAAGTCAGCCCCGATTACAGGTTTTTTTCATCCTCTAATTAGCTTTTCCATTTATTTGCTTGTTATAGAATTCTACTTTCATATATTCCTATTACAACCTTGTATTTTTTAAAGTTCTAGCAATGTTGTCCAAATACAAAACAATTTTCACTGCTATAATGTCCTAATAAGAAAAATAATGAAAGTATAATGCTATTATTGGGTAGATTTTCAAAGTAAAATGCTTTAAGTAATCAGACAAAAAGTTGAAAATTACAATGCTCTATTTAGAAAAATACAATGCTGTAATAATACAAAGAAAGAAAGTTGGATGCTACAATACACAAATGAATAAAAGTATGTTGCTCTTTCTTGCTTAGTCCATAGATTTTACCTTTGACCTTTTGGTTCTTTACAGGTATTAGCTGCCAGCAAGAATAGAGTTTCAACACTAAAGGGTTTTCCATGTCTACCATCACTTGAGGCAAGTTCACTTTTATATCCAAGTAATTAAAATTCTTGATAATACACAATTAAAATTGAATATTTCTCACTATATGCTGCAGCATTTACGGTTAGAGGAAAATCCTATACTTGAGATGCCACATGTAGAAGCAGCTTCTATTTTGCTTGTGGGCCCAACCCTCAAAAAGTTCAATGATAGAGGTATGTGTTTTTAATTTTATTTGAAGCTTCTATCAATTGTTCTCTAATATGCATGTTACATTGTAAAAAAATTGTAATTTTTTTCTAGATCTATCTCCTAAAGAGATCACATTCGCGAAACATTATCCTGCAAACACAGCACTTTGCATTGCAAAAGGTTGGGAGTTTTGCCCAAAGGAACAAGCCACAGGTAAGCTTTATGGAGTTTCTTTTTCATTTTCATTTTTTTTTTTTTTTTTTGCATTATATTTTTATACGACTGTAGTATTTGACCAGTTTCTCTTAAATCAAACAGAGTCAACTTTTCATTTTCTTATCGAACAATGGAAAGACCATTTTCCATCTGGCTACATGCTCATGGAAGCCTCAGTTGATGAACCATTTGAAGAAGATGCTTGTTGCTGTCACTTTCTTTTTACCAAAGATAAATTAAAAATTGACGAGTCAGAATTAATTTTGCATTATCAATGGTTCATTGGAAGCACACCTCTTTCAAACTTCATTGCTATTCCAGATGCTACTGCTGAGGTAATTAGTATTAACTTATTGCTTCTAATTAATATGTGATGGTATTTAATCTTGTGTAACTGTTTTATAACCAGGTATACTGGCCAAAACGTGATGACGTGGCCAAGATTTTGAAGGTGGAGTGTACACCTGTACTTGGAGATACCAGATATCCTTCTATTTTTGCTATTTCTTCACCAATCTCCCCAGGTACATGATGAAAAATTGTAATCAGGCTTTCCCAATTGTGTGATTTATTTAAAAGTTTTAAACTTTTTTGTATAGGAACCAAATGTCCTAAGGTTTTGAAGCTTGATGTGGGTGGTGAACTAGTGGAGGGAAACATAATTACAGGTCACCCAGAGGTTGCATGGTGTGGTGGGACCCCAGCAAAAGGCATTTCTAGGTCAGCCTATTTTTGTTTTTAAATTTTGAAAACAGAGATTTTGATATTTTTATTATTATTTTCCAGTTGGTTAAGGAGAAGATGGAATAGTAGTCCAGTGGTGATTCCTGGTGCAGAAAATGAAGAATATTTATTAACTCTTGATGACATTGATTCATGTCTGGTTTATATGTACACTCCTGTAACACAAGAAGGAACTAAAGGAGAGCCTCAATATGCAATCACAGATTATATAAAACCTGGTACATTCTTTATTAACTTAATAAAAAATCAACAGTACAAGTGGCTAAAATGTTTTTTATATTTTTATTTTTAAATTTGCAGCTGCCCCATCAGTTAGCAATGTGCAAATAATTGGAGACATTGTAGAAGGAAATACTATTAGTGGGACAGGTGTCTACTTTGGAGGAAAAGAAGGACCAAGCAAGTTTGAATGGCTGCGTGAGAATAAAGATACAGGGTTTGTAGTTTGTAATTTTCTTTTTAACTATTTCTTTTTCAATTTATTTTTTTAAATATATTTTACAATCTTAACAGAGACTTTGTTCTTGTGCTAACTGGCACCAATGAGTATACTTTGTCCAAGGAAGATGTTGGTTCGCGTTTGGCTTTTGTATATCTTCCTGTCAATTTTGAAGGTCAGTTAACATATTTTTAGCTTTTTTAAAATATAGTTGATTTTGGCGTTTCTTTTAATTCGGTTAATTATTAAACTTACAGGCCATGAAGGAAAATCTACTTCAATACTATCACCAATAGTCAAACGAGGTACCTGTATACATTATACATATACAACTAATGCTACTCGTTTAATAAAATTTCAGCTCCATTTATTTAATTCGTTTTTCTCCTGATTAAATTTCAGCTCCACCTAAAGTAACACAGTTAAAGATAATTGGTGATTTAAAGGAAGGAAGTAAGGTGACAGTGACTGGTAATGTAACTGGAGCTACAGAAGCTTCTAGTAGAGTCCAATGGTTCAAAACATTTTCCTCAATTCTTGATGGTGAAAATGGTCTAGAAGCAGTAAGCACATCCAAATTGGCCAAGGCATTTCGCATACCATTAGGGGCTGTTGGATGCTACATTGTTGCCAAATTTACCCCTGTGAATACAGATGGTGAATCTGGCGAACCAGCTTACATTATTTCAGACAAAGCAGTTGAAAGTAAGTGTTTTAGTTTATTTACTTTTTTTATAGTAACTCTTTGTTTTAACGTGAATTTAATCTTTACAGATCTACCCCCAAACTTAAATTTCTTATCAATAACCGGCGACTACTCTGAAGGTGGAATACTAACAGCATCTTACGGGTACATTGGTGGTCATGAAGGAAAGAGTATTTACAATTGGTATCTTCATGAGGTAATACATTACACTATTCTTTTTTCTATCATATAATAAATATTTCATCACTGTATCATTTTAAATAATATTTCAGGTTGAAAATGAGCCTGGTATGGTGATACCTGAAGCTGCTGGTACCCTTCAGTATACTGTCACAAAAGATGCCATTGGTAAATTTATTTCTTTTACATGTACTCCATTACGTGATGATGGAATTAAGGGGGAATCAAGAACTTGCATGGGTCAAGAGCGTGTTCAGCCAGGTAACTAATTATAATTTTTACAATTCTGTTTTCCTACTTATAATCTTCACATAATTATTTTAGGAAGCCCTAGATTGCTGTCATTACAAGTGGTCGGGAGTCCAATTGAAGGCACTACGTTACATGTTAACAAACAATATTGGGGCGGTGAAGAGGGAGACTCTGTTTTCCGCTGGTTCAGGGTATTTTAGACATTTCAGATAGTATGCGTATTACTTAATAATATATTAATTTTTATTCCTATGCGCAGACTAGCTCAGATGGCGTACAGAGTGAAGTTGCAGATGCTGCCACGTCATCATACTTGCTTTCACTTGATGACATCGGGTTTTCTATATCGGTTTCATGTGAACCCGTGAGAAACGATTGGGCCCGCGGTCCTATTGTATTATCTGAACAGATCGGCCCAATATCTCCTGGTATTTTTCAATATCTTTGAATGATGTCATAATTATATTTCTAATAACACTTAAATGTTTTACTTTTCAGGCCCACCAACTTGCCAGTCACTCGAGCTTCACGGGTCAATGATTGAAGGAGAACATTTGACCTTCACTGCATCTTATACTGGAGGGTAAAAAAAAAAAAAGAAGCTTTGACCTTCACTTTTTATGAATCACTTTGTTGTAAAATTTTTAGTTTACTTGATTCTTTTCAGGGAGAAAGGAGATTGCTTCTTTGAATGGTATAGACTGAAGGAAAATGGTAGCAAGGAGAGACTGCATTCTAATGGTGAGTTTTTGATTTGAATATATTATTACCGGATGACTTGCTGAACAAGTTACTTACATTCTTAGCAGAATCACTGGATTTGACTTTAGAGGAAGTGGGAGAACGTGTGGAGCTTGTTTATACACCCATGAGAGCAGATGGAGTTAAAGGGAACCCAAAAAGTATTGTCTCTAATCCTATTGCTCCAGGTGGTCCCACAGGTGTCGAACTTGTAATTCCTGATTGCTGTGAGGCTAAACTTGTGGTCCCCATAAAGACATACTTTGGTGGACAAGAAGGTGAAGGAAATTATATCTGGTACAGATGTCAGTCAAAGCTTGATGCATTGACTCTCATGGAAATATCAGATGCTGGTGATGATGTGGCAACATGCGCAACAACACTGTAAGCTCCATGAATGTTATTACTTTATTAACTTATTTTAATTTTAATTCTAATTAATTTATTTCACAGAACATACACTCCGTCATTCGAAGATGTGGGCGCTTACCTGGCTTTGTATTGGGTCCCGACCCGTATAGATGGACAATCCGGGGAACCGTTGGTGTCAATTTCCAACAATCCAGTGGGTCCCGCTCTTCCGGAAGTTTCCAAAGTTAGTGTAAAGGCGTTGTCCTTGGACACTTATTGTGGTGAAGGAGAGTATTTTGGTGGTTATGAAGGAGAAAGCATTTTTAGTTGGTATAGAAGAACTACAGAGGGAACAACTGTTTTAATCGATGGTGCTAACTCAAAAACTTATCAAGTTTCCGATTCAGATTACACCTGTCGATTGTTATTCGGGTAATTTTTTATTCACTTCTAATATTTTCTGCATATAAATCTATAAAAAAATAAAAATAAAAAACTTGTTTTGTTTAAAGGTATACGCCGGTTCGTAGTGATTCAGTTGTTGGGGATATGAAGTTATCTGAGCCAACCGATGTGATTCTCCCAGGTAGTGAAGTGATTCAGGATTTATTTAATGTTTTTTTTTTTTTAAATTACAAAATTAAAATTAATATTAATATTATATTACATTTCAGAGGTTCCAAGAATTGAGATTCTTGCACTTACTGGTAAACCGGTTGAAGGGGAAGTACTAACTGCAATTGAAGTAATTCCAAAAAGTGATGCACAACAGAACGTATGGCAAAAGTACAAGAAACATGTCAGATACCAATGGTGTGTTCAACATTTCTACACTATTGACTATACAACTTATTTTGTTTTTTATTTACGATAATAAGAAGTAATTATTTTATTATACTAACTGTTACAGGTACATTTCTTCTGAAATGGAAAACAAAGGCTTTGAGCTGTTACAATCACAATGTTCTTGCTCATATAAGTTGCGATTTGATGACATTGGTTGTCGGTTTAAATGTGAGTGCATTGTAACCGATACATTTGGAAGATCAAGTGAACCCGCATATTCCGAAACTACCCCTGTCTCCCCAGGTCTTGTAGAATAATCTTTCTATCTCTCATTTATGTTAAGTTTTTATTTGTATAAATGTTTCTTGGATTTTGAATTTTTCAGGGATTCCTAAAATAGAGAAGCTGGAAATTGAAGGAAGGGGTTTTCATACTAACTTATACGCGGTTCGTGGTAATTATAGTGGGGGAAAAGAGGGTAAGAGTAAAATTCAGTGGCTTAGATCGATGGTTGGCAGTCCAGATTTAATTTCTATTCCAGGTATGTTTTATAATAGGAAAAAAGAATAAAGTGAAATGTTACATTTTTTTCATAAATGTATTGTTTTTATTGTAGGCGAGACAGGAAAGATGTATGAAGCAAATGTTGATGATGTGGGTTACCGGCTTGTTGCCATTTATACCCCTGTAAGAGAAGACGGAGTTGAGGGCTATCCAGTTTCTGCTTCAACTGAACCAATAACTGTTGGTAAGCCTCATTTGCCCTAAATTTATTTTATAAAGTTTAAACGGTGCTTGCTTTGTGTCCTTAATTTATTAAATAATTTATCTACTTGAAGAACCTGATGTTTTGAAAGAAGTAAAGCAGAAGCTGGATCTTGGGACTGTCAAGTTTGAGGTATGAATTTGTCAAACATTTGTTTATTGGTAATGGAAGAAAAGACGTAAATGCCCTTGTCAAGAACTGATGAGTTTTTTTTTTTCAACAGGCGTTATGTGACAAGGACAGGTCTTCGAAGAAGGTAGTTAGTTATTCTTGCTGATTTGATGAGGAGGGCAAAATTGTAATTTTAACCTATGATTTGAATTACTATTTCAGGTTTCTGGGGTGGGTAGTCTTGAGAGAAGATTATTGGAAGTTAATAGGAAAAGAGTGAAAGTAGTGAAGCCTGGTTCCAAGACTTCTTTCCCAACAACCGAGATTCGTGGAAGCTATACCCCTCCCTTCCATGTATGTCATTAATTTTCTTCAAACTTAAAGTAATGTTAAATGTTATATAATTGGAAGATTTTATTAATTACAAAGCGTTTATGAATATGTGTAGGTGGAGACCTTTGGGAGTGACCAACATAGGCTTAAGATTGTTGTGGACAGTGAGCATGAAGTAGACTTGATGGTTCAAACGCGACACCTAAGAGATGTGATTGTACTAGTCATCCGAGGCTTTGCTCAAAGATTCAACAGTACATCCCTTAATTCCCTTCTCAAGATTGATACATGATCATCATCAACTCACCAAAACTTTGTATATTTGATTGTTTGTTTTTGGTGTATTTATTGTCGTGTTGTGGTTCTTTGTTAAATATTCCATTGGGAAAAAGAACAATTGTGAGGTTGCATCTGTTGATGTTTGTTGTTGTAGGGGGGATGTATATGTAACTTCCCAGATTTTTGACACTCTTCTTTCTTACATTTGCTTGTGTGGCTAGTTTTTGATAGACTGTCTTATTTATTCACTTTCTACTTTTACTCTTATAACTCGTATCACTTTAGTGGTGTTTGATGAAATTAAATAACTGTTAGATGACTAATGATTTTGAATGGCACATACTTAATACTATGTTTGAATCATTAATTCATTATAGATTGGTTAAGAAAAATGTCTTAATATAAAAATGATGTTTTGTCTATTAATCTAATTTTGTATAGATTTTGTCATTGTTAATTCTTTTGGTTCCAATTCCCAAAGTATCCTTATTTTCTAAAATATTTGCTAAACATCATTTATCTGTATATCATTTTATCAAAAACCTCAATATAAAAATGTCATTCATGTAAGCTTTCTTGATATTTCTAAAATTTTCAAATTTACTTTGCTGGGCTTGTTACATGGGACAAGACTAGACGGGATGGGACCAAAGAAGCTTTACAGACTATTTTTATTGGTGGAGATTAGAAGGGCATTCACGTCTTTTATACATACAATAAATCACCCAATTAATTCCATATTTTTGGGTGGACAAAAAGTTGCAACTGTTGTTTCATTGACACCCATCACATTCATAGTCAACATAGTACAAGACCATCATGTTCTGTCTTGGCCTATGTAACAAAAGTGGACCAGCAATATATTTGATGAGTTGTTATTATTATTATTATTCAAGAGACAAAATTGCATAATAGCTGGCATCAGGGGCCTTTGACGATCCTATTCTAGCCTGTCATGATTCTTATTATTGAAAAAATGTTACAAAATGGCCAAACACGAAATGGTAAAGTAAGCCCACAAGTATTAAGTTCAAAACAAAGGATCTTTTTGTTGATTTCAATACAAAACCTTTTCAAATTTTAATTAAACCTGGCAAATATGAAGCAAGCAAAAAAGCATCATCCACATATCATGTGTCCTCTACTTTGACTAATTCTCTCCCACTTCATTATGCTATCAGAGTAGAAAGTTGTTGAGCTATTGCTTCTTTTCTTCTGCTTTCCTTGGCTGATAAAAGAAAAAGACAACATGTTCACCAACTTAAATGGGATGCAAATAGCTAAGTTTTTTAAAATTTCAGATAATAGCAATATACTCTGGTCTGGCTACTAATATAGACATTGTGCTTCATTCTTTACCCATTACAAAAATGTACATTCATTTACTTATTGACAATAACAATATGTAACCTGAAACTTGTAAAATCCTTGCAAGTTAAAAAATTACATATTGCCATGTACAAATTTTGGGGCGTTGTTAAAATGGGTAGAGAAATGTAAGTGTGTTGCTATTATGGGTAAAAACTGAAGTACATTGCTATTAAAGGTATGGAATAAAATTCTACTATTATTGGTGAAGAAATGTAAGTATGTTGCTATTTTGAGTAAAATATATAAGTACGTTGCTACTATGGTCTATGGGTAACTGAAGAGTAAAGAATGTTGCTATTTCCGACAAGTTGCCTTTCTTCTTATTGTATACAACTGAGATCATAGGTCTACAGTAATCCAAACCCTTCCAGAAAAAGAAAAAGAAAAAGAAAAAGAAAAAGAAGCAACTTATACAACACTCATGCTCTCCTTTTGGAATTCTCATTATCAATACTTCTCATATGTCATCATTACAGATAAATCGATTGTGTTTTTATTTAGGTTCACAAAATGCCTGTTTTTCTCTTTCTAAAAAGTATCTTGGATACTGACAAATCGACAGACAATATCTTAAATTATGTGCCACGTCAAACCTTGCAATTCTATTGGATAGGAGTATTGATAACTACTCTAGAAGATTGTTTCTTGGGGGTCCATTCCCCACAACCACGGTCAAAGTGAAAAGTGAAATATAAGAACGATAAGTAGATTACCAGTCAAATGTAAGAAAAGAAAGAGATTTTGTTAGATGCCAAATGGAGATTAAAATTAGGGGTAAGCCCAGATCACCCGAAAAAATTTAGACAAATATCAAATTAAATCTTGAAATAAAGAAACATTAAAGTATGTTAGGCATGAATCCCAAACGCAGGGGTGAAACGCACATTTTGATTATTTTATATCAACGCTAACTCAAATACAAATTGATTTTGGTTTTGGACTAATCTGGTATCCATATTTTTCAAATTTTATTGTCATTGAAGTCAATTTTTAGCTGGCAATTAAGCCTTTGAAAAATTTGACTTACACATCCCGTCCCAAACCAATTATGATATGAATTGCGAGTACTTGTATAACTCCTTAGGGCTACTTAAACAGCAACTACTTAATTCGAAGAGTTATCAACAAAACGAGAATGAATCGGTTTTTTCGTTGTACCTTAGTACCGGGGAACGATTGACGGAGCTCTTCCTCTGGAATAATGACAGGCCACTTCTCGCCAGCTTCACGAAACATTTGCTCCGTCTCCAGCTGCGTGCCTTTTTCCAGGATCATCTTTCTGATGGTCTGCGCAGGTGTGGCAGTGGCGTCAAAAACCTCCTCGACTCCGTTCACGAACGTCACGGAGATCTGCGGCGGGTGGCTGTCAGTGCGGCGCTTGACCAATAGCTGGCACGAAGGGTTGGATTCCTTGGCCGTTCGAGCATTGCACTGAGCCAAGAATTCCATACACGCCGCCGTGCGTGGGTCTAGGGCGTTGAATTCGATCTTCACTTTTGACAAGAACTTCAACATGATTCTCTCCCAGGGTTTGTCTCGATGCTCACTCTCTGTTCGATAAAATGACGACCACTATTGTAACCCGTTTGGATGTGCTTATAAAATCTGATTATGACTTATGGCCTTTATAGAAAAGCCATAAGTCATAAATAAGGGTCTCTTTACTTATTAAAAACTGCTTATTTATATTTGGTAAGAGCAAATAAGCAGTTTTTAATAAATAAGGAGGCCATTACTTATGACTTATGACTTTTCCAAAAACTCAATAAGTCAATAAGCAGTTTTATAAGCACATCCAAACGGACCCTTGATATATTGGTTCAGTGGTTCTGATGAAAGTACGAGAATAACCCCTAGACTATCGATCAATTTGCGGATTTCTTCCTTTGACTTTAAAAATTAACAATTGTGTTATCAACACAGGGTTGACTTAGTGGCAAATAGGAAAAGAGACCCACGTCTCGGGCAAATAGGATTATCGGATTTTGGGTTAGGGGTTGTGAACCCAAACCCAAATAACTTGATCCAATCAACAAAAGTTTGTTCTAATAAAATCGACATCTTTATCGTTACCAACAACAATCTTTTCGTCTACCTCATCGTTTGCCTCATATTTAGACTTGTTAAAATCGACATCTTTATCATTACCAACAACAATCTAAATTTTTTACATAAAAACATAAACAGGAAACATAATATGAAATTTTTACAAATTTTAGCACAACTAACAATAATTATCATTGATGTTGATGGTTAGATGCAACCAATGTGATATGCAGTCCCCGTATAGCTTTCACCGACATATCTCATTCATAGTCTTTGATACTAGTCAACAATTCTTCATCTTCGACTACACCACAATCAACACCATCTGTTGAAGGAAGTTTAATGGTCCTAATTGTAGGTGTATTATTATCTTGTTTACCATATTAATGTTTTAATTAAAGAGAAATAAACGAGGCAAAATTTTAAACAACTAATGAAGTGGGATAAATGTGAGAGGAAAACCCATGGTACATGTGTTACCTTGGAAATGGGCAACTAATATTGTAAACAACAAGAGATTTGATGCAAGGATTATAAAGGAGACAAATTATATTGCATAAATGACCATAAAGGACCATATATATGGCTTACATAAGAAAATGAAAAACATGGAAACTATATATATGGCTTACATAAGAAAATGAAAAACATGGAAACAATATGAAAGGAGACAAATGGGCATATGTTATCTATTCGAATGACAATAATAAAGGACCATATATATGGCTTACATAAGAAAATGAAAAAACATGGAAACAATTACCAAGTACTACATAACTTCTGTTATCTACTACTGCATAACTTCTAAAGTTAGGAGACTACCATAGACAAAGTCATACAACTAAATATTAAATAACCATAAAGAAATAAATGCAAAATTAGTGACATACATGGTGGTAGACTCCTATGCAACCATGCATGTAAAGGTTTTGTCATGTTAATATTCCTTCTCAACACCTTCTTCCACCATGCCCATTGTTTAAAAAAAATGCAATCGACTTTCGACTAAATAAGCCCCTACCAAACAAGTCTGTAACTTGATTGACTAGGTTTACATACCTTAGATTAATCTCCCTTCTCAACACTTTCTCTTTAATGAGACGATAGTGAACTTCAACGTGTTTCATTAGAGCATGTAAGGTAGGATTCTTCACAAGTTGAATTAATGAAAGATTATCACATAAGAGAGGGATGCTATATTCCACATATTGATTAAAGTCTTTCAAAAGTTGCATTAGTCATACACTCTATTGAGCACTATTGCCGCAACTCGATACTTAACTTTGGTGGTTAAGAGTGACACATTTGGTTGGAGTTTGTTACACCTAATTTTAGGACTAAATTAGAAAATCATAAATAAATAAATAATAATAATAACAACTAAGTAAAAATAATTAATTTAAATGAAACTTAATTTAACTTATGATTCTATTTGGAAATATATGAATTGGAAGTCCACTCATGGACCTTAATGGACATTTTTACCCTTCGGGTTAAAAGTGTCATTTATGTGAAGCTTGTGGATAAAGATTGACCAACTAGGATTTGGTTGTTATAAGAAAAGTTATATTGGGGAAAAAGTTAAGAGCTTAAAAACTTCCATTTATCTAGTGAGTTTTGAACCCATAGTGAACACATATGAAACTTGAGGGACTTAATTGTCATTTATAGAAGTGGGAAGAGCTAAATGAGGGGTAGACCCTTATTCTAGCATTTTGGCGACAATTCGAAGGGGAGAGAGGAGACTCAACCCTTGCCTTTTCTGATTTGAGGAGTATTAGTGAAGAGCTTGAAGATTCAATCAACCTCTTGAAGTATTTAGGTGTTTCTAGGTAAGGAATCTCCATTTCTAGTTGAAAAATAGGTTTTGGGTTGAGGTCAAATCCAAGAATATGAGTTGGGGGAGGTCATTCCTATGACCCAAGTGTTTTTTAAGGTTTCTAATCACATGGATAACCTGGAATCACTTATTATGAAGATTTTGGGATATTATGAACCCTAGAGTTTGATTTTATGGGAAATTTGTGTATCATGATTGGTGATGAACCTTTTGGAGTGTTTAGGATGAATGTAATCATTCTAAATTATTCCTTAATGATTGATACTCTATTAGTTGTAGTGAACACTTTAAATCTCACTTGAACCTTGGATGGAACTAGGCTTTCCATGGGTTCTCTTTTATGAAATCAAGGATTGTTTCGGGGTTTCTTAAGAATAAATTTCTATGGATTAGAAACAAGAAGTTGGAATTACCCCTTGATGGAAGGATTATTTTTTAATAACTCGATGAACTATTTGCAAGTTTTGATGTGATGAATAACATATAATGAAATCTAGCCAACATCTTGATGGAGTTTTAACCCATTTAGATGTTTGGGACTTAATACCTTAAGCAATAAACATTTTGATCATGTAGAAAGGTACATTGAAGTTTGAACTTGTTTGAGTCTCTATGAGTGGTGAATGGAGTTTGAAGAACCTCATTAAGACAAGTTTGGGATAAAAGGGTTGCAAATAAGAAATTGTGCCCAGTACTCACGCGGTCCGCATGGATTTGCACACTATACCTACACAAACCGCGTATAACGCAAAAACACAAGTCGGATCCTCTGAGGCCGTATGCGACCTGCGTGGGGTTTTGGTCACGGGATGACCCATGTGACCCTGCACCCCCTCATTTTTGGTTATTGGTAAAAGGTAACACTTATTTGGGGCTTAAATTCTTAGGGTTTAATATCTTATCATGAAGAACCAATAACCTAAGATTGTTAAAGGCCTTGAGACCCTAATATATTACTTGAGACTTGTGAGTAATAATTCATTTCCTTTCTTATAGGAATAGAGTGAAATTGGGTGCATAATTAGATTTCTATATCTCTAACAATAAGGCCAATATGAAGCACTGATTGTTAGACTCAAGCTGGAAAGGAGAATGACTATGAACTTTTACAAGCCTTTGGGGATCTAATGCTAGTAACAAATTAACTAAACAGGTACTATGTAGCCACATAGCTTCACCTTCCAAAATATATTGCCAAGGTGAGAGAAATAGCACAAATGTTCAAGTCCTTTTGAGTCTAACAAAATTTGAAGTAACATAACAAAAGGGCAAATGCCTTGAGTAAGCTCTCCTCTACATCATTCACATACATAACAAATAAGGTCCTGGTTGAAGTTTTATCATAAAGTAAAATATATAAGAAGAGGTATTCAAGAAGGGGCCTAGTCAGCTAGATGTTCCCATTTTATAACTAACTGGAGCACATCGTGCTCCCTGCCAATAACAAGACGAATCGAAAAATACGAATCATGGCCTTCTGAATATACCATAAAATTGGTGGATCATATAAAAAGGGCACTTCTCACCTTTCTTACGTTGTGTCAATAAGACACATCTTTCTATAAATACTAAGATGCACAAAGGAACCAGAGAGCATGAAGGACTTTCGACTCCTGCAGCCAAAGTCATGCGACTAGGCTATTTATGGTCAACAATATACTAGGATACAAAAGATACTATGGCCAGATGCCAAGAATGCTAACTCTATCGCATACCAATAACAAAAAATGGTATGCATCTCAATCTCTTGACCATTTTACCGAAGGGGAATCGACATGGTCTTTATGTTCCCCAAAATAGCGAGACGTGTAAAATTTCTAATAGTAGCTACGGACTACTTGACAAAATAAGCCAAAGAGAAAACCCGTGGCAACCATAATCATTTATAATATAATTAACTTTCCAAAATAACATTATCGATAGGTTCGGAGTACCGATATCATAATTAGAGATAACAAAAAACAGTATGTGGACAACCCCTTCCGAAGTTCGTATGAATAGTTCCACATCTGACATCGATTAAATGTAACTAAATGATACGCTATGTCAACGTTAAAACATGTGAAACCGATTATAGAGAGTCAAACTGTTTGTAATAAAAAAAAAAATCAAAGTTGCTTATTTTATGTGAGTAATTAGGTTTTTATTTGTTATCAAATTGTTTTAAATTACGTAAGACACCTGTTAAATAATACATTGATCAATTAAAAGTTGATACTAAATAAATATATTACTATATATCAATACAAATTTACTTTATCAAATAATTGATAAACAGGAATATGTAATTTTTTTTTGCCTAAATTAATGTTTTACCAAAATAGGTTTACTTGCAAAATAATTGTACATAGATTTAACTTTGGAATTTGAAAATGGATCGATGGACATAGGAGGAGGAGGAGATAGTTGCAACAGAGATATATCCCGTCCCGCGATTGCAGGTTTTCTCTCCCTCTCTCTCCATCTCTAACCCTTGAATCAATCAACTCTTCCTCAAAAATCAACCACAAACATAACCTGTTTGCTTCCATTTTCGAATTCTAGGGTTTCGTTTCACAGATTTTGGAGCTTCTTACGGTGATCTTTAAGCTACGTTTCTGGCGCTGCAGATCTGAATTCAAACCATTCGTTTTTAATTTCACGATGTTTTGGCGTATGACCGGGTTGTCCACTACGTCTCCGGTAAATCCTAGATGTTTTTTTTGAGAAAATTGGTTAGATGCTCTTAGATATCTCTAGATCCTGGTTTTGATTAGTTACAATTTAAGCTAATCATAAGTTTGTTTCTTCATTTATGCGTTTGATTGGTTGGTTGATGAGGAATATGGATGGAAATCAAATGAATTGAAAAAAATGATATGAATTGATGATGTTTAACGATATAAGTGTAGTAGCCTCAGGTTTTCTTATTTTTCAGAGACCTATATGATAGAAAGTGTATAATTATCAAATTGCGTTTCTATTTAACGTCTTAAGTCAGTTCCATGGGGTTTTGTTCTTTTTGGTTGCACATGTAGAAAGGAATCGCATCTGTTTGTGTAGCTGGTGTTTGATGATGGGGTTGGGAAAGTGACATGAAGTGTATTCTATTGTGGACAACATAGGAGTGTCTGGCTATGGTTAATTTAAAATATCTTCATCTTGCTTGGTTATACCTGGTTGATTGCCTTACTCCAGCATGTATATTTGAAAATGATAAAGATATATATGTTAGTATAGTGTAACCCCATAAGACTCGCGCATCCTTGTGTAGCCCATAAGTATAACTAATATTTATTTTCCAATTGAATGTCTTATGTGTGTCTTACAAGTCCACTATAGTTGTTGCACATGTTCTCTTAGGTAACTCAACTATCAACATGCATATACTACACAAGTAGCAGCAAGGATGTGATTTCCATATTGTGTTCCTTACTCTTGATCCAAATCATTAATCAATGATAAGATTTCAATGCGAATTACTTTGTCTTTGTATGGTGTGAGATCTCATACTCACCTTCTATCAATCCAGGTGGAGACAATTTTGGACAAGGAAAATTTTACACTAGAGGAGCTTCTAGACGAAGACGAAATAATCCAAGAATGCAAAGCTCTTAACAACCGCCTTATCAATTTGTAAGTCCCAAAACTCAAGCCAAATTGGCTCCATGTTACTGCTGACTTATCGTGTCTTGACACCTTGTTTTAAAATTTAATCTATTTTAGTCATTTCCAATTAATAGGCATCTTGAGAGTTTATAACGTGTAGAATGTACTTTAACTGTTAATTGCAGTTTAAGGGAAAGGACTCGGGTTGAGCAACTTGTTCGTTACATAGTGGAAGAAGCTCCTGAAGATGCTGAAAAAGGGCGAACTTTTAAGTATGTTTTTGTGCGCTATCATGTAAACTATGTTCCTTTCCTTTAGATGCTTTCAAACAATAAGTGTTTTAAATGTTTTAGGTTCCCTTTTATCGCTTGCGAGATCTTTACTTGTGAAGTTGATATCATTCTCAAAGCCTTGGTTGAAGATGAAGAGGTATGGATTATGGAACAGTCGATTTCTATCATTTAGGTTATTGAGTTGAAAATCAGAATTGTTTTAGGGTTCTTTGACTATGATTGAGTTGTGAAAGAAACTTTTCATATATTGTTGCAGTTGATGAACAAGCTGTTCTCCTTCCTTGAACCAGAACACCAACATAGTGCTCTACTTGCTGGATATTTCAGTAAAGTAAGTTTACTCCAATTCCCATTTTCATTTTTCTTATGGTACACATACCTGAAAATTATATTTCATTTGTTCCCTTCTCATATTAGATTGCTGATGTTTTGTTTCTATTTTGTAGGTTGTTGTATGTCTGCTGTTGCGGAAGACAGTTCCATTAATGAACTATATCCAAGTAAGTTGCCAATTAATTTGCATTTTATAAGTAAATTAACCTTTTTGTTCCTTTTCTGATCACCATCATAATTTTGTTTAAACTCTATACATTTATTATTTTATTATTCTACTTGCTAAGCTCTTAATGACTTGGTGTTCAGGCCCATCAGGATATTATCAAGAAACTAGTTGACCTAATAGGAATCACATCCATCATGGAGGTGAATTCTATAATCTCAACCACTAGTAATTTTTTTACCAATATATCCAAATCCCATCTAATTTTTATTCTTTTACAGGTTCTTATTCGTCTGATTGGTGCTGATGAACATCTTTACACCAGCTATTCAGATTCAATGCAATGGCTTGAAGATACCGATGTCTTGGAAATGATTGTTGACAAGTTCAGTTCTACAGTAAGTTTTATATAATTGTTTGATTACATAAAATCAAGAACTAATAACTTAATCTTTTGAAGGATTGTCCTGAAGTGCATGCAAATGCAGCAGAAGCTCTTTGTGCTATAACAAGATATGCTCCACCAGGATTGGCTGCTAAAATATCCAGTCCAAGGTTAATATTTAAATTTTTGAAGGAGTTTGTGTCATTTAATAAATACATTAAACATTTTATATACGATTTTGCAGCTTCATAGCAAGATTATTTCGTCATGCTTTGGAAGACTCACGACCAAATTCAGTTTTAGTTCATTCATTGTCTGTATGCATATCTTTGTTGGATCCAAAGAGACAAACATCAGGGACATATTACATTTACAACCGCCAGTCAACTCATGGACCTGCAGCATCAGCCAAACCTGAGACTGTTGAAGGAATGTTGGAAAGCCTAGGTATACGTTATCTTGTAAATAAATTAAAGATTATTTTTTATAAAGTTTGATCTGAAATTTTAACAAATCTGGCATTTTTATGTGCAGGGAATTTGTTAAAGCTCTTAAACGTTACAGGAGAAGTGAATGCTTTGCTTACAACATATGGCAAGTTGCAGCCACCTCTTGGGAAACATCGCCTAAAGGTTATATTTGTACTTTAGCTATTTCATGTTGTCAACTTATCATACCATGAATTTATTTATCTTTCTTGCTACTTAACAATGGAAAATTTCAGATTATTGAATTCATCTCGGTCTTAATGACGGTTAGTAGTGAAGCTGCTGAGAAGGAGTTGATCCGCCTTGGTGCCTTGAGACGTATTCTAGAATTATTCTTTGAGTAAGTGCATGTTATCTCTTGAAACTTTAAAAAAAAATACTATTAAGTAATTAACCCAACTTTATTTTTTTTTTGACTTTAGGTACCCATACAATAACTTCATTCACCACCACATTGAACAGATAATAGACTCTTGCCTTGAAAGCAAGAACGCTTCACTCATTAAGCATATTCTTGAAGATTGTCTTCTTGTCAGGAAAATTCTTGATGCTGAAAAGAATTGTTTATTGGACTCTGATCCTAAGAATGTAATAGTCAACTTTCTGAAATCACCATTTCATTATTATTCTATTGTTAATTGAAGTGCAGGAAATAGCAACGTGCTTTACTTTCTTTCATCAATATAGGCAATGTACTTTATTCTTTACCATAAAAGCAGTATACTTATATTGATTTACCAATCATAGCAATATGTAACAACGATGCCCATATTGGTCAAAATTAAAATGCATTGCTAAAATTGGTGAATAAATGAAGTACATTGCCTATATTGGTAGCGAAGTAAATTACATTGCTATTAAATCTTAATTAAATTCATTGAATACATGTTGCAGCCAACAGTCCCTGCTGAAGGAAGAACAGCACCAAGGATAGGAAATGTCGGGCACATGACACGTATAGCAAACAAACTTATCGAAAAAGGAACAACTAACAGCTTCATAGAGTCATATTTGCAGGTTGCCACGTGTCTTCCTGTTTTAGTTGACACCTGTCTTTTCATCTCTCTTTTCCCTCATACAGATGGCATGTTTTTTTTTTTTTTTTTTTGACAGGGTGATACTGAATGGGTGGAGTGGCATACAGAAGTACTCACTAAACGCAATACACTTGAAAATGTCTACCAGTGGGCATGCGGGTGGGTATTCTACAATAATTTTATCATTTTTCATGTATTTATTAACTGCTATTTACTCTATTTTAATTAAATAAACAGGAGACCTACTACACTTCATGACCGTGGTAGAGACAGCGATGATGATGATTACCAAGATAGAGACTATGACGTGGCAGCTCTAGCCAATAATTTAAGCCAGGCGTTCCGATACGGTATCTATGAAAATGATGACAATGACGAGGTATATAATAAATTAGTCATGCTCTATTTTAATATTATTATTATTGCTTATTTTAAATTAATACGCTATCTTTACAGGGTCATGGCTCACTGGAAAGAGACGATGAGGTATGTATATCAGTAATAATAAAAATATCAGTAACTGTAAAAGTAAAAAGTAACAGTAAATGTAATTTTTGCAGGATGTTTACTTTGATGATGAATCTGCTGAAGTAGTGATATCTTCACTTCGATTGGGAGATGACCAAGAAAGGTGTGATTTATTTCATCATATTGCTGACTAGACTATAATCTTACGTGTCATTTTTAGTTAATTGGAATCCATAATGATTCCACGCTTACGATGTGAATTTTTTGTTTCAGTGGGTCACTTTTTACAAATTCAAATTGGTTTGCTTTTGAGGAAGAGAGGGCGGATCATGAGCAATCAACTAGTGCCGCAGTAGCTTCATCACCCTCACCCACCACCGAGGGTGTTGCTGGTGGCGGTGATGATGATGTCGTCACCGACAAAACTGAGAAAGATGTGGTTGATGCCGCCACATCTGAGGTCCCAGAGTCAAAACCGGGCCCAGATGACACCGTCATCGGAAAACCGACCGAGGACTTGAAACAAAGCGAGAGTGAGAAGCCGCCGGAGTGGATTGAATGGCGGGAATCCGTCGAGCCCTCCGGCGAACCACCGGTGACAACCGTGGAGTCTGCTGAAACTTCAGTTGGCCTTCCTAATGGTGATGTTGTTAATGATGATGTTGCAAACAAAGGAGAGGAGAAGGTGGCTCCGCCATCGGCCGCCACCGGAAAATCGGAGGTGGAAGGTGAGAACGACGGCAAGAAGGATGCTGGAGGCGGCGGACCGGAGTAATTGGACCAAGTCCACAGCCTCGTTATGCTGCTTGTAGGAGAGGCAGAGGGGAAAATGTGACTTTGATGTGTATTTTGGACTAATTGTGTACATTATTGATTGATGGGGGTTGCCGTCGGAAATAGGGGTAATGATTCTTTCCCGGCCCATCGGTGACTGGAAATTGGTTCCGGGTTCCGGTGATGGGGTTGTCATTTGAAGATCCTCTTAGCAAATGGTTGTATGTTAAGGTTACTCCTTTAAGTTTGATTCTTAATGTCTAAAAATTTCATTAATTTATGATAAAATAAGATAGATCATGTTGATCGGATAATGTCAAGGAATCGGAAGTTTTGATGCTCTGTTTTGCTTTTTCATCTACTGGAAATGCTCCGTTACTCTTCAACTGCCACTGTGTGAAGGAGTTCTTGTGGTGGTTTGTGGAGGTCGTCATTTGTTTGTGTTTTCAAGGAAATTTTGTGTTTACATATAACATATGATACGAGAAAGTTCATATAAAAGCAATGTATTCAGTATTTATATTGACCAAAAATAAGTAGGTTAACTTGCAAAGCATAAATGCTTGTTTATGCAAGTTTCGTATTTCCCCTAGTTTATGTAATAACGTAGTTGTACAGACAATATATAACAACGTTTCATACTGAGACCATCAGACCAATACATACAAACACTAATATTTGTTATCTTAGTCCTTAGACTATGTTTATCATCAATCGGTCACAACTAATCTTTCATTAAAATATTATTTTCTCACCCCTAACTCTATACATCCAATACTAATAACCGATCTCAACTATCTCCCTCATAAATACTCTGAGGTTTCACGATTGGGCATGTTAGGCATTTGATTTAGGTTCGGAGAAAAATGAGGGTTTTATGCAGACCGAGAGTGTAGAAAATTTTGAAAATCTCCATAAAACGGGGGGTTTGAGCAATAATTTGGATAATTAGTAGAGAACCTAGATATAATAAGTAGGATAAAATACTAGAAATAGAGAATTCAGAAGGTTTATGAATATATGTAGATATTGACCTTTATATATAAGGAATTGAAAATTATGAATATCGGCTTAATTTTTTTTTAATTAATAAATTTTAATATCAATTACCATTTATTATATCTTAAATATAAAATAGATAAAAATAAGCAAATCCTCTAAAAATTTGACACATGACATGGATTGTCGTCGTGATATTTAACTTGGCAGCCGACATGATGTATTTTTTTTCCTTTTCTTTTGTTTTATATGGTTAATACTCTCCGGCCGGTCTGCAAGTTTGACCGATAAACATGCTCTTATGACATACTACATGTTTATTTATACAACTATGGTTCATTGTTTAACCAATTTATGCGACATGTCTCACATTTTTTTTTTATCAATTTATGCAGCAACATTTCAACAACTAATAAAATACGTTACTTGTAAAATATTAAACATTCTGGTCGTCGAAAGGGACATAATCTTGTTACACACATTAAAAAATTGTCACAATTTAAGCATTAATATTATCAATGTAAAAAGTTTCTTCTTCATATAGTTGAAATTAGTTTAAAAGAAGCGACAATGAATAATTCTCACCGAGTTATATAGATCCAAGACTCGATACATATCTCAATCGTCTATAAACGGTTGATCATATTCAAATCTACATAAAACATCTAAAAACAAAAACCGTTTTAAAATTGACAGGACAAGGTTACATAATGTTGTTGCTCGTATAAGTTCTCAGGGTCTCCCTGTGTAAATAAAGCTAATGTACATCACCTTTCAAGAAACTAAAACACCAATAAATATCCGATGCCTAATGACAAACTAACTCAAAACCAGTAACGAAGTGGGGCCTAACCGCCTAACAAGACATTTCCGGCCATGGGCTAACTTCCATCGCCGGAGTTAGTGGCGGCATCACCCTCGGAGCTCCGCCTCTTCTTCTTCCCTTCACCATGTCGGGACCTCCTCGGTGCCTCATCTTCACTTTCACTTTCACCATTTTTGAACGTACTTTCACCACCAATTTGAGCCTCATCATCTTGGCCCATACCCTGGGCGGCACCACCACCACCACCGCCAGCCTGATCCCTTTTAGCACGATTCTGAGAAGGCGGAACCTGCTGCTGTTGTGGAAAACCGGGTCGGCCACCTCTTCCGCCCATCCCCATAAACGGGCCACCGCGCCCAGGTCCCGGTCCCGGCCCGGGCCCCATCATCATCCCCCCAAACCCACCACCCGGAAAGTTCCCTTGGTGGGGCCCAGGACGGCCGTGAAACATCATACCGGAAAACGGCGGCCGTTGAAAATCGCCAGAAAATCTAGGCCCAAATGGGCCAAACCCACGAGGGCCCATATTTAAAAGATCGGGTACAGGAAACCCATCGGGCCCATATGAAAACCCATCAGCCCCCATCATGATAGGAGGAAAGCCTCTCATTCCAGGCATAGGGCGGGGCCCTCTTCCTAAGGGCATATGAGGTGGCGGCCATAACATCCCTCTGCCGCCCCTTCCTCCTCCCCTGCCACCTTGTCCCGCCATGAAACCGCCCTGGTCAAAACTTTCATCTTCTTCCTCACTTTCTTCTTCTTCTTCTTCCTCCTCTTCATTATCCTCAAATGGGACAATATCAGGATTTTCAGTGGCATTTTCGGGATTAAATCCTTTTGCCTTTTCCTCTTCTCGCTTTGTTTCTGCTGCAACTGATATCGCCTACAAAATTAACAATATACACTTAAATATCAATGTTTAAAAATATTTGTATAATTTATAATTCTATTAGGGTACCATGAGTTCGCTATCTGGTTCAAGATACAAAAGTGAGGCCAATTGTTCACCAATAGATGGCTCTAGCTCTTGACAATCTCTACTTATCTACAAATACATAAAATAATTATTATTAGATTCAAATCATTCAATATAGCAAGTGAATAGAAGTAAAAATAATATGGTACCTTGACTGGTAAGTTCTCATTGTAAGGATTCCTGAGGTGTCGAGTTTTGTGGAAGGACAATTCACATAGCTGCACAGTAAATAAAATTTATGTTTAATTTCGTCCTGTTTTGATATTTACAGAAAGCCCAGGGACTCTTTTGCAATTTCAGAAGGTTTAGGGGTTGTTTTTAAGTCCAAAAAATACCTTGAGCCATCTGACACAGAAATTGCGTCCATAATGCGCGGTTCCATGTTCATATTTCCAGTTGCCACCACCAACAGAGCCACCAGTTTTGGAAGTCATCCTTGCACAGCCCTGAAAAACAGTAATAAATTTGTTTTAAACATTACATATGACATAAATTGGATTTAAAAATGTTGTGTTTAACTTTAACACACCTGAAAATGGCGTGTCCTGTTGACTGAAAAAATTAGAATAACATTTTCCACAGAATCAAAAGCTTCGTTTAGTTTAGCTTCATTGCTTCTTTGGGTGGCCCACACTCCTTGTTGAACAGATAACTCGAGATTTTCACGGTTGCAACTTTTTACAATAAAATACCTGGTTTTTCAGATGTATGGTTTAAGACAAAAAGTTAGCAACAAAAAGCATGTAAAAAAGAGGATATAAAGAAACTACAAACTACAAAGTATATTGTGAAATAGAAGCGGTAACAAATTCCACCGACAACATGGGCAGTCTTATCTTTTTTTATTGACAGCAAATAAATGAATTAAGCATTATGAGTCATGTTTCTTTTTGACTTAATGGAGATAGGACTTAATCTGGTAAGCTATATATGGATTCTTTTTGACTTAATGCAGAAAGAACAACTTTACAAGAAGTTCAGGGAAAGGACGGTTTTCCCCATTAAGTCCTAACTTTTTACAAAATTGCCCTTATTTAGTTTTTTTCTTCCATTTCCCCAAGTCTGCCATTAATTTCTCAAATACTTTTTCAACATCAATACCCACAATTCTAGGTTCCAAAACTTAGGCTTATTACAGTTTATGCTTATGAATTGGTTAATTGTACCCTAAAGCCACACAAACAATTTTCAGGTTACCAACTTCAGCAAAAATTTAAATTAGTTAATATCCAACCCAACATTGATCTTTATTTGGGCCTAAATTTTTTAAAGATTAACAATCATTTACATAAAGAATTGATCTATTTTTCACCAAGTCTGAAACATAATGTTCAAAATTAAGAACATAAACTGATATACTTGATAAATAGATATAGTAGCAGAAAGAAAATAAATATGGTTATTATTACAACAATCAAATAAGTGTCACACTTCATATAATTCAAGCACTAACAATACCATAGATACTTTAGGTACTTGTCCATAGAAGTTCAAAAACTATTCATAATGCAGTGTCACAACTGCTATAGTGGTTTCATTATAAAGGCATATAAAAGAAACAAACAAAGACTATGAGAAGGTCTATTATACAATAAACACTGAAATATATGAAAATTGATATTCTTGCTAGTGCTAGCTAACATAATTACAACAATGGCATCCACATTTAGGGTACAAAAAGTAATTAACAAGACCTAAATAAAATCTAAGTTCTCCGAACGCACCTCGATGTTCCTTGAGGCAGGGGTATTGAAGTTTTATTTGCTTGATTTTGTTGACCATTTGACTGTGCTTGGGACTGACCTAATTGGCTAACCTGTTGTTGTGACTGTGCAACCTGTTGCTGCTGCTGATGTGGCGATGAAGGTGGCACAGGCTGCAATGAGGCAGCATCTGTTGTAGTGGGTTTATTAATTTGATTTGGATCATTGTTACCTTGCGGAAATTGAAACTTTTCAGATTGCTGGGAGTGGTTAGGGTTTCGATTCTGGAAAAATCTATTGGAATTGCCATAGTTGTAGGATGTTAGCTGCTGAATCTTTTGAAGTACTTCTTCCACTGAAGGAGGGGGTCCTGGTAGCTTTGCATGTCTATACCGACAATCAGGGCCATTTGGACAAAATCCCAACTTGTACCTGCGTTTTTTGAATTAGCATCAGAATAACTTTCCAATAATTTTGTAATGCTACACAGATCGATGACACAGTTGCAGAGAAATGACGTGTGAGAGTCTGAGAATAATGGGTGAGATGCGGTATATGTGTTCTAGTTTGGTCTACAAATTTTCTGGCAATTAGATACGCAAGTACTAAATTGAACTGATAAGGTTAAAATTAGCGATATATTGATTTGCGACATGAACCCTAAAAACGGTACGTTTTTCAATTAAATCAGGGGTCGTAGGGGTTAGTAGTGAATCCAATAAACTGGGAATTTACTCAGATATCATCCAAGATTACAGAGTAAATATGAAAATATACAAAGAAAATTACATGTTACACTCCTTGATATCTTCGTTGGTGTGCTTATATACACAGTCCTGTTCACGGCACTCTCCATACAAGCGGAAGAACCGACAAATAGGCATTCGTGATTTGTCGTATTGATGAAGAAACCCGCAGGCTTCTCCTTTCATACACAGGCTCCGGAGCCAGTGACGGCAAACGGTTTGTCGGTAACTCCTCCTTCCGGGGAAGTTGGCGTTGGCGGCGGCAGCAGAAGCAGGGTCTGTGACAGCAGACGGAGGCGCAGCAGAGTAGCTGAGGTTAGCGGCGGACGCCGATGGTCCATTGTCAGTGGATTGGTGGATTACGGGGACGGATGCGGTGGGTTGGGTGGGTACTGCGTCGAGACCGCCTTCGAAGTCGAAGCTCAGACCTCCCTCCCCGTCATCCATTTTCTGTCGATGATCGCCAAAACCACTACTGAATGTTTTTTTTATATATATATATAAGTTGGGAAAACGTATACTATGATTATTATTGTTCAATATACATTCTGATAAATTACATTTTTCATTCGGTTGGTTTTAGTGCTAACCCATTTGTTTTTATTTGTCATGAATTTAGGGGGTGTTTTAGATTTCTTATTTAACTCGATACTTTTTCTTTTTGTTGATATAAATGCTTATTGATTTATGGTTTTTATTTTATTTTAATAAGTTATAAGAAATTGTGATAAGATAGGCTTGTATTACATATGATAAATCGATAGGATTGACTATCCCGCTTCGGGCGTGGGTGGTTATGTGGTGAGTGGGTCAAGATTGGGTTGAGGTAGGTGGGGGTTCGATATGAGCAAGTACGATGAGTGTGGGTGAGGAAGGGGCAGTGGTAGTTTGATTAGACTTGAGAATGTTTCAGAACATGGGTGATAATTCGAAATGGTCATCTAGGAACGAATATGAGGTAGAGTCCATGAGCGTAACAAAACCGAATGGAGAAATTGACTCGTTGGAAGATGATGATGCGACGAGAAGATAAATCTAGGCAGCAATATCCCCTATGATGAGAAGGGTATCCTACAAATACGCAGGGGATGGTGTGTGGTGCACAACATGCGTTTTGATATTCTATTTTGGGGGAATACGAGAATAGAAAAGTAGGGCGCAGAGAATGTTGTTGATGGTGCAGAGAATGCATTTGAATTTTCTATTTTGTTGGGAAGTGTAAGGGCACGAAAAATGAAATTGAATCCCTTTTTTGGAGAAGAAATTGTGAAAAAATTATTGTTATACTCAATTTCGTTGTCATATTGTAAATATTTTATGCTGGTCTAAAATTGGGTTTGGACAAACTGAAACAATCTAGGAATTTATCAAATACACCAAGATTTTTGTTTTAGATGAAAAACCCAAAGATAGTGAGTGTAGTGATATAAAAATATTACATAATATCGAAAACCACCAACACAAACAATTAAAGAAGTCGATATATCAGAATGAATTATCTCAAATGTATAAGAAATAAAAGAGTCGAAAACGACAAAAGGAAGCTTAGCATGTTGACAAGATTGAGTGTTTGACAAACTTTATGAAATTTATTACTATTATATAAATGAATTTATTTGACGTTAATAACATAAAGACTTGATCACCGGGATTACCCAATCGTTGATGCCATGTGGAAGGACTTAAAGAAAGTCGCGCTTGTGGTGTGTAGAAGTGACTGGATAGAGAGGACCGTCACTGTCGCATCGGGTTAGGGTTTGTCATGTCCAGTAATCCTTGACAGTAAACCCAAACTCGTCAAATTCAATGGAACCTTTATTTCGTTTAGTGAATTGACAAACATAAATAAGATTTTTGATAATAGTGGGTGTTTATAAGAATATTATTGAGGTGTAGGGACAATATGGATTTTTAATAGGAAAAGTGGAATGTCCGGTCATGACTATAAGCATACAAGAGCCATTACTAACCAAGACTTAATGAGAATTACGAGTATGATGGTCAGTGTTTAATATACCAACATTTGCATGCACGTGATTCGTTGCCCCATTGTCCATATAGTTCGCACCCGATTCGTTCATCAACATCGTATTATAAAATTCAGGAAGGCTCGTCGAATCGGTAAAGCTAGACCACGTCTAATGGCTTGATGTATCATAAGTGAGTTATGGTCTGGAATTATTTGAGGATGGGCTGGAACTAAAATTATTGGCCAAGTGGGCTTGAGGTGGCCCAAGGTGTGGCTGTCTAGCAAAAGAGAAGTGTTGTTAGGAAGGAGACGATCCACTAGCACAAGTAGGGGTGTTATTCGGGTTTCGGGTTATTCGATTTTGAGGGGTGGGGGTAAACTGACCAAAAACGAACCATTTAAGGTTTGGGTTATTCGGGTATCGGGTAATCCGGCTATGGGTTATTTGGGTATCGGGCCGTGATCAAATCACTAAACATATTTTGGAACTAACAAATTCCCTTACCTAAACCCCTTTAAATAAGGAACTCATGGGTAGTAAGTCATTTGCTAACACCGAATAGTTTGCAAATGCTGCAACCTTTGATCTAATTACACCATTTAGACCCAAGTCCACTAGATCCATCACCAAACCGAGGAAACACCAACTAAGATGGTCAAAGGCCTTAGAAAAATCCATCTTTAGAAGCATAACTTTTTGTCTAGAAGTTTTGGGTTCATTAACAACCTTAAATACTGTAAGAGGTAAAGAGGCCCATAAAAAGTGATTTTACCGTTGATGTAGGTCGGTTGCTCAAAGTTGATTAGATAACCTATCACCTTTATAAGTTGGAAGGCAAGGATTTTGTTCACGATTTTATACATATATCCCATACGACCGATTGGCATGTAGTCTTTAAAAGAGGTGAGCGAAAACCGAACCACAAACGAAAAACCACAAAACTGAAACCGAAAAACCGAAGCCGAACGCATAAACCGATGGTGCATTTTTTTATTTTCTAAAAACCGATTATTTGCAGTGCGATTTTGCATTATATACCGCACCACACCATTCGTAAAAACCGCAGAGCAAAAACCGTGTCATATGATCTTTTAAATATTTAATTAATATATATTGCATATTTAAGTTTTTTTTGAATAAAATTGACTACAAATAAACTAAGAAATGGATTTAACTTCAATCTAAATCCTTAATATAGATGAAGATTTAGTTTTAAGACTTAAAATATGTATTTTCACCACATAAATACTATTTTAAGTCTTCTCAAATATATTTTAGCCATAGTTTTGATCTTTTTTTATTACTTTAGTAACTAACTCGTTATAAAGTCATTTTACATTTGTGAGCGATTTGTTATAAGCCCAAAAAAATGATTATAATCCATCATTTTAACAGTTTTAAATCCGCCCCAATGTAAAATCGCACCGTAGCTATTGCAGTTTATAATCCGAACCGAAACATATAAAAATCGAACCGCACCAAGTACAAATACCAAATGTGTTGGATTAGGTGTCTAAGCCATGACTAATAATTTGTATTTACCTAATTAATAGTGGCAAAGTCCATTTGGGTTGCCCTCATAGCTAGAGGTTTGGTAGAAAGTTCGGTAAAAAGAAAGGTTGATTTATTATGTGATTAATAAATCAATAGGAATTGAATAAATACTTTATTAATATATTAAAGTGATAATATATTAATTAGAAACTATAGTAATTAATTAGAAATTAATCTGGAATTAATTAGATTTAATTTGGTGATTAATTTGATTAATTAAAGGTGCAGGGGCTGAATTGTAATTATTCAATAGTTGAGTAAGTGACAATTTTGGCAGCTGATGGTTGTCGAAAATATGGATAAGATAATCCATGATTTTCGAAAATAAGATTAGGATAAACAAGGTTTTGAATTGTAAGATAAATGTTTATCTTATTTGAATTCAAAAAGGTTTATCTCTAAAGGCTTATCTGCAACCATTTGGAAAATTATAAATAGGGGTCCTGGGGAACCCTATTCTGCGCCATTCTTGACTCCTCCTCTCTCTAGAATTTTCGTCCACTATCCTTTGGCTCCCTGGGTGTGATCTCATTTGAGGCAGGACACTTGTGCTGCTTAGCTTGCAAGAAACAACTAAAGGTTAGTTTTATGTTTTATTCTTTTAGTTAATTTTTGTTTGGCCTTTAGGAATTAGTTACATGTTCAAAGTAAGAAAACATAGATCCAATCTAGGTTGCATGTGAACTTAGGGTTTTAGTTCATAGATTTGCAGAAAACCTTTCAGTGGTATCAGAGCATTTGGTTGTTTTCTTGTTGAATTGTTGTAATAGTTTTCCTAAAATTAGGGTTTAAAGCTTATAAACCCTAATTATTGCATGGATCGATTTCTAGGATTAGGGTTTTGGAAACCGTAATCCCCCTTTAGTATTTTCGAAATTGCCTATTAGGGTTTTAGGAGGTTTTCTATTTTTGGTAACTTTAATTGTTTAATTAAATGGATAACCTTAAACCCAAATTGTTTGAATTCGAAATTTAAGGGTTTAAGATAGGTTTAAAATTAATTTGATTAATTTGGTAATACCTATCTACAATTGAATTAATTTAATTAATTGTTAATTAAAAGATAATTCAAAGGATTTAATTGATTTTTAAATTTGCGAAAATTAAGGATTAAATCCGGAAAAATATTTTAAATATTTAAAATATTAAGATTTAATTATTTTAGTTAATTGTTAATTAAAGGATGATTAAATCAAATTTTAAAGGTTTAATTTAATTTTAATTTAATAGTTAAATTGAAAAAATTAAAAGATAAACCTTGAACATTTTAAAGGGTTTTAAAATATATCTTATATATATATTATTAAAAGTTAATACTATATGTATAAGATAAAACTGGCCAGTCAATTCAATAGTAGGCCTCATTCACGAAGCTGATCTATAAAGTGGGTATAAGGAGGCTGCCTATAAAATGGCGGTCTAATAGATGAACACTCTCGCCCACCGCTCGCCTGATCAGTGGAGGGTCGTTAGCCGAACAATTTTGATAGGACCGCTTAATCATTAAAAGTATAATGATCAAAGTACTAGAACCATTTACAAAAAAAAAAAATCCCAATCTAGTTACTTTAGGAAAAATGTGAATTTGATGCTAACCCATGAAATTGCACATTGCACTTTATGAAACGTTGGTGGAGCGTGTGTGGTTTACCGGCACACCAATGGGGGTTCATAAAGAGTGGCAATGGGTTTCTCGGGTGTTATCATTGTTGATGGAGCGTGTGTGGTTAACCGGCACATCAATTTGAGATGGTAATTAACCCCGAGAGTACCAAGCTAATTTGCATGGTTATTCACACCCGGTTTGTGATCCTCGGCATCCCAGTCACAAACGGTGGGGCATATCCGAGATTAAACATGCCATTGAACAGTTCAATGAATCTCACAGATCTAGGAATTTCATAAGACTGAAATTGATAAATGTTATCTACCTTAATGACCACTGTGTTGTGATTACGGCATCCCTCTTCACAGTATAGTTGGGGTATTTTGGATCCTAGCCTTGTTAAATAATAAATTGGGTAATTATTTAAAAGGATTAATTAAAATAATAAATTCAAATTTTATATAAGTCTGAAGAAAGTGTCATTCTCCTCCTTCCCCTCCTTCACCCATTTCTGAGAGCTTCAGAAAGCACCTGTTAAATATGGTGAGGCTGACTGGCCTTGACTGTGTGATATGTTTTTGCAATTAGAGAATAATTCTTAGTTTTGCTGGCGAACCATATCTGACTGAGTGTCCGCTCCCAAACATGACATCACACAGCAGCTTGTGATGAGCATGATTCCTTGATTATTGAGTCCAAGGAAATTCGTTGCCTTATGCTATTGATCATTGACCCCGAGTTCCGTAGGGATTTAGAATTCCTAGGGTCATCACAGCTGGTTAAGGAAAGGTTCCGAGAACTGGTTGAAAAGGAACGAACTAGGATAGTCAAAGAGCTTGAAGTTACAAGCTAGAAGAAGTAGCACCAGTTTGCATGTTCCTAAGTTTGAGGGATACATAGGCAAACAGTATAAAACTGGTTTCCCCTTATGATCGGGAGTTAAGCATTAGCTCAACTCACTGATCTGTTCATCAGATAAACAGGAAGGGTAACCGCGATAAGACAATCGTGGAAATGCATTCAATGTCGACTCTGTATGAGTCGTTCATGGTGAAGCACAGTTCCATTGATTCAACTGCTTTAGGATTGAGTCCAGTATTAAGGTGCATCAAGAAAAGATCCAGATCGTCTGGACCGATTGTTCGATGTTTCAAACTGGGAATCCACAAGATGGGACACAGTCACAGAAAGATTGGAAAATGCTCCAAAGCCAAACCGTTTGGCAAACTCAGTAATATCTTAAAACTCATAATACCTGATCCTCATTTCCTTGATACAGGATGTGTTTCTCACATTTGCTCTGTATGCACGGACTCTGTAGGATGCGAGATGTTGTTGCACAAGAGCATATTCGGATTGGATCTGGAGCTCGTGCAGTTTTTAGAGTTAGGCTAGATATTTACTCTTGTTATTAGACACATATGACATGGATTCGCATAGTACATTGTTCTGAGGATAATTCTGGTTTAATAAAATATTTTTCTTGAAACATGATTGTTTTAATTGTCCTCGAAATGTTGTGTGAATGTGTTGATGACGTAAATGATAATAACTTGAATGTTGATACATCCAATGGGATTGGATTTATGAATTGTGTTCCTTATGATTGTTAAAGTGAATTATATGAGAATCACTTCAACCAAAGGTCCAGTTGGACAGGACTTTGGAATCATTTGACTTAGAGTCACATGATGAATTGAGTTCTCAATAAAATCAGTTGTTGCAAGAAACGCATCACCCAAAGATCCAATGGATAGAATTTTGGAATCAGTTGACTTGGAGTCAGGTGAAGATTGCATGTCTTGAAAAATATTAACAAAATCATAAAATTTACATAAGATGTAAAAGACCTTAAGATTTTGAGCAACAGACACATAAGTTACTGTGTATTGCTCGAATCTTCGAACAGAACACGATTAGTTATGCTTCATGATATCTGCCAAATGTTTTGACAAATATGGTTTCGTTTATCAGAATAAGCGATTGATTGGAACCTTGAAGTGTTCAAGGATTTCAAAGGAAGCATAAGATCAACAGAACCTGAGTAACAACATAGACTGAGAAAATGTTTCACAGTTTATCCTCTTCCAATAACACTAATGGTTGTAATGTGTCTTAGGGAAGATGATGGAGCATTGATCGAAATAGTTTTGATCCTCGGTGTATAAGATACACTGGATACATTTCCGACTAATATTTCAATGAATTGAATATTCAACCAGTCAGACCGCATAAGCCATATTCCGACCACATCTTACACTAAGTAGGTTATGTTGACACTGTCTGAAATGTAAAGCTGGGATCATCCCACTAGTACATAGAAAGTCCAGGATCATGTAGCATTCGTCTGAATCTCATGACAAGCCTGAAACTAATCAGCAATGTCGTTTTATTGGCCACTCCGGTTATCCTTTGAAAGAAGAGTACTTTTAGAAAGAACTAAAGTTCTAAGGAAACAGTGGGAGTAAGAATAGTCCTGAAGGAGTTCAGGGATTAGCCAAGTGAAAGAACCTTTAGTCACCAATGGACCTTGACCAGGAATCAGATTTCTGATAAACCTGACATACCCTCTCTTCGCTTGACCTGTAGTTTTGGTCATCGTCATAAAGAGTTATGATCTGGGTGGCATACCGATTAGTGGTAAAACACTAAAGATGGTACGGATAAGTAATCCGACTACTAGGAAGCATTGGTGAGCCCGGTTGCTGCCAAATAAGAGAACCTTAGCGCGAGACACAGTCTCTGTGACAGTTTGATCGATTTTACAACTGGTCTAGCAACCAGTGGGAGTAATTGAATCATCAAAAGAAGGGAACATAGAAATGTACTTACAGAACATCTGGTTGAATGAGTCATCACTTGGGGTCAAGCAATTGATTCTGAGAAACGCACTCTCAATAGAAGATGAAATCCGAGAGGATTCTGCGTGGCATAGTGTGAGTCGTTAGTGGAGTGTGTGTGGTTTACCGGCACACTAATAGGGACTCACATAGAGCATGCCATTACAAAAGGGTACATGGCCCCGGGATTCGTCCCATGGGCATCACGCAAGAAAGGATATTCGGATTCTCAAAATAGGCCAAAAGGTTTGGATTTTGTGAATAGCCTGAAAAAATTTCCTTTAATATGTCGGAAAGGTTTGGATTTCGGTTTCGCAAAATATACCATAAGTTCTGGATTTTGTGAATAGTCCGAAAGAGTCATAGAACGGTGTCAAAGCCAGTGTGAGTATCTGCTATCATTGTATGTGGGTTACATACTAGTTCTAGGAAACGTCTCTTATCATTTCAAAGTGTAATGACTTGGTATTAAGAAACGGTTTGCTATGAAAGACTTTAAGAGATACAACATACTCAGGTGGTTGTGAGCATCTATTAGATAGATCAGAATTCTGCCAATGTGATCTTGATGAGATTCAAGATGCATAACCCAAGGAAAGGAGTTTCCTATCATTGCAAAGTGTAATGAATTGGGATGAAAGAAACAAAGAAGGTGCAGCAAATTTACGTAGTTCATAGACATCTATCAGATAGATGAGACTGACAGTATTGACTTAGCCGTTGAGAATATGATCTTGATGGGATTCAAGATGCATAAGAAAAATTCCCCGAAAGGAAATGGTTTCCGGAAATCATGACACAAGGATTATTGGTAATCTTAGGATTCCGAAAGGGCTTGGAATGAGATTACATCGGGTTCCTCGAGCCTCATGGACAAATAAGAAGTGTTATGAACATATCCTGATGACTTAATGCTTAGAGCATTGTAAGTTAGATTCAGGATATTGCCTAGCTGAGAATACTGAATGAATTTTTGAACAGACGTGAAAAAAAACATTGGGAAATGATTAGTGTGAACGATTTGAAAGGAGTTTCGAATCAGTAATTGGTTACATCAGGACGTGGTGTTGTAGGACTTCATGGTTGAACAGTTTCGTTGTTTTCTGATGGAGCGCGTGTGGTTCACCGGCACATCATGACACCTCGAAATTGTCTTAGGGTGTAGTCATGTAGACTAAAGACCCGAGAACCACGGGCAGTCACGGTACACATCACCGGAATGGAGTTGTGAGAGAGAATGACAAAATGACAAATTGAGATATCATCGGAAGAGTATCCGATAGGATCATCTGCAATAAAGTGTATAAGTGTTAGACACTTGGATACATAGAAAGAGTGAAAAGGTCATAGACATAGATATAAAAGGCTTGAATTGAAAGTTTAAAAGATAATAAGAAACCGATAATAGTTATGATAAATCCGACTTGGTGATTACCTTGTGGAGACTTGGTAATAAGCAGGAGTAGCTGCCAGTCAGATTTTATGTTTCACTTTTGCATGTTTACTTCCTGAATAATTGGATTATTCAAATATCCACAGTCGTTCATACTCTTAGGGAGTAAGTATGAAGGAAGATTGTCATGAATTGGTTTGTAGATTGTCTAAGGAGTTAGACATAGCAATAAGATTGCTGCAACGTTCATGAGTACTTGGAAATGGAGATTTGAGTATTGGATAAACCCGCGCTCAATGGATTGCTTCATGGATTATATCACGAGCAATGTTGAGACGATAATATCTTATGGTCTTGAAGTGGAGAGATATGAGTTATAATTTGCAAGGCGGTTGCTCATTGATAGTACGAAAACGCATCGGTAACTCGGTGTTATAAAACGTGCTGTTGTGAGTGATTTGTCGGGTAAAAGATATAACATATTAGTCAAAGCTTATTCGTCCCATGACCCTGACGGGAAACAGATATCTGTTGGCCACTCGATGATTTTGAAGTTGACTGAAGTGCTGGCCAGCCAGGACTAAATTGATTCGTTTAATTAGAAGTCTAAAAGTCATAAGCAAAATCGGAAATCGGGAAACAGTGTATCAGACAGAGATTGATCTCAATCCATGTCTCATGTCTGAAAATATCTTGTTGGACGGAGGATCATTTGATCACTTATCTATGGACAGAACTGACTAGGTCAGATTTCGGCAGCAGTTTCTAGGAAGCTATAGTTTGCTGATTAATTAGAGGCTAAATTGGTAATTATAGTCATAGACTTATCCAAGTGGAAGACTGTTGGATTAGGTGTCTAAGCCATGACTAATAATTTGTATTTACCTAATTAATAGTGGCAAAGTCCATTTGGGCTGCCCTCATAGCTAGAGGTTTGGTAGAAAGTTCGGTAAAGAGAAAGGTTGATTTATTATGTGATTAATAAATCAATAGGAATTGAATAAATACTTTATTAATATATTAAAGTGATAATATATTAATTAGAAACTATAGTAATTAATTAGAAATTAATCTGGAATTAATTGGATTTAATTTGGTGATTAATTTGATTAATTAAAGGTGCAGGGGCTGAATTGTAATTATTCAATAGTTGAGTAAGTGACAATTTTGGCAGCTGATGGTTGGCGAAAATATGGATAAGATAATCCATGATTTTCGAAAATAAGATTAGGATAAACAAGGTTTTGAATTGTAAGATAAATGTTTATCTTATTTGAATTCAAAAAGGTTTATCTCTAAAGGCTTATCTGCAACCATTTGGAAAACTATAAATAGGGGTCCTGGGGAACCCTATTCTGCGCCATTCTTGACTCCTCCTCTCTCTAGAATTTTCGTCCACTATCCTCTGGCTCCCTGGGTGTGATCTCATTTGAGGCAGGACACTTGTGCTGCTTAGCTTGCAAGAAACAACTAAAGGTTAGTTTTATGTTTTATTCTTTTAGTTAATTTTTGTTTGGCCTTTAGGAATTAGTTACATGTTCAAAGTAAGAAAACATAGATCCAATCTAGGTTGCATGTGAACTCAGGGTTTTAGTTCATAGATTTGCAGAAAACCTTTCAAAATGGTGTAGTTTTAACAATCTAAAAACTGATCTATGCGGTTGTAGCATAAAACCACACGACGCTCACCCCTAGTCTCTATGCGAGAGAGGATCCCTCACCTTTGTTGAGGATCTCTCTAAGCGAGAGAAAAAATATATTAACGAGGAATTGCAACCTTTGTTGAGAGTTGTAGAAGATTTGAATTCTTAAACAAATTGGATGATGTCGCATACGACGTCCTAGAGCATCCTAAGAAATTTAAAACAAATTTGTTTAGACTCTGGACCATACATTTTTTTCCTAGACAGTTCCACAATGTCTTTTTAAGGGCATCTCCAACACAACTCTAAAAATAGAGTTACTCTATTTTTAACTTCATTTTCCTCCAACCCAACTCTATTACCAACTTTATTGAGTATTTGAATATATTACTCCAAATATAGAGTAATACTATTCATTTACTCAAAAAATAGAGTTAATGTTTCATTTGTCATTTTTAGTCATTTAATTTTTATTTCTATACATTTCTAGTTTTTTTAAATATAATAATAAATATTTACAACCATGTTATATATTAAATTATTTGGTTATTAAGTTTTGTATAACATAACTTAGAAAATTGTTACAATAAAAAGATAGACTAATTGTATGTTAAAAGTTAATAAATAGAATGTGAGATTTTGACAATTTTTGTAAATGAAGAAAATATAATATGCTTGGAATATACATTTTATAGTAAAAATAGTGTGAAAAATAAAGATGTGTTGAAGGTGGTCCATTTTTTACTTCAAAAATAAAGTAAAAAATAGAGGTGTAGTGAAGATGATCTAATCTCCTACGATAAGACATGTGTTTCCAAAAGAGTTACTTCATTGATAGATAACTACTGGGAGCCTTTGCTCCGCACGGGTTATTCTTTCCTCGTGAGTCCTATTGAGAAGGGTTTTAATCTGGAAACCTTTGGCGTTGCTATTGTACGTATTTTCTTGCTACAATTTCACAATCTTTTGCTTCTGAACGATTGAACCATATACACCCCACACTTTCCAAGATATTGCTTTGAAGAAGTCCTACACATAAAGACACATTAAACACGCTTCCTTTATTGCTTATTTCTCTTCTTTTAGTTAAAATTTTAGTTGGTAAGCTTAAATTTGTCATTTCTCAAACTACGGACTAAATGCAAGAAAAAACAATGAACATACCAACCCATCCGGGGTTTTTCTGCATGATTACAGCAAATGCAGCCATCTGCTCTAAAATAATGAAATCCATCATTGATGTATGATTGGCCACAAAAACCTGTTTAACCGGGAAAGTTTAAGCATAAAATGATAAATTACACTTTTTGTCCCCAAAAATAAAATTTAGAGTCGGTTATATGTTTGGTCCCTAAGTATAGTTGTTCTTTTTCAATTTTGGTCCTAAAAAGTTCTCTTGCGATTTTGGTCCTAATTTGAAGTTTTTGTAACGTTTTTGGCACCTGTTTCAAGTATAAATATAATGATTATATTCTTAGACCAAAATCGCAAAAGCAACTATAACCAGGGACCAAATATACTCATCTTACTCGAAATAGAGACAAACATCATTACAAAAACGTCCAATAAGGACCAAATTTGCAAAAGGAAACTTTTTGGGATCAAAATTGGAAGAACAACTATACTCAGGGACCAAAAATGCAATTAGCTCTAAAATCTATTATCAATAAGTAAAAAAAAAAAAATACCTGTTTGGGATAAAAATTTCTTGATTTTTATCCCATTACAACATACTTTACTCCAACTACCAATATGGGCAATATAATTCATTTTTTTATAAAAATAGTAAAGTAATTTTACTTTTTACCAATAAAAGCAACGTACTTACATACAAAAATAGTAAAGTAATTTTACTTTTTACCAATAAAAGCAACGTACTTACATTTCCTCAAGGATGATAGCAATATACTTTGCTATTGCAAATAAATATTAAGTACATTGCCTATATTCGTAAAAGAGTAAAAGTATGTTGCTATTTCTTAAAATTTTCAGGTTATTTTTAGTAACAAAAAAGGAAAAATGAGCTTTAATTTACCTATAATAGCGCATAGATTACAGTGATGCTTTCTATAACCCCTTCTGGAAGCAGGATAACGCCATGGTACTTTTCTGGTTCAATAAAGAGGTTTTAAAGAATATAATTTAATTATAATCATAATATCAACAACACAAATGACCAAAATGCACCTTGTTCTGCCCTGGCTTGGACTGCATCACAAATCTGTTCTTTAAGTCAAATATAGTAAGTTTTGAAGCAGCAACTTCTTCACCAAGAATAACCTACAAAAAGCTCCATAAGGTTAATTTGGGAACAAAAATATTTTTAAAAAATTTAAATCAAAATGAGAAATTAATTGGCACCATGTTTGGGTGTGACTGCAGTGTGCATTCCAAGGCCACATGAGATGCTTTCCGACCCATGAGTCGAATAAAATAGTAATACTGAAAGAAAAAAAAATCAAAATTCAATGGATAATACATAGAAAATGAAATTTACAAAATAAATATGCTTTTATTAATTATTTGTGACTTACCATCTCTGTTATCTTTGTTACTTACAGATTCAGCAGCTTGAGTTACTGTCTCCTGACTGTGTTCAACGTTTTTAACAGGTGAATGATTTTGTGAACTGTCCACGTCAGCATTGAACTCTTCAATGTCGGAGTTGAGGCTTGAAGAAGGTTCTAGAGAGGGAGGTTCTTTGAGAAAATGGTTGAAATCCATGTCACCTTCTTCGTCCTCTTCTTCATCATCTTCCATGTGTTCAGAAGAAATATCTTTGTTTTTGGACAAATTTGCAGCATCTGTGACAACATCAGAGCACTGATTCTCTGTTGATGGTGAAGGTGATGAAGTCATTGTGATTAGTTCTTTGGTCCCATCAGTAATTTGCTAATTGTTTAAGCAATATGATTATGTGAATTCACTGTTTCGAAGCTTGTTCCCTTATGATCTTTATCCGATTTCCTGAACCATTACACATAAAAAGAGGATGTAAAAGTAAGCACCAAATTGAAGAACTTCTTTTATGAACACATTGATTGAAAGCTTTCAAATACATATAACCATTAACCACAAATCTAGAAGAATAAGAACACGGTATGCATCAGTCCTAGAAGAAGCCAGGAAGTTCAAATTAACTCCTAGTTTATGAGTAGAAACTGCAAATCTAGTTCATACGTTTACTCAGAAAGAACAATTTAGGATAATCTGATCTCAAATTGCCAACACTGGCACTGTTACGGGAAGTCACTCAGACACAGCCTTTGAACAATAAGAAGAAATAGATAAAGAACAAACATGGTTATGTCTTCAATTGTAGAAACCAAGCAGTAGCCTAAACGAATTATTATACTGAGTTCACAGATGTGCAATAACTACGCTGGAATTCAACCATTTGAAACCAAACACATACGCTGGAATTCAACTTAGATCACCGAGACACATTCATACAAAAATAGAAGCATCATATTTTGTGTTACCTCACAAATAAATGAACGCCTTTTGATTTGCAGAAGTCTCTAAGTTTTGTCTGCTTCCATGATGGGTGGCATTCCACGTGGTTGACAACCGGCGGAACACGTGCTACATCCAACAAATCACCCAATTTCTTAGTGGAAAAATTACTAACACTAATTGCACGTGCCTTACCTCAGTCGTAAAGTTCTTCCATTGCTTTCCATGTGCTAGGGATATCTACTGGTGCGAGATTCTCAGGTCTGAAACCTACAGACCCCTTCTTCATCCTAGCAGGCCAGTGAATCTTCAAACAGCTTCATTCGTTAATTTAAACAAACATCTCCATACGAAGTTCGGAAGCAACATACAGATGTCGTTGGTTTGTTCCAAAACCATCTAAATGTCGTAATATGATTTTGAAGACCTAGATGAAACCCAAGCATCTCCATACGATTGAACCATGAATTTGGTTCTTTTTACAAATGAACTCAAGTAATTAACTGAAGAAGAAGATGATGATGAAGATCAAGAGGAGCATTCTGAATTACCGCACATCAAGTCGTCATCGGCGTAGGCTTGCAACGACATCTTCTTTCGATCATCGATGTATTTGGTCTGACTTGGGTGTTTGGTGTAGAGAGAAGCCGTTGAGAGTTCGAGAATCGTGGGGAAAGACCAACGCAAAATCGAGAGAGGTGGATTTGCACTCGGTGGGTAAGGGGTTGACGGTGGGAAAGACGAATGAGGGAGGAAGCGGTGGACATAATAAATCGAGAAAGTAACCCGAAAAAAACCCGACCCGACGAAATACCCGCGTGTCACAAAGAAAAAAAAAAGTCTGGATGTCACAAACGAAAATATTACGCAAATTGATTAAGAGAAGAATTTGCCTACACATTACTTATAAGCTTGCACATATCGTATTATTAACTAGTGGGAGTCCGTGCTCTGCACGGGTTATTCTTTTCTTGTGGGTCCTATTGGCTAGGGTTTTAAGCTGGAAACCTTTGGCGTTGCTTTGGTTTAATTTGTATTATGTAGGGGTCCCTTTTCCTTTTGTATGTCTTCTTTTTACGGTTTCAAAGTACAATGTTGTAATAGGAAGAAATGAAATAAGAATACATTGCTATGCTCGCATTTAACCCTCTTTGAAATATGACGATGTAAATGATTACATACCACACTTTGGGCGGAACGGTCATTTCGCCAAACAGTTGCAGGATGTAAAAGAAACTCTTCATTTGAATCAGGCACTTTCACCTAACCGTAGTCCCATGTCTCTGAAGTCTTCAGATGTTTTATCTTCATTCACTTCCGACATTAGAAACTCAACTTTTGGATCTATTAAAAGCCATTGGTTTCTTACAAGCCGTAAATCCAGATGATGTCCCTGTTTTTTTTCCAGCAAAAATTACATAAATGAATATGGATTATGTTGTAACTTTGTAAGTATCAATAAAATTATGTAGAGAGTAGAAAAGCATGCCTGAAAACCATGAACAAATACAACAATCTTCAAAACACGTCCCTTTTGCTGAATAGTAGATAAACTTTGGTCATGTTCTTGAGAAATACCGTTAATACCCTTGGGGTCCATGTTCCTGAAGTAGGAATTTCCACTAGGGGTACGTAATGGTGCATTTACAACACGTTCCACTATTATAATAGGTATTCGTGAAGGGTCTCCAAAAATATGAAGATCTTGAATTGAACGACTGTTTATCTGCATATAATAAAAATACATATAATTTCCACATAAGAAATATATAATTTCTAATAATGAAGCTCAAAAGTCAAAAACACCCCTCACCCTCGTTTGTGCAATACTCCATCGATGTAATTCAGCTCGCGTTGCTGCAGCCTGAGAAGGCTAAAAATGGAAGAAAAAAAAAAGAAAAAAAAGTCAATAAGATGTTTGATGTTTAGTTGTTTGTAATCTGTGATAAGTAAAATTGTGGTGAAATTTTTACATCTTCAGTTATCTTTCTGAGAACAGGGACAGTGCCACGTGGACCGTGGTATGCTGAGTCATCAACCTGGTTTCTGATTGGTTGGTGAGGCATTTCAACTTTGGAGTATACCATCCATACTGACCATTCTGCCCTTCGGTCAACCGCCCAAGAATTACGCAAATGCTACAAGATTTTTGTTTTGTTAGCCCTGGTGTGCACTAAAAAATAAGATTACAATAGTAAAGGGCAGAATTGGAAAAAGAAAAAAGAACCAAACCTATGAAACTTGAGAAACGTGCTCCATAAGTATAGAATTTGATCACCAAGTGAGTGGAAAAGACGATAAAGTTCATCGTTTTGTAAAGTATAAAGATATTCACTTTGTGTATCAATTGAACCATTTGGAATCTGTTCAAGAATAAAAAATATAATAATCATAATTTAAACCATTAAAATGTGTAATTAAAGAACAATTAAAACAAACCTTAGAAACATTTTCTGGTACATTTGAATCAGCATTATTAGTCCCTGTCTCTTCATTTTGAGAAGTGAAACCACTCAAATCAATCGTTTGATTAATCGCCTTACTATGCGAAATTAAAAAAGACTTCACAAGCGAATGTATAAAATGCATAGACGTTTTTCTTTGTCATACTTGTCACTTGCATTTTCTTCATGGCTAAGAGAATTGCTGCGACTACAAAGGTGAAATATTTCATTTAAGTTCAAGAAAAAAGAAAATTCCAATTTTGTAATATGAAGCGAGAAATATTTGAACCAACCTGGGTGTCTTCATGGTATGAACACCGCCTTTTAGTAAGCTGATGTGGACAGTTGTGTCAATAAGAACAGCATGGAAAGCATCAAAATGAACAGGATAATGTGAATGTAGACCAAGAAGGGCTTTTGGTGGAATTCTGAATTCATGAACTGCAGCAGGTGATACTTCTAAAGAATCCTGCATATTTGAGCTGAAAATGGAGCATTAAAAACACTATATATATCCAGTATTTGTAAAGTTTCATATAGTAAATTTATAAACCAGTATTGTGTACTAACCCGATCTCCAAAACAGGTGTGTACAGAAGCTCAAATTTCAGAATTACAGCAGATGTAATTGGACCCTGAAGATTTCATCATTGGTAAGATACATTTTGTTAATTTAATCAGTTTAGAGAGAGAGAGAGAGAGAGAGAGAGAGAGAGAGAGACCTCAAATTTAGCAAGAGATAAGTTGAAAGCTATCATGACTGAAAGAAGAATATCCTGTCTTGCATATCGAATCCGGAAAGGTTGTGAAGAAAAACTATGATCAGTGTCATCAATCTTCCAAACCCCCAAGATATTATCAGAACCAAGATCAGGAGCTGCAGTTCATATACTGTGTGAGGTTAGAGATAATTTTATAGAAATTGACAGATGAAACAAAAAAGTACCGTCGTACTGAACCACTCTTGAAGGGGTACCCAGTGAAGATGCATAGTCGCTGTCTTCCCATCTCATGGTAATTTTGATCTGATATCATCTGTATACAACAAAAAAGATGCGTCTGTACTCGATTGTTTTGTAATAAGGAAAGCTAGATTTGGACTCTGGTGTCGATCACATAATGCTTTCTGGTTACAACATTGATCTGGAGTTTTGTAACTTTCGGAAAATCTAATCGATTATGAGAAGTAGTGAAGTGGCAGAAAAATTGGTGTACGTTTTAGATCAAGCTCTATATGAAATTTTGCATTGGAAAGTACTAAGTATCAGATCAAAGCCAAAGGGTAGCTGCTTGTAAAACGGAAGTAGTTCCATAGATTGATCGGATAAAGGAGAATAACTTGAAGTGAAAAATACAAAATGACAATACATTCGTTCTTACCCTTGCTAAAATAGGTCTAGGTTATGAAACCTATGAATATAAATTGCAACTTCGTGAACGGCTGGCGGTAGTAAGCGGTGTTCGTAAGTTTTACCTGAGCGACCGAATGGAGATTTGATGAGCAAGAGCGTGAAACATGAAATTGGCACCATGAAGGAACATCACGATTCCCGTGCACCCCAGTTGACATAGCCACTGAAATTCGATCGAAAAAGAGGGTTTTAGTCAGTAAAACCGATAGATTTGTAGATAGGGGAAATTATTTACCTGAGAAACCGATGTCTAGGCTACTTTGTATTCCTCTGCATGTGTGCAATTTCAGACTGGTTTGGATAACAGTTACTGTCTTCATTGTTCTCTTCCAAACCTGACGAAGAAAAGGTCGGAGAAATCATGACGAAGCAATGGTCGGAGAAATCAGAGGCGTGGCAAAGGTTTTGGACCTTAAATCCTCCATTCTTCTTCTACCGACACTATAGCGCAGTCTGACCTCCGAAACCTACGTTGACGAAAACGACGACCAACACAACCACATGCAACGAAGCAACAGAAGATGAATCGGTAGAAGAACGCAAGACCTACGGGAATTCACCACAGCGGCGTAAAAGGTACTCGGGCGAGAATGAAAGAGAAATGAAACGCCAAAGAAGCAACAGAAGATGGATGGGTTCGGACGAAAATGACAGGGAGATGAACCGCTAACTATCCACGTTAAACCCTCAAACAAAGAACACGTGTGACAGCCAAAGGGGAAAAAAAAAAAAAAGAGAAAATCCCAAAAAAAAAAACCCAAATAAAAAGCAACATAAAAATATTGTAACGTAACAACATGTAAAAGGGTCCAAAACAACTCAATTTAATAAATAGAATAATTTCCGAACATTAATAATTTATTATGAAACTTCACATTAACGTTCAATGAACTTTTGAAAGTCATTAACAATCACAAAGAGCCATGTTTTGTTTCTTAATCACTAGTACATAAGGGTCTTAAATGACAGTTTAGACAAAACGTAATTCGAAAGTTACATCAAAAACCCGTACAAACAACATTAAGGTCTAAAAATCGTTGGCACGGTTGCTAATTTCTAATTGTATCATGTCCCAAGCAAACTTTATGGGAACAAAATTATTCTAAAAAACAAACTTTTATATCAAAATTCAATAATAGAAACCGATAAAACGTAACCGAGTTAACTTTCCAAGCAAACAGTTTTTGTCGATTTATTTAACCAAAGATCTTTTATAAATGTTCTATCTTTTTCTACAATTCTTCAAACCACAAAATAAACTCTTTAATAAGACGAAAAGACCAATAAAGAAATAATAAATAAATGCATCATAATCGCAGATGTATATTGCAAAACTATATAAAATACTCCCACATATCTCAGTCGGATTATGCCCATCTAAAAATCCACATTAACTAATCATGGATCTAATATACAAACCCTTTTTTCCTTCTTTGCGTATGGAATAGAACTGTCATATGTGTGAAAAGTCAGCGACTCTCTCTCTTTCTACTTTTTATCTTTTTCTTCCAAACCCTAAAATCTGTCTCTTTCAACACCCCTCAAGAACTCATCACCTCATGTAAACCAAAAACAAAGAACCCCATTAGCTGCATCTTCAATTAATCTTCACGTCTGTTTGATGCAAAAAACACAGAAAACTGCAAACCAAGACTTCTTGAAGTTCTTGATCAGTTCTTCCGTTTGATTGATAATGGAGAACAATTTTCATGGTGATTTAGCAGATATTTTCCGGCCAGGCAGTGTCAACTCCGGCGATCCTCCCGGGATTTCAGATTGGCAATATTTTGATCAATCTGATCAAGAACCACATATGATACAAAAGTCAATAAGAATCCATGATCAGGGTTTTGGTCAACCCTTCACGAGTTTGCTTGCAGATCCACTCATTCATGAAGGAACATCAACTCCATGCTTCTTTGGAACAAGTTTAGATGAATTTGAACAAGCTGCAGCGGCAACAAGACCACCATTAGGCTTTGATGATCAAAAGATCAAGGATAACCATAACCAAAATCATAACCATAACATATTCTCAAAGATGTTGCAGATTTCACCAAATGCTGCAAAGTCAACTCTTTCATCAAACAATGATATACTTACATCTTCTTCTAATTCCTCTTCTGCTGCTGCTTCGTCAAAACGTTGCTTGCTGGAAACTTCCGCCACCACCTTACAGATCTCGTCCCCGCGAAATCCGGCCACCAAGAGAAGGTAAACAACTTGATGCCCTGCACATATTAAATTCTTTCTTATTGGAAACTGCTTCAATGAATTAATATATGGGATGATCATATGTATATTGCTTCATCACTGATACTCTTATAATTTTTAACTCACTTTTACAACTTCTATGATAATTTTTTAATCCTGTAGATACATATACCTGGTTAATATAATAATAATAATGATATTAAAAGTCTTGCATAGTGTTAAATTTCAATTAATTTGATTTAAATTGCTTCGATGGAAGTCTAAGCGATTCTTCAAAGCGCACACGATAATAATACATATATATGTCTTAAGACGTATAATTTGAATGGTTGTTTCAGATAATTTACAAGACAATTTTCAAACGACACATAAATGTTTAGCGTCTTTAAAGTTTAGAAATAAAATTTTAAAATTAATGATAAAAATTCAATCTTTTTGTAACTCAAAACTTTATTTTTGGCAAGTATAGTTTTATCTGCATAATTGTATTTGTAATTCATATATATTTCAAGATTACTTAATTTTTATTATATTTTTCATGAATATATATATTACTTCAAAAACTTATCCCAGTTTCATGTTATTTATCTTTTATGGGTTCGGAGAAATAGAGAAATAAATTACGGTATCCTGAATTAAATTTTTAGTATACATAATTCGAACATTATTTATCGTCTACATAAAAATAAAAAATAATCTAATGGTATATTTTACTTATCATTCATTATATGAACATATATAATATTAATCGTCTTTTTTAATCTTATTTCGGAGTTGTTTTATTTTGATTCTGAGTTTTTTCATGGTTTATCCGATAAATATTATTATTTATATATAACTCTGAAGTTAATTAATATATAAAATATTATCGATTTTTTTTATATAACTGTAACATTTTTCAAGTTTAATGATCGATCTTATCTTATAAATCTTACAAATGATATACTTTTATTTACGTGCAACATATACAAATACAACTCACAGTATATTTTATGTTAATTATCATATGCATCTCTAAAATAATATTTATTGTAAATTATTTTAGTATTATTAATTTTCCAAGAACAGTATAAATTTCATCGATCATTCTTTTATATATTTCACTCTTCTAATTATTAATAGGTTTTATATTATCATCAAAAGATTCTGTTTCATACTTGTACGTTGTTCATTGTAGTATATCATGGAAATAATATATTTATATAATATTATGTCAGGATACTTATGCTAAATGTATTTTATTCATCTGTTAAATTTTACTTATCTACCTTACACATATGCCGTTCTAAAAAGAAATACCTTATACGAACGAATGTATTTTCGATATTCTTTTTAATAATCGGAAAACTTAATAAAACAAATATGGTTTTGATTTACATATTCTTCTATCATTCTCTTAACCTTAGGAAATTGCCATCCCTCATTTTCACTCACTTTTAAAAAAGTATATAACAAATTGAATTTAATTATAACTAATAAGAAAATTAATAAAAAGGAAAATAATTCATTAATTCAATGCAAATAATAAAGATTAGGTAGAAAACATACCATAAGAATAATTAAACGAGTAAATCACACCGAATCCTCATTCGAATTCTTGTTCATATCAGTGTCCAAATCCTCGTCGAATATTTGTCCAAATGCACACCTGATTCGTCATTCGAATCCTCGTACAAATCCTCATCAATATCGTCAATAGTATGCATATGAGTTCTGTATATAACTATATATGTTTCACCAAATTAGTGTGAAGGTCGTGATGTGTATATTGGTTATGTACTTCTATTTTGTTTTCATTACAATGTCACGTTTCCTCAGTCTTCTAAAACCTTATTATGTAATATGATGCACGCATACACTAAGCTTTGTATTCTTCTATAGTCTCATGAACAAGTCGGGTTTTTTTAGTATATGTCGATGTAGTGTAAAGACACCAAATGTTTGTAACACATATTTACTAGATTCTTTTTTATACTGCCTTAAACTTTACTCGTTTTTCGTTATCTGTACATATGTGTATTTCTAGAAAGTTTTACAACTTTTTTAAAATATAGTCTTTCTTTATGATAGCACATACTACTATATATATATATATATATATATATATATATATATATATATATATATATATATATATATATATATATATATATATGTGTGTGTGTGTGTGTGTTGTTCATATGTAATTAATGTTTATTCACATATTAATAAAGAGATACACAATTTAATTTCATGTAAATAATACACATGATGAGAGTTTTTAAATAGTATATTTAAAAAATATTATATTGATATACATGTCAATTTATAGAGAATATATAAAGTGGCGAGACCATAACCAGTCCTAGAGAGAGAAGTCTGTCTTGAGAAATATAAACTTTTACCCTTTTTGTTTTTTTTGCTGATTATTTTAGTTTGTTATTAATTTTAATTTAAACAATTATTTTAGTTTGTTATTTTGTGTTGAAAGCATATTAAACTTTTAATTTTTTTTAAAGACCGTAAATATATAATACTAAAAAGACAAAATTGCAAAAATGGTCCTTGTAGTTGACAAAAATTTGTAACTTTGGTACAAAAAAGTTTGGACTTTCACCAATGATCCAAAATTAGATCTTTCTTGTGTTTTTGGTCCCTATCAACTTAAAAAGACCAATATACCATTTATATTTGTTTTTTCATATTTTTATATTTATATCAATGTTTTTATTATCTAAAAATAATAAAATGCTCTCTCTCTCTCTCTCTCTCTCTCTCTCTCTCTCTCTCTCTCTCTCTCTCTCTCTCTCTTCGTGAATCTATAGAGATTGCGATGAACACATACACACCACCACCACCAACGATTTCCACCACCGTTTGCCATCACCACCAACGACTTCCACCATCGTTTGCCATCACCACCACCGACTGTCATCGCCTTCCGCCACCACCACTGACTGCCACCGTCTTTCGCCACCTTCAATTTCAGATTCACACACACACAAATCGTTAGGTCATTATCTTATCTTCTTCGTCAAAATTTGATCTTTTCCTTAAACAGAATTCGAAGCCATTCAGAACCTAATTATATTCCACAAACAGGTCCCTCGAAACTCTCTTCACGATCGAGATAAGACCTATATGCCTATTTCTATTTTCTACTTTCTCTCGTATCATATCAGATGGGCTTGGGATTTGATTCTTGAATCAAGCGATTGGGGGTTTTATCTAAATCTTTCTCTCTTCTATTGTATCAAGTGATTGAGGTTTGATTTTTTCTAGAAGTTTACATTCATCATCGTCCATACCAATTTTATAATGAGCAGAGGACTAGAAGCGATTTAAGTTTGAGGAGAAGCATGATGTCAATTAGGGGGACTGAAAGCGATCTGGGTAAGTGTGAGGCTGAATCAGGTCGTTGAGAAAGCTCCTGGCAACCAAGAACCATCTCGGTGAGCTTTTAGCCATTACGAAAGCTTTGGCGGGGGTTTAAGGATTAATGGGGGTTTTGAGATCTTCAGATGTGAGAATTATTTCTTGTTGGCTAATCTGCTATTCCCAAAGAACTCATTTCCAAACTAACATGACAAGCTTTTTGTTAGTTTTAGGAGGGGTTCGATATGGGATGGCGGTTTGGGTTACTAAGGGGAGACAATGAGAGAAAATATACCCTTTTCTAGAGAGAGAGAAAGAGATGAATGGATGAGATTTTTTTTAATTAAAATAATAAAAAGAAAGATAAAAGAAACTAAAAAAAGAATTATTTAAGGGACATATCAGTAATTAGGTTGAATGTAGACCAAAACCACAAAATACCAACTATAAGCCCCAAAATCATATATATATATATACATATATATATATATATATATATATATATATATATATATATATATATATATATATATATATATATATATATATATATATATATATATATATATATCCAAAATTAGACAAATGATGCATTATAAAAAAAATTTAGACTAAAACCACATAAGAATGATAAATATAAGGACTATTTTTGTAATTTTGTAAACTAAAAACCTGCAAAGAGGATACGAAATACAAAGTTAAGCTAGGAAAACAGGAAAAGTTAAAATTAAACTTTTAATTGATGGTCAAATACTTTTTAGATTAGATGTGAAGTTCGATCTTAAATTTGTTTCAAACCAATATAATAATCATGATTTAGAATAAAGATAGAAAATATGATTGGACTTGTAATTTAATTAATACGTTTTATGCATAATTTATTTAAGAATTTAAGGGAAAAGTACATGTATAATAAATAAAAGTATTAGATCAAATTCAAAATATAAATTTTATACTTAAAAAATTAAAGTACATATATTTTTATATTCGTAATAAAATATATATGTTATTTAAAACAAGTTGATGTTGGATTTGAAGTTCAATAGTTCTCAATGTCATATCGTGATTGAACATGAGATCACTGTCTCCAAACAGTTTCCATCAACTTTTTATTTTGCATTTTTGGTGGTCATAGATATTTTTACTTGTACCTTTTTCACCTTGTTTATTCCTTTTGTATGGCCAAACTATCATTTTCTCATATGAAATGTATTCGATCTTAATTTAAATTTGTTTTGCTTTTGTAAATATTCCATACGTTTAATTAATAAATAGTAGTTAATTTACTAATTAATAAATTATATCAAGTTAAACACAAAATTTGTTTAGAAACAAAAAAACGTTTGTGTAAAAAAGAAATGTGTGCATTTACTAAACTTATTTCTTACAAATATGACACTCCAGTCGTATGAGTTGAAGATCTGTTTATGCAACAATATTACATATTTTATCAAATTATGCAACGAACGATAGTTCTCATCAACTTCTACGTATATGATTTAATTTGTTAGCATATATTATCGAGTCATGCATCTATATCTTAAGTAAGAAATATATTTTGTTGCATACATTGATACCAAAAGTTGTCGATGTATGTAAATGGAGCTACTAAGTAGTTAAAATATAAAAAAGACCCAATTTAGGGCTTTTTAACAATATCTGAATGATTTAGATATATGATTTAATTTGTTAGCATATATTTATCGAGTTATGCATATATATATATATATATATATATATATATATATATATATATATATATATATATATATATATATATATATATATATATATATATATATATATATATATATATATATATATATATAGGGTCCCGTTCCGGTAATGACTCTTTTTTCGGTGAGGACTCGTAAGGACACCATAAAAAAATTGAAAAAAAATACAAATCATAAAATCGAGAATAGTATTATATCATTATCAAAAAAAAAATTAGAAAAAAAAATTTGGATAATTGAGAAACAGTACTGATCCACAAAAAAAATTATTTTGTGGATCATTGTTTCATTATAAAAAAATAATGATCCAAAAGTTTTTTTTCAAATTTTTTCTCCAATATAATACTATGATCCATTTTATTATTTATATTTTTTTTATTTTTTTTCAATTTTTTTAAGGTGTTATCACGAGTCCTCACCCGATCGGTTATATATATATATATATATATATATATATATATATATATATATATATATATATATATATATATATATATATACTGTTACACACACACTAAGGAATATATTGTTTAGGTAAAAAGTATATAATATTAGAGATAAAATATCATTTATATATATTTTTTACACCATTTAGTGTAAAAAATGATATAGGATTGGAAATGATCTCACAACTTCTTCTCACTATATGAAGAGCTTGAGAGGGAACAAAAAGTACGTTCTTAATTAGAAAAATATACCAATGTTAAAGTTATTTAATATCTTTTCATTGGTTGTTATATTATTGAATGTTGAATTTGTATTTCTCAAATTTATTTTTCCACCTATTTCTCTACCTGATGCAAATTCATATTCAGGTGTATAATCCTTGTACCTTTTCATGTAGTTATCATTTAAAAAATATATGTTTATTTATTTTTCTTAAAGTAAAAGTTTCTTTTTGATTAAAGAAAATATAGTAAAACTATTAATACAAACTACGAAAATAGTATTACTAACTTATTTTTGACTGTATCCCAGTATTTTATTGAAAATAGTAAGAATTGATTATTGTATCAAAATTATTTATTTAATTATCGTATCTATATTTTACGGTATTTATTGCTAAAATCCGTCCAGACAAAAAATTCGGTTCTAGTAATTCTATGTAGATCAGCGAATGTAACCGATCACTTAAGAAAAATAAAATGATCAAATGGCTATATTTTTATAAGAGATATGTACCATTTTCTCATAAAAAGTATAAAGTTTAACTTGACATACAAAATATAATATATTTTTTACTAATTGGGATCATGAACTTCGTGTATAGTGTATTATAATATATCTTCAATAATTGATTCATAGTAAATATTTTTTTTGTTAAAAGATGTATCTAATCATATGTTTATTTGAATGATTGGCTACTTAACCTAACCATGGTTAAATGGGCAGGAAGAGCCAGGCGAAGAAAGTAGTGTGCATACCGGCTCCAGCACCTGCAAATAGTAGACCCACCGGCGAAGTGGTTCCTTCGGACCTTTGGGCCTGGAGAAAGTACGGCCAGAAGCCTATTAAAGGATCTCCATATCCAAGGTACACCCATTGATATAAAGTTATCATTTCATTATATATATATATATATATATATATATATATATATATATATATATATATATATATATATATATATATATATATATATATATATATATATATATATATATATATATAGCGTCCGGATCCGGTGAGGACTTCAATTTGGGTGAAGACTGCGATAACAATTCTCGTCCACTCATTTCTTTAAGGGCAATAACGTTAAACGTAATTATTGGATTTGACGTAATCTCATGCGGCACTCGTCCATGGAACGTAATACGGACTCGAGGATATAATCACATGTTACTCACATCCGTACAACATAATTTAGCCGGGTTTTTTATTTTTATTTCGTATTTTATTGTTTTAAATATTATTTTTCGTTTTTTTTTCAGTTTTTTTTTCGATTTTTTCCTAGTTTTTTTCCTTTTTTTCGTTTTTTTTTTGTCATTTAAAAATCGTTTTGTATCATAACTCGTTTTGGATCTTGGATCATAACTAATTTTGAATCTTGGATCATAAAACATATTTTGGTTTTAATATTTTTGGATCATTTTTTTTCTATTTTGATAAGTTTTGATTCATAAAATAATTAGTTTATAACAGTTTGAATCATTAAAAATATTTTGGTTCTTAATATTTTTGGATCATGTATGTTTTTTTTGCTATTTTGATGGGTTTTTACTTAAAAATATAAAAACGAACACTTAAAAACATTTTTTTCAAAAATTTCTTTTTGCAAACTTACTAATAGAATATCTACAATGTCCCCTTAAATTTTCATAATTTTTGAAGAAATTTTTTATTTTTTGATTTTTTATAAAAATAAAAAATAAAAATTATTTTTTTTTCAAATTTTCATGATGGTGCTTGTTTCGTAGAGAATTAAATTTTAAGAACTTTGGTTTTTTCAGATTTTTTTTACAAAGAAAAAAAAGCTATGGCCCAAAAACTAAGTTGGTGGAATAAAAAAACTCATCAAATGAGATTGTGACAAGTGTCGCAATGAGGGTGGGGTACTCGATCAGATTACTATATTACCCTTCTTAATTTGTATTACCCACCCACTAGTTTTAATTTTTAGAAAAGTAGCCCCCAAACTTTTAACATGTGTCAATTTTTTCACAATGAATCTTAGCCACCCATTTTTCAAGATTAGAGGTCCAGATTTGTCCTCACCAAAATTGGAGTCTTCACCCGATCCTGATTGTATATATATATATATATATATATATATATATATATATATATATATATATATATATATATATATATATATATATATATATATATATATATATATATATATATATATATATGACTAGGTTATAATATGAATGACAATTATTGTGTTACCTTCTAACCAAATCCCGGCCATCAAATTTCATTCTCGTAAGAATGAAAAACCTGAAAATTTTTTCATTCTTAAAAGAATGAACTAAATTTTGTACATCAAAACAACAAGAATGTAATGAATTGTTTCAATTATGACAAAATTACTGGAAATTTACATCACAACAATAAAAATCTACAAAAATTATAACAATTCTGGAAAGAATGAAAATATTTTACATAAAACAACAATATTCTAAATGAACAGATAAGTCATTCTTAAAATAATGTGTTTTAAATGAGTGGTCCATATTGAGTTTCAAGGTTACACAATACATGTCAGGATATATTTGATCCTAGCCCTATATATATATATATATATATATATATATATATATATATATATATATATATATATATATATATATATATATATATATATATACACACATACACACGTATAAAAGTTAAAATATTCTAAAATTGATAATTATTGTGTGGCTGAACAAACCATTTAGAATTTAGAAAAAATCAGTTTCCTTAATTACATTATCATTTTCCATAATTATAAAATTATATTAATTTAAACTTAAATGATTTATATGTCAATTATTATTATGCCTTTATCTAGATTTAAAATTATTGGTCCATATATATATATATATATATATATATATATATATATATATATATATATATATATATATATATATATATATATATATATATATATATATATATATATATATATATATATATATATATATATATATATATATATATATATATATATATATATATATATATATATATATATATGAAGAACTCAGATGCTACTTGGTGTATTTCTAGATCCTCAATATGATGGCATCTTATAGTTTAAAAATTTAATATCTTCCCGGTTCTATTTGAATGCATAGTGATATCATGATAGCTAAAAATCATGAAACAAATTGCATATAGATTCCAACTAAGAATGCTAAAAATCAGGAGAATCCATTCTGATTATCTCATATAAATCAACAATTTGATTATGACTTGATCATTAATATTCTAAAATTTTAGGAACCGATTTCATTCCTCAATTTCAGTATTTAGTATTTTTAGGGTTCGACTTTTATTTACATAGTTTTAATCATCCCGTGTAATACACGTGTTTCTAACCTTATATACATATATATATATATATATATATATATATATATATATATATATATATATATATATATATATATATGTGTGTGTGTGTGTGTGTGTGTGTGCCGCTATAGCGGTGCCGAATATCACCAAATCTCGAAAAATCTCAGAAAACAGTTGCGCTAATTGCATCAACGAGAAAACAAAACGCTATTCTCAACCGCTATTTTGTAATACCCCGCGAACCGTTATAGCGCCGCTATAGCGCGAGATTGACTGCTTAGGTGGTGTGTGTATGGTTCTGTTTGTGTGTTCTTCTATCTATCTTTGTGTTTTTTAAAAAATTGAAGTATGATGCTATTATAGTTATAAAACTGAAAGTACATTGTTATTATTTGCATTTACACCAATCATTGACAAAATGCAAGAAATAGCAATATACTCAACTTTTTTGGCATATTATAACTTCTCAGACCTTGGATCACATGTCACGCTGGAAAAACTTGGATCCCACTTTGAAATTAACAGTGTACATACAACTCTGTTACATTACCTTATTTGTTTGGATTTTTTATAACAACTACGTCGTACTATCATGTATTATTATTGTTGTCATATTTAGTATATCAAACTGTATGAATAAATAAAATGGTTTTCTTATTATAGAAGTTTTTTTAATTGGAAATCGTGTAACACACGAATTCGTAACCTAGTAAATAGATAAAGAAACAATCTAAAATCTTCTGGTTAGTCATCTAACTTCAAGTTGTGTAAAATTGATCATTAAAAATCGAAAAAACTCAATGTTGGAAACATTAGCGGTTATTTCCATCATATTCTTTTTTTTCTTCAAATTTTAAGTAGTTCTCCAAACCAAGTACGATAAACAAATTTGTGGGATTAGCAGGTGAATTAAGATTATACAATAATAATTAATAAATAAAATTATGCGGTTGATCACTGTGGTTTGCTAAAACAGGCATGTTAAGGATAACTACGATAGCCCCTACGTATTCGGTCCATGTGATTTGAAAACACACACTCAAGAACACACACTCAAGAGCATCTTCATGAAAACACACACTCAAGAAACACACACACATACACACACTTATGAACATCTTTAACACACACTCAAGAGCATCTTCATGAACACACACATACACACACTTATGAACATCTTCATGAAGATTGACACACACTCAAGAACACACCCTCTGTCACCACCGTCCGCCACCACAAGCTGTCGTCGCCACCACCACCCTTTAACACCATTATTTACCACCACCACCCGATTTATTGTCATGACACATGCACCCGTAGATTTGGACACACACACACACACCTGAAAATTGACACACATAAACCTACAGTTTTGGACATCACCACCACCACCACTGCCTGTCACCACCACCAGATTTGAAAATCGACACACACACACACACAACAGATCTGGAATCGACACAGACAAACCTAGAAATCGACACACATACGCACACAACAGATCCCGACTATAACAGTGGTTAGGTAGTAGCGGCTAGATAACGATCGCGCCATGTTTTGAAAACAGAACCGGTTATCGAACTGGTCATATTACCGGTTCAATCCACCGGTCGGACCGGTCGAAAAACCAGTGACGTTGTTATTATATTATATTAATTTTAATATTCTAAAAATACAAAAATACAAAAATTCCTCCAAAATGAATATACCAAACACCAAAAATTTATTTTTACAATAATCAGCATCAAAATATTATGAAAATAACATATTAACAACTCAAAATGGTTATATTTTTTAAAATAATTTTTTTTATAAACCGATGGTTGGACTAGAGGTTTTTTAGGTGGTTGACTCGACGATTTTTTGTAAACGAACGGCTTTCACTGGTTCGTATACAAGCGGTTTTTAGGCTCTAAAATTTTGAAACCAGATTAGTTCCTATTTCAACAGGTTGAATTGGCCTGTTCGAACTGATTTTCAAAACAACGAATACGTGGTACAGGAAGCGACGACTTGGGTTTCTTCATAATAGAATCAACAATGACCTCCTTTGCTCGTAGTCAGGTTAGGTAGCGGTGGTTGGAATGATGTCGATGGAATCTGATGGTGGCGTAGGCAGCGATGGTCAAAATGATGTTAGTGGTGGTTGGTTGTTTAAAGTGAAAGAGGGGTAATGGTGGCTAATTACTGAGAAAGAAATAGCAACAGATTGTGGTATAGGGTTAGGTGTTTTTTTATTAAAAATATTATTTAAAACTGAAAAAGAGATCAAAATTTAATAAAAAAAATCTAATCAGGGCTAAAAACATAATTTTATATTATTTATGAATAAAAATAAAACTTTAGGGACTCCCATCCAAGAAATTCAAACCATAATGACCAAGCATGTAATGGTCTAGATAGGTATATTGATTTTGTCTGCTTTGTTAAACCACATGATCAACCGCATAATTTTGTCTAATTAAAAAGATGGTATGGAAACTCACCAAACTCCATCCTAATCCTTCACCATCCCTTTCCATTAGGGGTGGCAAATCGGGAAGTCGTTTCGTGTATTCGTCTAACACAACACGACACGACACGAATTTGTTTTTCTTAACCCAAACACGACACAACACGATATCGTGTTTTTTTTTTTTTTTTTTTTGCTAACACGAACACGACTAAATTAAAACATGAAAAACCCGAAAACACGACAAAAAACATAAAATAGTCATTTGCATAATAAATTAATACACGACAAAACGAAAAACACGATGAAAAACACGATGAAAAACACGACAACACGATAAGCATAACATAAAATTATACCAGAATGCTTCAAAATAATATAATCAAAAAATTCTTTAAATAATTATCGTGTTATTATCGTGTGTGATTTTGAACACGAACACGACACGACACGAAGTCGGGTTTTTTATTGATGACACGAACACGACAAGAACACGAATTCCAATTTCGATTTCGTCCCAATTTCGTTTCGTGTCATGTATTTTTGTCGTGTCGTGTCGTCTTTTGCCACCTCTACTTTCCATATAACGACCTTTGCTTCACATCCTCTCTTCCCATGATAAACAATCATGCACTCCCCCTTTCTCTTCAACTTCCCCACTCTCGAACACCACACTCACATATTCCATTCCCTTTTAAGAGGAGCGTTGGTAATTTGCTTGAAAAATAAATAGTTGATACTCAATAATCATGGATTACTGTATGATTGTGATCCGACTTTCATAAAAACTATTTTGCATTTTGTACCTTAAAAGTTGGGTTAAACTTATAAAATTATTATTTAATTTGTCTTTTAAGTTTTAAAAGTTGTTAATTTTTGCTAAAATAGTTATTATAACTGTAGCAATATATATATATATATATATATATATATATATATATATATATATATATATATATATATATATATATATATATATATGATCATTTAATTGTTTTTACTATCTAGATCATTGATTTTTTTTTTATATTTAAGGTAATTAAACATTTCTTTTTTCCTATATAATGTATCTCACATGTTTTTTTCAAAATTTGATTTTATAACTTTATTTTTATTTTGTTTTTATATATTTTCTTACGGTTCGTTTTTACGATTTTTTACATTTATTTTTCATAATATGTTTTTTAAATTTTATTTTTTACTTCGTTTTATTTGTTTTTTTTTTCAAAATTTGTTTTTACGACTTTATTCTTTACTTTGGTTTTTACATGTTTTCAAACAAACTATTTTTACATGTTTTTTACAATTCGTTTTTACAACTTTCTTTTTTACTTCGTTTTTACATGTTTTAATACAACTGATAATTTGAATTTAAAAAGAGAACGATAGACTAAGATTACTGAATTTACTCTATACATTATTTCGTTTGACCATTATTACAACTTATAAGCCACTTTTAACATATACATTTTTCTCGAGGAGCTGGGGTTTCACATAAGTGATTAAAGTTGGAGAAAATCCATTTTCAGAAACCCCCACAACCAACGTGTCATATAGACGTCAGATCAACTTTACTTTCTTATCTCATTTTCATCTTTCCTACTCACAACACAAAAAACTTATATTTTCTAACCTCCATACCCATACAATTTATTTAAAAAAATACTTTTACTATCTTAAAGTTAAATAAATAAAACTACAATAGAAAATAACATTTCAACTAAAAAAGCACAACATTACACATGAGAATCTAAATCCTAAAAACGATAACCAAAACCTTAAAATGATAATTAAAATCTTAATACATAATTACAGTTGTAAAACAATAATTAAAATCCTAAAATGATAATTAAAATATTAAAGAGAAATCTAAAACTCTCAACCATGAATCAAATTTGTGCTAGTTCCTATTTGCGAGTGAGAACCACATTTAACTACCGTCCAGTTAATTATTCATGTGGCTGAAGAAAGAACTCTGTAAATCTTTTTCAAAATGCCTTGCTTTGATCCTGTGTAACATCTCGTCTAAGATTATTGTTTTCTTTTTCGACGACTCCTCCAGTAAATGCAATTTCATTGTTTGCTAGCTCAGTTTGTTTTACACACCTTTCTCATGAGTTTGAACGAGTTGACCGATTTGATTTACAAGGATTCTGATTTCGTCCTATGATGAGGATGTGTCTACCGCTCTCTTCCATTTTCGTTGTCGCGACTGTGGTGGTAGATGTTGTTTGTCAACAGGAAACTCTCCAGCATCAACATCATGAGTTGAAAAGTATGCAACCATAGAAGTTGTGGTGTACATGTTGGAGTCAGAAATTATGCTACTTTCTGATAAATGATGAAGAAAGGGAATTTTTACCCATTTCATTAATGGTAAGCCATTTCACATGATGTTTTAGAATTTCTCATGCCGCTAAATATAGAAAAGGTTTAGGTTTGAGTTTGTGAAACTCATTATGTGTCGACTGTGAAACATCAACGCCCGCTCTCTCGCTAACACGCATGTTACACTTGTTATTGTAGAAGCAATTGAACTTGTGGACTTTCACCTATATATCCTTTAATTTGGAGTTCACCTGATGTCTACTACACGAAGTTGCGTCTTGAAGTGCTCCAACACTAGCTCCTAAAACGACTCGACTAGTTTATGATTTCCACGTTCTTTCTCTTCCGAAATACTGATATACACCTTGGCCATCGCCACTTATTCTCTTTCGGTTAATGGTTGTTGTTTTACCAGGTGCTGTAGTTTGTTGGGAAGGGGAGGGAGCTCGATTTCATCGCTTGATTCATCATTTTTTTCGGGTTCACAGAAATGTGATGTATCAGGAATGTAATATGGAGATGGATTTTGCTTCAAGAGACTATAACAGGGGGTGATCTTGAGAGAATGTAAAATGATTATAAGCTTGTTGCATCGACATTTCGTTGTTGTTGGTGTTGATATTGTTAGTATTGGAGATAATTTGGCATTTAAGTTTCGAGAATTAATGAACCGTCTTCGCCTCCATGGTTTCTTCTTTGAGAAGAACCCAATTTTTATTTTCCGTGATTATAATCCATTTGAAATTTAAGAGGAAAATGTTTGAATGGACTGGAGAGAGTTTGAATAGGTTAGAAAGAATGGTGGTGTTGTTTTTGAGATGTTTGATAAACGTATTTATAGTGGTAAAATAAATAAACAAATAAATTATTTTACATATATAGTCGTTGTTTTAACAGCAATTATGTGAGATGGGGCATATCACAAAATTGCTCAGCCTGCTCTTGATCTTGTTGACTACCACCGACAGAACTATGGTACAGCCGGTATCACCGAAACCCCTGATACCGCTAACCTTCCACCATCATTTTTATGCACAACTCCATGCATCCTAAGGGCATCTCCAACCCACCTCTATTTTTAGAGTTACTCTATTTTCCTCCAACCCAACTCTATAACCAACTCTATTTTGAGTATTTGAATAATATTATTCCAACTATAGAGTAATACTATTCATTTACACCAAAAATAGAGTTAATGTTTCACTTGTTATTTTTAGTTATCTAGTTTTTATTTCTATACGTTTCTAGTTCATTTAAACATAATAAAAAATATTTACAATCATGTTATATATTAAATGATATTCATTAATTATAATTATCAAAATTGAATATTTATATATCGAATTCATATAAAAGTTGACGTATATTTAAAAAAAATAAAGCACAATAGCATATTTTATAAAAAAACGTACAATATATATATATATATATATATATATATATATATATATATATATATATATATATATATATAATACAATATGAATATTCTAGTAAAGTTGAGAGAGAAGTACCACCGATAGAGGTTGACATGACGATGGATGAAGATGGTCGATTTCAATAATTTCTTGCTCGATATAAATGAATTAAAAATAAATAAGCTCACTTCAATCTTCGGAATGCGTTAGTCGACCATTTATGATAAATTTTTCGACCGCATAAATATATTTTGAACTTTTTCAAATGTATGTGTAATATTTCTATAAATGCATGTATAATATTTATTTAAGAGTGTATTATAAATGTACTTTTATTATTTAATAAAATTTGTATTAATAAAATCATAATTTTTTCAAATTAGTTATATAGGAATAAATTATTTTGTTATTAAGTTTTTGAAAACATAATTTAAAATATTATTACAATAAAAAGATAGAGTATTTATATGTTAAAAGTTAATAATTAAAATGAGAGATTTTGACAAATTTTGTAAATGAAGAAAAAAATATGTTAGGAATATTATTTTAAAATAAAAAATAATGTGAAAAATATAGATGTATTGGAGATGATACAATTTTTACATTATTTTTTATTTCAAAAATAAAGATGAACGGAAAATGTTCTAACAATCAAATTTTTAGTTAAACTACGTATCATATATAAATATTAATTATTTTGACATAAATGGCGGAAAACGCGATCTTGTTTTCTCGCTAAAAGATAAAACTATAATATTTGACTGGACAAATCTAAAAGACGTAAAATAACGACAAAGCAATTAATATTGATTAGCTTTAAAAACTGTTCAAAGTATTATTGTCATCATCTAAAATTGTCATCTTTGTCTGAATGGTTTCATTTTTTATTTACTTTTTACTATTAAATTTTTATACAAAATAGTAACATAACGTTTTATTATTTTAGGACCAAATTTACCTTGATACTTGGTTTGATCATCATAATATCATATCATCATACATTATAACAATTAAATTACAAAAAAATTATTATTAATTGACGAATTTATATATTATTATTTGGCAAACAGTCGGAAAAAGTTTGGTAAAATAGACAAAAATCAAAGTATTTTATTGAGGGTAAACATTTATTAAACTCATCAAAACCGGCAACATTTACCGGAGCATAACTGAATTATTGAATTTACACCAGTTATCCGATTCATTACTTGATTGTTATAATAATCATTTTAGCAGTTCTGTTTTATTTTTTTCTTAATTAATTAATTAATTATCATAATTTAACAAAATTTTGATGCATATTTCAGAGGCTACTACAGATGCAGTAGCTCAAAGGGTTGCTCAGCAAGAAAACAAGTGGAAAGAAGTCGCACAGACCCTAACATGTTAGTCATCACCTACACCTCTGAACATAACCACCCATGGCCTACTCAAAGAAACGCCCTCGCCGGCTCCACCAGAACCCCACAACCACCAAAGACCACCACCACCAGCGAACAACAACGACAACCATCGCAAAAAGAAACCACAGAAGATGAAGGATCTACACTAGTGGGGGTAAGGCTTGAGGTGAAAGATGAATTACAAGTATTGGAAGGAAGTTTTCCTCAAGGGTACCGACCGGAGTTGCCAGATCACGGCGGAGGTGGCCAACCTGAGGATTTTTTTTCAAGTTTAGGAGAGATAGAGGTTGATCCTATAAGCATGTTGTTGAACCAGGGTTTCTTGGGTGGTGAAGAAGAAGCAGAAAATTATAACAAGGATTTGGATCCTTTTGGCTGATATTAACTAACGAAATTTGGATTAATTAATGCGTCTACATGAAAATTAATCTGTTTGCTGTTGTATTATCGAGTATAATATATTTTTTAATTTATTAATTTGGTTGTGTTATATTTTTATATTCTTTATCGATTGTTTTTCGTTCTTTTTTCCAACTTGCTGGTTTTGATAGATTAACATATGTTTTCGATTATTTATTTATATTTTAGTAACACATATAGAGGTGAGAAAAACAAAACCGCAACCGAAAAAAACGAAATCGAAAAATCAAAATCGAACTAATAACCATGTTGTGGTTTTTATTTTGTAAAATTCGATTGTTTGTGGTGCGATGTGATTTTGCATTATATACCGTATCGGAAAAACCGCATAACACCATTCTTAAAAACCGTACCATATGATCTTTTAAAAGTTTGAATTATATTATATATTTAATATTCAAAGAATATATTATTCTTTTTATGTTTTCTTTCCATTATTAAATGACGATCTTAAATAAACTTCATCTATGTATGTGAGTGTGTGTTGTGTGAGTTGACCTACACACATGTCACATCATTGAGGTTTTGGTTTTTTTTTTTACCAATACCCTTATTAAACTTGTTGGAAATTGATGTTCAAGCCATGATGCTCAAAACACATGAAATAATAAAGTTTGCAACAAAAGCTACAAAAACTTGAAAAAAACATAAAACTATTTTATTCTCACAAATGATCTTTGATTACATGCATGTAAAGATAATTACAACAACATAAAAGAAAGATGAAGTTACAACATTTGTAGTCCTTTGGTTCAACTCAAAAGTTGGATGTTGTTGTAGTTCGCAACAAGATCAAAGTTATGATCTTCTCTAGAGGTATAGATCCACCACAAGTTGTTTTGGCACTTTGAACGATAGTTCTTCGTTGTCTTCTTAGTATCTCTCAAGCTTAGAAACCAAAACCAATTTGGTATCAAATAGAGGTAACTAAAGGAACAAAAGAGGTAGAGTTCAAATGCATGACATGAGAACTTTCTTTTTGTCTATTTTCTTTTGGCTAGATTTATTAGGGATTCTTTCTTTATATTTTATAAAACTAAAAGTTTGTAAAATATAAACTTTAACATTTTAATTAAATGAGTTTCTAACATTAATAATATATAAACCCTTAATATATTCTTACTATATATATATATATATATATATATATATATATATATATATATATATATATATATATATATATATATATATATATATATATATATATATATATATATATATTGTAAGAACCCGCGAAAAAGTCAAAAAGGGTAAAATCGTCTTTTGTCACGTTGCACGACTATTATGTGTAATAATACGTATTTGTGAAGTTATAATGTGAGAAATAAAAGTTTATGAGAAATTTGAAGTTTTGCCGCGTGAATAGTGAAATTTGACCAAAAAGGGCAAATTGGTCATTTGACATGAAAATGACCAAAAATGTCAAGAAAATGTTAAGTTAGAAATTAATGGAACTTTGATTGCAAAGTTATGGTCTTAGGACCATCTTTGTAGAAAAGTTAGAAACAAAAGGACCAAAATTGCAAATGCTTATTATGTTAATTATATAACTCTAAAATAGAGTTATTTCTTTCATTATTCAAGAAGCTAATAGAAGTCTCCAGAGGAAAATCAGAGAGCACGAGAGGCAGTGAGAAAGAGCAAAGAAGAAGAGGAATTCAAGAGTTCATTGCCAAGAAATCAAAAGAAGGTTGGAATTGGTGATTCCAAAGTTAAAGAAGGTAAGAATTCCCTTGCTTTAACCTAGTTTTTGGGTGTGTTCTTCATTTGGTCTTTGGATGGAATTGAAACTGAAATTGCAGTTATAAATCATGTGGGTTAAGTAGCTAATGCTTCCAATAAGCTATTAGTTAAGAAATTAACTTAAAAACATGAAAGTAGAATGCTATTCTTGAGAATTTTCAAGTTTAGCCAAGAACTTTAATTTCTGCAATTGAGTTATTGAAGTGTTTTTAATGGCTTAAAATGTGTTATTAGTCAAGTGTTTTAGTCCTAGAACAAACCCCAGGTGATTAAGACCTGGAATAAGAGCTTAAAGCCTTAAAACTGCATGCTACAGTGCCAAATCGCGACTGATCAGGAGCCTGCCCAGGCGCCAGGCGCAGTGCGCCCAGGACCAGGGCGGGGTGCGCCCAGGCGCAGTGCGCCTTCAGTCAGGGGCCAGGCAGGGACCAAAAATGTTAAAATTTTCAATTATTCCAAACGCTAGAAACCATAGCTAGACATGTCCGATTGACCTGAAATTTTAGCCATAACCCTAACATGGTATAAGAACATGTTGGGAATGGTCAAATCCGTAATTCGACCTTGCGGAAAAGTCACTGTAGCGGCAGAGGCTAAAATTACTATTCATGCCCATGATTTTTAGAATTTGAGCTAGACTTGTCCAATGAACTTCAAATTTGAAACACAAGTCTAATATGGGATAAGATTTCATGGAAAAGAGTCGGAACTGAAATACGACCCCTCGGTAGTACTGTAGCAAAATACGCGTCTTTCGGAGAAAAGTTATAAAATGAGTTTATTAATGGTTATACATTTGTTATAACCTAGAGTTGAGACGTATGAGACCTTAGCACTATAGAGTCAGTTATAGTATGTATTTATTGAGTATTTATATATATAATATATGTATAGGTGGTGCTTCAAACGTGGTTGAGCACGGAAAAGGGAAAGGAATACGAGAAGCGTAGAGACTTGTAGCAACGTCAAGGTGAGTTTTATGAGGATTTCTATAGTACATAGCAAAATATTATTTTCTGAAAAGTATGATTTCCAAATGTTTATAAATACTAAAGTTTGGAAAATAGTTTTGAAAGAAGCTCTATACAAGGGCTTAGTATTTTGAACGAATTTTCAAAAGTATGGTTTGTACGTATTTTGAAAGAAGTTCCTTATAGGAACTAAGATGTCAAAAGAAGTCTTGAAAGTATTTTTAGTAAAGAATTATAAAATGTTTGAGTAAGAGTTGTTTACAAATTGTGTCCCATTTTGACCAATTTGAGATGAAATGAAGTAAGAATTAAAGAAGTATGAGCCAGTTGTCCGGACTAGGATCACCCACATAATTGGGAGATCAGAAGACACTACTGGGATGGTACCTCCCGTCGCGAAGTAGTTGTCTAGCTTAGTATACCCTTGTGCTTGAATTCGTTCCAAGTCACAAAGGGGAGACAGAATGAGCAAACCGAGTGGGCAGATCTGTTCTGTCCCGCGAGGGGAGCTAGTTGAATGAATTAATTAACTTAATTCATAAGTTTCAGTTGGTCACGAGAAATGAGAAAGAAAAGCAGTTTTAAGAAAGAAAGTCTTTTTAAAGTTTGAAAGTAAAGAAGAAAAAGTTATTTTGAGATTTATGAAATAAATCAGTTTTTAGCAATGTACTTTTAATATTTCAAGTTTTGAATAGAAAAGTGTTGGGTCTAAACCCATATTACTCACGAGACTTTATGTCTCACGTATACTATGTTTTTGAAATGCTATGTACTTAGGTGAAAAGAGCGAAGGTTGCAGTCGGGACCGGTTAATGTACTGTAAGTTTAAATTATGGTTATCTGTATTGAGTCTGTAATACCCCTCGAGTTTAAGTTTGTAAAATAAAACAAAAATTTAAGTGGCTATTTTATAGTCACGAGTTGTAAAATATGTTTGAAAACTATATTTGTAATTTAAATATGGTGCAAGAAAAGGGGTGTTACAGTTTTGGTATCAGAGCCATAGTTTAAGCGAATTAGGTTGGAATACCATCCTAGGCTTAAACTAGCAAGAGTAGTAGTAGGTCGCCTTAGTAATATAGAAGGCATAGATTGAGTATGACTGTTATAAAGTGCAGTCAAGATAAGAGATAACATGCTACCGCTTACGAAATACTATATAGAATTGCGTATTAAACAGATAATTTGTTCATCTATATAGTAATTGAAGGCAGACGACAAGCTGACAGGGGTGAGGGCAGTCACACTTCCTCAAGAGGAAGTGAACCACATATTCTGCGAAACGATGAGGCTGAGCCAAACCCACCACCACCACAACCTGTCACTATGGAGGCAATTCAGTTTCTAATCGATAACTTACGAACTGAGTTGAGACAAGATGTGAACAACATAATCGACAGCAGAATGGGTGAACCTAGTGCCCAATCTTCACAAGAGGTATCCAAGAAGAGGACTGAGGAAGCAACTAATGGAGGTAACAAGAAGGAAGAAAAGGGCTGCTCTTTTAAGTCCTTTATGGCTTGCAAACCGCCCGAATACCATGGCAGTTTTGAGCCTAAAGTGACAATGCGATGGGTCCGAGAGATTGAACAAGTGATACAAGCGAGCAAATGTGCAGAAAAAGACCAAGTCACTTTTGCTTCTCGGCAACTGAAGGATGATGCTTTGGTGTGGTGGAACACCAAATATGAAAGTTTGGGAAAGGATGTGGTATATGGTTGGTCATGGGCAGAGTTTGTCACGTGTCTCAAAGATAAATTCTGTCCCACGCGAGATTTGGAGAAATTGAATGAAGATTTCTTAACAATAAAGAAAGGAGACTTGACAGTGGATGAGTATACGAAGAAGTTTTGCGACATGTTACCTTTTGTGGGGGAGTCTTACCCCAGTGAGCGGTCCCGGATCAACCGCTATGTCTGAGGTTTGCCATGAAACTACGAGTTAGAAGTGAAGAAAGCCGAAACACTAGATGGGGCGATCAATGCTGCCCGAACTGTGGAAGATGTTGGAAAAAGAAGGAAGGAAGAAGGACCTGGTTTTGGTGATAAAAGGAAGACAGTTAGTAGTATCAGTGGGAACATAAAGAAGAAAGGGAAAATGAGTTCAAGTCAGAGCCGACAGGGAAGTGTGAAGAAGTGCGAGAAATGCGGGAAAGAACACATTGGCGAGTGTCGAGTGGGATCAAATGCCTGCTTTAATTGTGGCGGATTCGGTCACAAAGCGAAAGATTGCAAAGCCAAGAAAGCCAGCGAAGTGGAGTGTTTTTCATGCCATCAGATGGGGCACTATAGTTTCAACTGCCCAAATAAGGGAGGAGAAACCATGGTGTCAACAGCCCAGAAGAAGACCGAACCTCAGAAAGTGAAGACTAGAGCTTTTCAGATTACCAGGGAAGAAGCGAAGGAGACTCACGATGTGGTCTCAGGTATTTTACTAATCAACTCGACACCTGCATATGTCTTGTTTGATTCCGGGTCTACATATTCATTTGTGTCCCATGGATTTGGAGCTAGATTAAATGTCCCATTAGAGTTGTTAGATCTAGTTTTTGAGGTAGAGGTGGCGGACGGGAAATTTGTGGAAGTTCAGCATATGTATCGAGACTGTGAACTCGACATCAACGGCAAGAAGTTTCGACTTAATCTCCTTCCTATTGGAATTAAGTCCTTTGATGTAATAATTGGGATGGATTGGCTCGGTGCAAATGATGCGAAGATAGCTTGTGGACAGAAGAGGGTGTCTGTTAAAACCCTTGGAGCAAAAGTGTATGTATATGGAGAAAGAAGAACGCACGTGCCAAGTATCATCAATGTAGCTAAGGCTCGAAGATGTATCAGGAAAGGATGTGTATCTTTCCTGGCCTATGTAATGACTGAAGACAAAGTGAAACAGACATACAAAGACATAGAAGTGGTAAAAGAGTTCCCAGAAGTTTTCCCAGATGAATTACCAGGCTTGCCACCAGAAAGGCTGGTTGAATTCAGAATAGATCTTGTTCCAGGAGCTTCTCCAATAGTACGAGCACCGTACCGGCTAGCACCAACAGAGATGAGGGAATTAATGTCCCAGTTGCAGGAGTTATTAGATAAAGGCTTTATCAGGCCTAGTTCTTCTCCGTGGGGTGCTCCAGTTCTGTTTGTGAAGAAGAAGGATGGATCAATGCGGATGTGCATTGATTATAGAGAATTGAACAAGATTACCATAAAGAACCGTTACCCGTTGCCCAGAATAGACGATTTGTTCAACCAGTTGCAAGGGGCAGATTATTTCTCGAAAATTGATTTGAGATCTGGGTATCATCAAGTCAGGGCAAAGGAAAGTGATGTAGAGAAGACGGCGTTTCGTACACGATACGGGCATTACGAGTTTCTAGTAATGCCATTTGGTCTGACAAATGCACCAGCGATCTTTATGGACTTAATGAATCGGGTCTGTAAACCATTCTTAGACCGGTTTGTTATAGTGTTCATAGATGACATTTTGATCTACTCAAAGAATAAAGAAGAGCATGCGAGTCATCTGCGGTTAGTACTCGAGACGTTGAAGCGAGAACAACTATATGCAAAGTTCTCTAAGTGCGAGTTTTGGATGAGAGAGGTGCAGTTCCTTGGACACGTTGTTTCTATCCAAGGTATAAAAGTTGATCCAGCGAAAGTTGAAGCAGTGATGAAATGGGAGCCACCTAAGACGCCAACAGAAGTTAGAAGTTTTCTCGGTCTTGCCGGGTACTACAGGAGATTTATTCAAGATTTCTCCCGTATAGCAGTGCCACTTACACGACTAACTCGGAAGGAAGAAAAATTTAGTTGGCAAGAAGAACAAGAAAGAGCTTTCACTACCTTGAAAGAGAAGCTATGTAATGCGCCTGTCCTTACATTGCCAGATGGGACGGAAGATTTTGAAGTGTACAGCGATGCCTCGCATCGGGGACTTGGCTGTGTGTTGATGCAAAGAGGGAAGGTTATAGCATACGCTTCCAGACAGTTGAAAGACCCAGAGAAAAAGTACACAACTCACGATCTAGAACTTGCAACGATCGTATTTGCCTTGAAGATTTGGAGACATTACTTGTATGGTACAAAGTGCAAGCTATTGACCGATCACAAGAGTTTACAGTATGTGTTCACTCAAAAAGAGTTGAACATGAGACAGAGCAGATGGCTAGAGCTGATCAGTGATTATGATTGCGAAATTGTGTACCATCCGGGTAAAGCAAATGTAGTAGCGGATGCATTGAGTAGAAAAGTTCCTGAGAAAAGAATCAAGGCAAGATCAATGCGAATAGAACTGGTGTCCAGCATTATAGAACAGATTAAAGCAGCTCAGCAAAAAGTTGAAGAAAGTGGGGATTTGAAAGATGAAAAGCTAAGAAAAGACATCCAATTTGAGACCAATAGTCAAGGCTTGAAGACCTTCAGAAACCGCATATGGGTACCAAAGACAGGAGGATTGAGAAAGTTGATTTTAGAAGAGTCGCATAAGTCAAAGTATTCCATACATCCAGGGAGTACCAAGACTTATCAATATTTGAAAAGACATTATTGGTGGCCTGGAATGAAGAAAATAATAGCCAAGTACATCTCCAAGTGTGTCATTTGTGCGCAAGTTAAGGCGGAACATCAGGTCCCGCATGGAGATGCTCAGTCATTACACATTCCAGCCGGAAAGTGGGAAGACGTAACCATGGACTTGATTGTCGGGTTACCGAGAACAAGAAGAGATCATGATAGTATATGGGTCATAGTGGACCGGTTGACCAAAAGTGCATTATTTCTAGCCATAAAAGAAACTACTCCATTGGTGCAGTTAGCCCAGTTGTATATAGATGAAGTATTTAGAAGATATGGTGCGCCGTTGTCTATCGTGTCAGACAGAGACCCTAGATTTACCTCTAACTTTTGGAGAGCATTACAAGATAAAATGGAGACAAGAATTCAGTTAAGTACAACGTGTCATCCACAAACAGATGGTCAGAGTGAACGAACGATCCAAACATTGGAAGACATGCTACGGTCATGCGTGATGGATTTTGGAGGAAGTTGGGACGAGCATCTGCCATTAGTGGAGTTTGCATACAACAATAGCTACCATTCTAGCATTAAAATGCCACCTTTTGAGGCATTGTATGGTAGAAAGTGTAGAACTCATTTATGCTGGACAGAGGCTGGTGAGACTAAGCTTACAGGGCCAGAGATTGTTAGGGTGACTAATGAGAAGATCGGAATAATTCAAGCCAACATGAAAGCAGCACAAGATCGGCAAAGGAGTTACTCAAATCTAAAGAAGAGACCTTATGACTTGCAAGAAGGATATTTGGTAATGATAAAAGTGTCGCCATGGAAAGGAGTGGTTAGATTTGGCAAGAGAGGAAAGCTGAGTCCAAGGTACATTGGACCTTTTAGAATTCTGAAGAGAGTTGGGTTACAAGCATTCAAGCTAGAGTTACCACCCGAACTTAGTGGAATACATGATACCTTCCATGTATGCTACTTAAAGAAGTACTTTGGTAAAGAAGAGTTAGTAATACCGTACATGGATTTGAGAGTAGAAACGCCTAGCAAAATGACTGAAGAACCCGAAGCTATTCTAGAGATGCAAACCAAGAAGCTAAGGAACAAAGAGATTGACCTTGTACTAGTCAAGTGGAAGCATCCGTTAGGGTCGAACCAAACTTGGGAAACGTTAGAAGAAATGAAGAGAAGATATCCGAATTTCACGGATTACGAAAAGATTCCGAGGACGGAATCCGCTTAAGGAGGGGTGACTGTAAGAACCCGCGAAAAAGTCAAAAAGGGTAAAATCGTCTTTTGTCACGTTGCACGACTATTATGTGTAATAATACGTATTTGTGAAGTTATAGTGTGAGAAATAAAAGTTTATGAGAAATTTGAAGTTTTGCCGCGTGAATAGTGAAATTTGACCAAAAAGGGCAAATTGGTCATTTGACATGAAAATGACCAAAAATGTCAAGAAAATGTTAAGTTAGAAATTAATGGAACTTTGATTGCAAAGTTATGGTCTTAGGACCATCTTTGTAGAAAAGTTAGAAACAAAAGGACCAAAATTGCAAATGCTTATTATGTTAATTATATAACTCTAAAATAGAGTTATTTCTTTCATTATTCAAGAAGCTAATAGAAGTCTCCAGAGGAAAATCAGAGAGCACGAGAGGCAGTGAGAAAGAGCAAAGAAGAAGAGGAATTCAAGAGTTCATTGCCAAGAAATCAAGAGAAGGTTGGAATTGGTGATTCCAAAGTTAAAGAAGGTAAGAATTCCCTTGCTTTAACCTAGTTTTTGGGTGTGTTCTTCATTTGGTCTTTGGATGGAATTGAAACTGAAATTGCAGTTATAAATCATATGGGTTAAGTAGCTAATGCTTCCAATAAGCTATTAGTTAAGAACTTAACTTAAAAACATGAAAGTAGAATGCTATTCTTGAGAATTTTCAAGTTTAGCCAAGAACTTTAATTTCTGCAATTGAGTTATTGAAGTGTTTTTAATGGCTTAAAATGTGTTATTAGTCAAGTGTTTTAGTCCTAGAACAAACCCCAGGTGATTAAGACCTGGAATAAGAGCTTAAAGCCTTAAAACTGCATGCTACAGTGCCAAATCGCGACTGATCAGGAGCCTGCCCAGGCGCCAGGCGCAGTGCGCCCAGGACCAGGGCAGGGTGCGCCCAGGCGCAGTGCGCCTTCAGTCAGGGGCCAGGCAGGGACCAAAAATGTTAAAAATTTCAATTATTCCAAACGCTAGAAACCATAGCTAGACATGTCCGATTGACCTGAAATTTTAGCCATAACCCTAACATGGTATAAGAACATGTCGGGAATGGTCAAATCAGTAATTCGACCTTGCGGAAAAGTCACTGTAGCGGCAGAGGCTAAAACTACTATTCATGCCCATGATTTTTAGAATTTGAGCTAGACTTGTCCAATGAACTTCAAATTTGAAACACAAGTCTAATATGGGATAAGATTTCATGGAAAAGAGTCGGAACTGAAATACGACCCCTCGGTAGTACTGTAGCAAAATACGCGTCTTTCGGAGAAAAGTTATAAAATGAGTTTATTAATGGTTATACATTTGTTATAACCTAGAGTTGAGACGTATGAGACCTTAGCACTGTAGAGTCAGTTATAGTATGTATTTATTGAGTATTTATATATATATAATATATGTATAGGTGGTGCTTCAAACGTGGTTGAGCACGGAAAAGGGAAAGGAATACGAGAAGCGTAGAGACTTGTAGCAACGTCAATGTGAGTTTTATGAGGATTTCTATAGTACATAGAAAAATATTATTTTCTGAAAAGTATGATTTCCAAATGTTTATAAATACTAAAGTTTGGAAAATAGTTTTGAAAGAAGCTCTATACAAGGACTTAGTATTTTGAACGAGTTTTCAAAAGTATGGTTTGTACGTATTTTGAAAGAAGTTCCTTATAGGAACTAAGATGTCAAAAGAAGTCTTGAAAGTATTTTTAGTAAAGAATTATAAAATGTTTGAGTAAGAGTTGTTTACAAATTGTGTCCCATTTTGACCAATTTGAGATGAAATGAAGTAAGAATTAAAGAAGTATGAGCCAGTTGTCCGGACTAGGATCACCCACATAATTGGGAGATCAGAAGACACTACTGGGATGGTACCTCCCGTCGCGAAGTAGTTGTCTAGCTTAGTATACCCTTGTGCTTGAATTCGTTCCAAGTCACAAAGGGGAGACAGAATGAGCAAACCGAGTGGGCAGATCTGTTCTGTCCCGCGAGGGGAGCTAGTTAAATGAATTAATTAACTTAATTCATAAGTTTCAGTTGGTCACGAGAAATGAGAAAGAAAAGCAGTTTTAAGAAAGAAAGTCTTTTTAAAGTTTGAAAGTAAAGAAGAAAAAGTTATTTTGAGATTTATGAAATAAATCAGTTTTTAGCAATGTACTTTTAATATTTCAAGTTTTGAATAGAAAAGTGTTGGGTCTAAACCCATATTACTCACGAGACTTTATGTCTCACATATACTATGTTTTTGAAATGCTATGTACTTAGGTGAAAAGAGCGAAGGTTGCAGTCGGGACCGGTTAATGTACTGTAAGTTTAAATTATGGTTATCTGTATTGAGTCTGTAATACCCCTCGAGTTTAAGTTTGTAAAATAAAACAAAAATTTAAGTGGCTATTTTATAGTCACGAGTTGTAAAATATGTTTGAAACTATATTTGTAATTTAAATATGGTACAAGAAAAGGGGTGTTACATATATATATATATATATATATATAGTAAATTACATTTTTGGTCCCAAAGGTTTATCATTTTTTCACTTTTAGTCCAACTTTTGAAATTTCACGCTGAAGTCCATGTGGTTGCCAAAAGTTTGCACTGATGGTCAATTGGCCAGTAAAAAGACCAATTTATCATTTTTAATTTCTTTTTCATTTTTCTTTTAACCCAATATCAATTTAGATAATTACAATAAAAATAAAAATATACCTAATCCTACCACCACTACCATGTTTCTCTCTCTCTCTCTCTTTTTCTCTCTCTCTCTCTCTCTCTCTCTCTCTCTCTCTCTCAAATTCCCGGAATGTCGTAGATGCGATCTTTTGAGCTTCACCGGTCACCGCTTTCAGTCTTTCCAATCCGGCCTATCTTTCCGATGAATCTCGACACAACTCAACCCTAAAACAGCTAACTGAAAGCCTCATGAATCGGCCACTCGCCGACTTCTGGATCAAGCGCCATCAATCGGCCACTCATCGCTTCTAATCTTTCCAATCTGATTGAACTGCTCACATGATTGTAAATTTGTAATCGAGTAAAATGTTTGTTGGTTTTAATTTCGATTGAAGCATCATCGATAGATTAAGGGTCCGATTGAAGCATCGTTGAAGCTGAATTATAATTGTTTTATGGCAATAAAATTAAATGATCAGGAATACGATGCATAAAAACAAAGTGAAGATCATAGTCGTTTGTTGTAGCCTTGAAAAGAACAGGGATAAACTCTGTCTCAAGGGTGGAACGCACCTGACATTGTGGAGTTGGAGAGGATGAGGTCGTTGAAGGAGATCGACTTGGGTTTCTTGAAATTGCTTGTAATCACGATCAAAACCAAAGCAAAGGATTTTGGTTCGACGATTTTCAGCCAATCGATTAAGACGGGGGAACTGACGTTTCTGGAAGACGACACCGTCGGTACTACGTAACATTTGATGCTCCTATATTTTAGGGATTTCATTTGGTTGTTATATTTTTTACCATCATACCATTTTGAGTGTATTATAATCTTACGGTTAGGAACATGGTTCTATGGTTAGGTGGTGTTTTTTGGTTCTGTATTGAACCCAACCATATATATAGAAGGAGGATTGTGTAGGAACCCAAAATCCGGTAAAAACCTTAAGGATAATTCTGGACCTTTAATCATGAAAAATGGGTGGATAAGATTCAATGTGAATAAAATGTCACATCTTAAAAGCTTGGGGGGCTACTTGTATAATAATCAAAACTATTGGGTGAATAATACAAATTAATAAGGGTAATATGGTAATTGCAACGAGACCTCCCACCAGATTGCGACACATGTCGCTATATGGTTTGCTGGGTTTTTATTATTCCTCACGCTTAGTTTTTGGGCCATAACTTTTTTTTCTTTGTAAAAAAAATTCTAAAAAAACCAAAGTTCTTAAAATTTAATTCTCTACAAAACAAGCACAATCATGAAAATTTGGAAAAAAAATATTTTTTTTATTTTTTATTATTATAAAAAATCAATAATTAAAAAAAATCCAAAAATTATGAAAATTTAATGGATCATTGTAAATATTATATTAGTAAGTTTGCAAAAAAAAAAATTGAAAAAGTTTTTTTTTCGTGTTCATTTTTATATTTTAAGTAAAAAAACTCATCAAAATAGCAAAAAAATACATATGATCCAAAAATATTAAAACTAAAATATGTTTTATGATTCAAAACTTATGATCCAAGATGTAATATTCGTTATGATTCAAGATCCAAAAGTCGTTATGATCCAAAAAACGAGTTAAAAAAAACATACAACGACAAAATGATTCAAAACTTATGATCCAAGATGCAAAAAAACTATGATCCAAAATGTTATGATTAAAAATATCTTGATCCAAAATGATTAGATTAAAAATACGAAAAAAAAAGTTAAAATTAAGATTAAAAATATTTAAAATTAAAAAATATACATCAAAAATAAGAAAACAAAAAAAAATTAAAAATCGAGTTCTGTAGCATTCAAAAATAATAATAAATATAAAATCTAAAAACCGAGTATAATCAAAAATAATAAAAAAAATTGAAAAAATAATAATAATTTTTTTTTGAAAAAAAATAAAAAATAAATAAAAAAAAACGAAAAAGGAAAAAAAAATGAGAAAAAAACTCACTTAAATCACGTTGGACGAACATGCGTCACATATGATTGTATCCTCGAATCCGTATTTCGTTCCGTGGACGTGCGTCGCACATGATTGCGTCACGTCGAATGAAGATGTTTGATGTTATTGCCCTTAAGAGAATGATTGAACGAGAATAGTTATCGCGGTTCCTACCGGATTTATATATATATATATATATATATATATATATATATATATATATATATATATATATATATATATATATATATATATATATATAATCTAACATCAAACTTTTATATGAGCTTTTGCATCAACTGTTTAAGGCTTCTGTTCCTCAAACTTTCAGTCTCATCAAAACCACAATCATATTGTTATGCCCAAACGAATGTGGGACTACCCTTTCACTTTCCTTTTATCTTCTTACTGTTTTTTGTTGTTATGACAAATATATAAAAGAACTTATCGTGAATATATATATATATATATATATATATATATATATATATATATATATATATATATATATATATATATATATATATATATATATATATATATATATATATATAATGATATTTGTTGAATACTTCTTTAACTTTGGGTTTCTATCCAAAAATACTTTGTTTTGTAGCTCATTATCTAATTGTGATTATAATATTTGCATTATAATTTTCAAAATATGCATCTAAACACCTTTGACGAAAATTTTAAAACCTTTCATTAATCCAATAGTTAAGATCATATTTACGGAATGACTCAAAGTATCTTCTAATAGTTTATTTTTAGAAAACTAAATTAGTATCATGAGTTTTTTATTTGTAACGATTATGATGTGTAAATATTGATATTAACAAGTGTTAAAAGTTCTTTCTTTGTTACTTAGTATATCATGCTTGATAAATTATAAGATATATGCATTAAATATGTTATCTTTTTAGTAGGGATATCCACAAAATGATCATTAGAAATGAAGTAAGAATCTTGAAATGACCAACTTTTTATCAAATTGCAAAAGTTACAACCAATTCTGAAAGCGCTTATTTCAGCCTAATAACTTTTGTATTAGACAGTTAGAAAATCGTTGACACGGGACATTAAGTAGTCTAAAATGTGATAGTCCTTGGTTTGATTCGTCGGATAGGAATTTTAGGGTTTTTTCTTTATATGGGTTTAGGGTGTTACTATCGACCTATATCTCAATAAAACATTATGTTATTCAAATTGAGTGATTTCGGCTTAGACATAAATATGCATAAGATAAAATACGACAATTAGCAGGTTAAATAGTATATTAATTGTGGGTCATGTTATTGAAAAAAAGAAGCTAACAACATCATAGATTGGTGCAAACCAAAATACAATTGCAAACAGAAAGATGACCAAAAATACATCAAAAAACAGCAAAACATCAAGCAACACTTTGTATTGCTCTATTAAAATTCTCTTCTGCAGTTAATCCCCGTTTGAGTAACATGTGTTCCGGATCCGACAGTTTCAACTGACTGCAACAACAAACAAAAGAAACTTAGTTTCTAGAAGAATACAGCCTGGATAAATAATGTTTAAAAAATATTTACGAAAATGACTGCAGTCTGCATACCTTAAAAACCGTGAAGAAGGTTTCCCAAGATGAAGACTGCATACAACCAGATTCGCCAGTGTTTCTCTATCCTTCGCATCCTAAATCAAAATATCACAATTAACGTATCAACTTTTGTCCCATTGACATCATGTCAATCTCAGTGTTCAATGAAGTCAGAATTCAAATGCAGTACAACCTGTTCTGTTCTGTTCTGTACTGTATTGTACTATGTGACAAAAGGAACCTAAGTAAATAGAGTTTTTTGGAAATTTACCTTGTTGAGTGCTTCTAGTAAAAATGATTCAGCTTCATCAAAATTGGCCATGTGCATGCAGCATACAGCCTTCCCATTAAGGATCAAACTAGTCATTTGGTACTTCTCAGAGAAATCCTGGAAGATGAGATATGCTTCCTGTATCTTCGAACCACCCTACTTCACAAAACAGTACAATATGTATAAAAAAACAGGGTAATTAAGTCAAAAGAAAATGGCATTTTAGTTTAGGATGAATAAAAGAGGAAAACACATACCACAGCTAAATTAAGCCATGCAGTTGCAAGCTGAGTCAATGTGTGATCCTCATCAATCTGTTGCATAACTCTTAATTGCTTCTCAGCATAATCTGATCTGTGCATCTTGAGAAAAATGTGGACATTCAAGGCATATCTGAAAGGGACTGATGTAAGATTAAAATGTAGAATGTACCTTTTATGGGGCTATTAAGAAATAAGATTAATAACAGAGATAAATAATGTTGAGAAAGAGGAAAATAAGACTCAACAGTTCCATTGTCCCTCCAGAATTTGTGTGTTTGAGAGCCTCATTGTAATCCTGCTCATGCATGAATATGGTCCCAGCAATAAGCCTGAGTATTGGATTGTTCCCAATGGCAGCATCACCTAACCACTCCTTTATACTTGAAATTGTGCTTTCCTATCATTAATAATGCATTTGATAGTTTCAGTTGTGTAAACAACTCTACTGTATTTTTAGCAATAATAATGGCAGATAGTAACTTTAGAACTAGCACTGTCAACAAAGGACTTCCCAAGTTTTATGGGATCTCAAAAATGGAAATTAGTGCAATCTCTATGTGACAGAAGAATTCTCCGTTTGTTTCACACTTCACAGTGATGCTGTCCCTCATTTCAAGATAGAACTTCCAACGAAGATCGCAATCTTAATGAAACCTCGAGATATTTTGTATGTTTCATGGAACAGAAGAAGGCACATTTCACATTTTGTGTTTCAATGTAATTCCCGTTTTGTTTCATAGTGATTATGCCCCTATGCTTATGTCCGTATTGCAAAAAAGTTAATATCGATCAAAATGGCTAACGAGATCGATCAAACGAATTTTACCTTACTATCGGGGCTGGAAAGGTATAATGCGAGCAACTTCACGGCTTGGAGAGGTGTCGCCGCAGATGAATCGACTTCATTAATCACAAGCTATCGAAGAACAAAACAATTACAACAGATGAAATCGAACAGCAATTGAGAGAAATAATAGATAGAAGAAGATATGATCACATACTTGGTAGCTTCCAAGGGCGATGTAGGATCTATACACAATGCAATCTCGTTCGATTAAATCCTCTTCCGAGAGGTTGGGGACATCGCTGTTGTTAATGGCAGCTTGATATGCTCCCAAGTAGAAGTAATTTCGCAGATTGAACAGCACATCGGGTGCCATCGCCATTGTTACCGGATCTAGATCGGAGATCGGAGATATCAACAAATCGAGAGAACGCGAGCAAGATGTCTATTCAGCGGCAGTTCATAAAACGGTTCAACGGATGTGTAAAATGGATTATCATTTATCAGAGTTCCTGAAGGCCTTAATCTTTTCAATACTTGTCAAATTAGACCCTTGTTTATTATAACACTAAATCGTCTTTCTTTCAAACCCCCATTTATGGCAAATAATGAGGTTATTTGCATCAAGTTAAATAAGCAATCAAAATATAACACAATAAATAAAGTCATAACAAAATGACCAAATATATATTTCCAATTTCCTCCCACAATATAAATTCCAAACATTGTTACTCTAAACACAAGTCTTCTTACAAATTACTTTGACCACATAACATTAGAACCCAAACTAAACATAATAAACAAGAGAGCTAATAAAACATACAAGGAGCTCGCAAGTACACAAAAAAAGATATTTGCTTAGCAATTATACTAATTGTATAGTCAAATTTACTTATTTGCAATTATATGATCGCCATTTGCACACCCCCAAAAACCAACACTTAAATACCACTGCCACATCATCATTTTACCCGAACCTTACTTTAGTCAATGCCAAACAAATATCTTTTTTTTTTCCGATTTTACCCTGCCCATGACAAATCTTTCTTGTGTTTATGTTGTTTCTCTCTACCCTTTTCAACCTTCGCACTTCCATTATTCTGCTTGCTAACACTTCCCTCTTGTGCACTACACATTTGAGACTTCAATTTAAACCCAAACTTCTTCGACATATTACCCCACGTACTTCCACCACCACCGCCGCCACTGCCGCCGCCACCGCCACCCTTACCTCTTCCAAGTTTCTCAATCTCCTGCTTCATGTTTGAACACTCTTTTTCAAGCTCAGACACCCTCATCCTCATGCTATCCATACCCACTTTCAGAACTTGATTCTCCCTGACCGCCGTGTTCCAGCCGCCGCCCTCCTGGGCGGCAACCGCCCCGCTTCTTAACTGCCGTGACCCGTCCACCAGATTGTCTGAGACCAAGAAACATCCGGCGATTGATGTACGGAGCTGCAACTGCTCAAAGAAAAGAACTTGGACTATGATTCTTAATGGCAATCTTTCATTCTGTGCAGCATGTGTGCAGGCTTCTAATGATAGTTTCTGGCAGTCCATGAGTCTGCAGAGTTGTTCTCTATCTGAATCGGCTAACCACGGGTGGGACTGCATACGGAAAATTAACATGAATTAGATTGACCATTATACCCTTCTAAATACCCGTCTCACAATGTTACCGAAAGGGTAGCACAATCTTTTATATATATACTGCATTTTTTCCATGAAAATTAACATTGGTTTTAAGCTAAAGTTATTCACAAGATTTCCTTATTAGACATTTAACAAACACCCAGTTTCTTCTTTGTTTCCTATTAAGTTGTTCAAAAAATGTTTGAGAAAATGATGGCACACTTTGGGAAATGGAATGGATAAATCAATAAGAGCAAACTTGTAAAAAAGTTAGGACTTAATGGGAAAAGCATTATATACCTGACTTTCTCTATTAAGTCGTTCTTTCTGTATTAAGTCAAAAAGAAACACTCATGTATAGGGAACCGGAAATCTGTTAAGCTACAAAACTATATATGAGTGTTTCATTTTGACTTAATAAAGGAAAAACGACTTAATAGAGAAAGTCAGGTAAAGAATGCTTTTCCCATTAAGTCCTAACTTCTTTTACAAGTTTGCTCTATTTCTCCATTCCATTTCCCAAAGTGCGCCGTCATTTTCGCAAATATTTTATGAACATTTCATTCAGACAGCACGTTATCCATACAGTAACTTTTTTTTTACCTTCAAATAAATATCAATTGCACGATATAATCCATCATCCAACGGTCTAGCATACTCGGGAACCGCACCCGCGAGAGACTGAAACTTTGGGAGCTTCAAATTAACATCGGGTGCAACTTCAGCCAAATAGCCATCAATAAGCTTAGCCACCATTGTAACCGGGGTCAAAGATGGTGAACCCAACAACTGTTCATCATCATCCTCAATCGAACAAGGAGACGCGCCACCTGTCGCCTGATCCATAGCCATAAAATGCTCAAGCATCCGTTGCACACAATCAATATTATACAAAGTCTCCATCGAATAGGAAAAATTTGGCATCAATAAATCCTCAAGAGTTGCCTGATCAAGTTGCAGCCCGATTCTTTTTTCCAAATTCGATATACAACCCGGGCTGGCCCGTAAAATCAACCCGGTCCGTAAAAGCCCGAATAAAAAGCTCGTTGACACAAGCCCTTTTTGGACCGGAAGTAACCGGTCGATTTCTTCGAGTAAAGTCTTCTGATCTTCCTCCGGTGGTGGCTCGGCGGGATGGCCCGCCGGAGCACTTTTCCGGCGAGTCAACCCAGGTAAGTACTTTTTCGCGTAGCATTCAAGAGACCCCGCGATGATTTCTTGTTTGATCCCGCGGGATTCCATAGCCGAAATCAATCTTTTGTAAAGTGGTAAACTTAGGGACGAAACATCGTCGTACCACCAATCGGAGCTCACGTTTTTTGGGCGGGCCCCGGTGCTAATCCCGTTCCATAACACGCTACCTCCGGGGCTCTGCATGGGCCCGCGGTGGTCCACCACGGGCCAACCGAATAGATTCGGGTCCGTGCTTGCTTTGACCGCCAACGACTCAATGCACCGTTTTGTGATGTTGAGTTCTTCGGCATGTGGGAGATCGGAAACGGTTTGGAGGGCTTTTAGGGAATCTTTCCAATTTTTTAGAACAATTTGATTGAAGAATGTTTCGGTTTGTGAAATTAGGTTGTCTTCACCGTATTCTTCAGTCATTTCAAGGTGTTCGGCGGCACACCGGAGGTGGACGACATTTGAGGCGGTGATTTCGTGTTTTACACCGTAGCAAAATTTGGCAACAAGTTCGAATGTTTTGGCCCCACCGGGAATGTTGGGGAGGGTTATGGTGCATACTTTGTCTTCTTGTTCGGAAGCTTCCGCTATCAATCTTTCCATAACACCACTTCTTGAAAGCAAAGGGAACTGTAAAAAATGTACGCATCACAAAGTTCAAAGATTTATTTGATAATGTTATAAAGTCCAATGATTCATTAGATATATATCGAAAAGATCGAAGCTTTATACGATTATATTAAAAAAGTTCAAAGCTTTATTAGATATAAATCAAAAAGATAAAAGCTTTATTTGGTAACATCATATAGCTCAAAGCTTTATTAGATATGCATCAATAAAATCAAAGATTTATTCCATGTATGTCAAGAAGTTCAAAGCTTTATTCGATATATCAAAAAGCTCAAAGCTTTGTTTGATAACATCATAAAATTCAAAGCTCTATTTGATATACATCAAAAAAGAGCAAAGCTCTATTCGATATATTTTAAAAAGTTCAAAGCTTTATTCAATATACATTAAAAGGTTTTGAGATTGTGTATGCACTTATTCAATATACATTAAAAGGTTTGTTTTTTTTTTCTTTTCAGAAAAACTGAAACTCTAGGATCAGTTCAATCTTTTGTTTTAAACCCAAAAATATGACATCGTTTTTATCATATAAGTTCCTTGATTAATTATCTAAGGTCTTTTCAGTTTCAAGCTTTGACTTGCTGAATTTATAATTTCATTATATTCATTCACATTTTTACATCAATTCTTTTCATACTTTTAGCAATTATGTGCTTTTATAAGTAGTTACATCTCTTTTAATAAAATCAAATCTATGCACATCAAGTTTAGAACTATTAGTTGTCTGTTTGACAATCAAAGTCAAAGTAAGATGGAGTAAAAAAACTTACCTTATGGAGATGGAAAGACATATCCTCTACTTCAACGACAATATCACTTGGGAGACCGGTTGTACAAAACCTACAATAATATTCACATTTGGATGTCCGAATTAGCATACGAGAAATAAAACCATAATTACACAATATTATATCAACAAAAAAATATCATGCCCTTGACTTTTGAGGTCAAAGACATTAATTTAAACTTCAAATTTGGCATGGCTTCTTTATACTTTACAACTGCAAAAATCTGGTTGAAAAAACACTCCTCAATATAATCAAGTTCCAATTACTAGAAAAGGCAAGAACAGACATACCATTTGACTTTTTAGGTCAAACACATTAGTACTAAAAATCAGCATTAACACAGGTTGTTCAAAAATTTTGAGAGTACCATAGTAACTAAGCTAAACTCTACAACTGCAACAAGTGGTGTAAAGTGTAAACTTAAGAAACACATCTTAATGCCAATCCAATCAAGCTTTCCCGTTGCCAAAACAGATTTCCCTTTGACTTTTGAGGTCAAACACGTTTAACAACTTCAACATGGATTCGGGTCCTTTAATTTTCTAAAAAACACAACGTTAAACTTCACAATCCACAACACGGTTTTAAGTTCAACAATGGTCATGATGATTAACCATCTACACTTTACAAATCATAAGAAACCCACGAACCTCATAATTCATAACATTTTAAAGAAACACTCCAGATTAAGTCAACAAGAAACGCCATCTAAGTACCATTTTCTAACATGTATGTCAACGGACCAAGTAACATATCATAATCATGCATCAACTTCAAGTAAATTTTCCCATAGTAATATTCTCCTAATGACCAAGAACACACAAAACAGGGCAAGTACTCGTTGCACCTCATGATACATATACATATTATATACATATATTATATGTACATATACATACACACATATATACATAATAGATCAGAAAGAATGAGAAAACTTTAAAAAGATTAAAGAATATACCAAGCTTGGCCTTGTCTCTGAAAAGCATCTGCTTTGGATCCCAACTTCATACAAGCCATTTTTGCTGCTGAAGAAACAAAATCAAACCTTCTACAAACTGCGAACCTTCAATCACCGACAACAATAAACCCCACTGTTTCACCAATGCACTTTGGGAAGTCAACAGAGCACAGATCACACTCGAAGAACCCTAAAAGTTCGATCAAACTAGCAGAAACCAACTTCACAAACCGTGACCCCAAAACTAGCATCAATCAATCGGAAGAAACCCCACATTACAAAACGAAAGCGAAGCGAAATGAACTCCAACCCACTTGAGAAAACTATAAGAAAAACCCAAATGGCCAAATCAAGACAATAAATTTAGGTCAACCCCTCCACAGCACAAGAACAACTACCCACTTGAAGCTATTATTGCTGCTCTGACATAAAACCCACCACAAGATTCCAAAATTAAAACCTAAAATACCAGCTTTAATTAAGGGGTCAAAGAGGGTGCGCACATGGTGGTCGCTTACTGCTAATACACACAATCAAAAATCTCTCTGCCCAAAGACCCTTCTTTTAGTTTTGTTGAAAAACTCGAAACGTGGGGTCCTTTTTGGGTTAAACCTACTCATTGCTTTCTAGAATTAAGAGAATCTTTTAAACAATGGCACCAAGAGGCAAGAGGGTGTGTACGTAATTATGATATTGTTTAAAAAATGGGAGTAGTTATCATCCATATTAATTTCAAAGTTGCTAGAGAAAGGGTTATTAAATTAGGGCTCAAACTTTGAAAGTAACAGCTATGGTGTTTCTCCAGCTAAGCCATGTGTGGTTGCTTGCGCACAAAATAGTTCTCTTGTACATACCGATGATATTTTTGATGGGTTTTGGATCCGTAAATTTGCCGAATTGGAATTTTCCGAGAATCTATATATTCAAATAATATATGAATATCTTTGCAGTGTAAAACAAAGTAGTATATTAGTTTGTTTAGAGTTTTAAAAGTAAACTAGATTACGTTGTGTGACGACTAAAATAAAATAAAAATGTATTACTTTGTACTGTGGTAAAAATCTAACATCGCTCAATAAAAAGATTAGAGAGGTTTTATATATTTTTTTGTATCTTCTTATCAATATTTATACTCATTGGATCAAGACAAGTGTCAAAATCAAGAAAGGTGATTGAGAGATAAATAATAGATTCAACATGTCATCTCTTTAGTTGGTAGGAGGATGAAGTAGAAGGTATTTGGTAAGAATAAATGTAATTTTTCAAATGATTATTAGTGGTACTCGGGAAAGGATTATTAGTGGTACTTGGAACTGATATGCAGGAGGGGTTCAGACAGTACACTCTAAATTTCAAGTTTGTATTTATTATCAGTAATTAGGGAATTATGTAAGGGCTTTGGGGGTCATGGTGTTCTTGTTTTTTAGTCAACTAAGTAACTGTTTTGATATATCTTTTACTAGGTTTAGTAAAAGGACATTTGTCTTGGTCTAAGTCAGTGCATTTTATACCATCATAACTACCTCTTACTTGGTTCTGGTTTCTTTTATTTGCCTCTTATCCGGTGGATGAGTTTGACTGGATCAGACTGTAACTCAATCAGCTCTTACTCTTTAACAACTAGCAAACAACCCATAATTATTATATAGCTTTAGAACAATCGGTCATAATTTAGAAAAACAAACTAAGGTATGCAACAATGCATTTATAATATACTTTCATGGCCATTTCAAATTATAATATAAAGTAATAAAAATAACAAAATTAAAACTGTGATGTTATTAAATATGCAGTAAATTATTTATACATTGTAAGGGTTATACCAAAAATCAATAAGCTCTATAGATTAATATACACCCAATAGTTTAATTTTTATTATATTTATCTTTATATTTATCTTTATCATCATCATTATCTGTCTATTTTCTCTTATAAATGAAGTTATTAAAATCAATATGGTCTAAGATAAATGATTTATCTTTACTACATTAATTTGATTTTTTTTCTTTGTGCCACATTGAATCACACAAATATATGACATTTCCTCTTTCTCTTATATAATATCACTCATTTCCTTCAATTATCAATCAAGTTTGATAATAATGTGACTTTCAAGTCTACTATTAGTCAGCAGTCATTTTATCATAAAAAACGTATTTTTATCGGAAAGTTTTAAAGTATTTTACTATTTAGCTTCAACTTCCAAAAGTATTCAAACTCCAAAATGAAGTTTAAAATTATTTAAAACTTTTAGAAACTCAATTAGGTTAGAAGTTTTTAGTATGTTGTTAATAAAAAATGATACTAGTATAAACATTTTTTGGCGTAAGACTATGTAAATACATAAAAAAAATATTTGTGAACGTTTTAAATTTATCTCGTATAAAAAGATCATTTAAAACAATATGATTCAACATTAATAATTTATCTTTTACCATATTATTTTGATTTTTTTTTGTTTGTCTCACATTGCTTCACACATCTATCTAACCTTTTATCATTCCCTTATATAATATCACTCATTTGATTTTATTATTCGTCAATCGTTATCATAATACTAATTTTAAAGGCTATTATCAATTAGTTATCAATTTATCGTTAATACCACGTTCTCTCAAAGTGTTACAATATTATATTATTTGGCTTTAGCTTCCAAAAACTTTAAAACTTAAAAGTGAAGATGAATATTACTAAAAATGATTAAATTACAAATTCTAAGTATGTCGTAGTAAAAAAATGACAATGGTGTTGACGTATTTTACATTCACCACGATATATGTACATAAAAAATTTTAATAGCAAACGTTTAAGCATTGTTGAAACATATTAAATTCAAAGATTATCTATACATCAATATATATATATATATATATATATATATATATATATATATATATATATATATATATATATGTTCAAATACATTTTCTAAATATTGTGTGATTGTAGGACTAATTCTGGACCAATCATTTGTGATGGACACTTTAGTAAATTAGAATAATAATTAATTATATTTATTTTCTCTCTCTACCAATTTCCTTATTATACGATCAGTTATTTTCTCTCTCCACCATCATTTTCTCTCTCTCTCTCTCTCTCTCTCTCAAAACCCTAACCCCAAATCAAACCCGAAGAACAGCGACGATGAAGAACGGGGAGAAGCGTGGAGCGATCGACGATGGCCATCGGTGCACGCACATGCATTCGTTCTCGCGGATTTGCAGTCGCAATCATCGAAGAGACGGAGGTGGTGCAATCGCAAACACGCACACCACGACCGGAATTCAAAAATTATATGCACTTGCAAACACGCACACGCATACGTCGATCTGGTGTGGGAGACAGAGGCAGAGTAAAATCGGGATGTCGACAAAGGTTTCGTTTAAAAAAAATGGGATTCTCTGAGAATAGTCCACATCTTTATCCTGGAGAATTAGAAAACCAAAATAAAGAGTATTCTCTGAGAATATTTCATATCTTCTTTCTTCTACAAAATATTCTCAGAGAATAGTGTGTGTTATGGCAAGAATAAAGTGCATTCTTTGATAATGAGTTATGTGTTATGCCAAAACAAAAGTACGTAACTGAAAATAGTAGTGTATTCTTTGAGAATTTGAGTGTATTTTATGACCCATTCTTTGAGAATGAGAGTCATTCCCAGTTGAACGTAACTGTCTGCATCTCTTTGTGTACTCCATTCTTTGAGAATGAGAGTCATTCTTTGTATACCATTCTCTGAGAATGTGTCTACTGGTGGTACACCATATTGAAAGGTTTTAAGCAAATCTATGAACTAAAACCCTAAGTTCACATGTAACCTAGATTGGGTCTATGTTTTCTTACTTTGAACATGTAACTAATTTCTAAAGGCCAAACAAAAATTAACTAAAAGAATAAATCAGAAAAACTAACCTTTAGTTGTTTCTTGCAAGCTAAGCAGCACAAGTGTCTTGCCTCAAATGAGATCACACCCAAGCTAGAGAGGTAGGTCACGAAATTTAGAGAGAAAATATAGTCAAAAGGTGTGCCAAATGGTGTGCATGGGGCTCCCTATTTATAGGTTCCAACCGATAACCTGATAAGCCTTTAGAGATAAACCTTTTTGAATTCAAATAAGATAAGCCTTTATCTTACAATTCAAATCTATTTATCCTAATTTATTATCATCAAAATTATGTATTATCCCATACAAAATTTTGTGGTCACTTGGTTTACTATAACTGTCAATTACTCAACTATTGAATAATTACAGTTTTAGTCCCTGCACCTTTAATTAATTAAATTAATCCCCAAATTAAATCTAATTAATTCCAGATTAATTTCTAATTAATTAATATAGTTTCTAATTAATATATTATCACTTTAATATATTAATAAACCATATATTTAATTCTATTGATTTATTAATCACATAATAAATCAATATTTCTCTCTACCGAATTTATACCAAACCTCCAGCTATGAGGGCAACCCAAATAGACTATGCTACTATTAATTAGGTAAATACTAATTATTAGTCATGGCTTAGACACCTAATCCAAGAGTCTCCCACTTGGATAAGTCTATGACTATAATTAACAATTTAACCTCTAATTAATCAGCATCTGTAGCTTCCTAGAACCCGCTGCCGAACTCTAACCTAGTCAGTTCTGTCCATAGATAAGTGATCAGATGATCCTCCGTCCAACAAGATATTTTCAGACATGAGACATGGATTGAGATCAATCTCTGTCTGACACACTGTTTCCCGATTTCTGATTTTGCATATGACATAAGACTTCTAATTGAACATATCAATTCAGTCCTGGCTGGCCAGCACTTTAGTCAACTTCAAAATCATCGAGAGGCCTACAGATATATGTTTCCTGTCAGGGTCAAAGGACGAATAAGCTTCGACTCATATGCTTATATCCTTTACCAGACAAATCACTCACAACAGCACGTTTTATAACATCGAGTTACCGATGCGTTTGAAAGGTTTTCTGCAACTATGAACTAAAATTCCTAAGTTCACATGCAACCTATATAGATCTAAGTTTTTCTTCTAATTAAACATATAACAATTCATAGTAGGCCAGAAAAAATAAACTAAAAAGAAAGATCAAGAAAAACTAACCTTTAGTGAATCTTGGAAGCAAAGCAACAGAGATCTCTTGCCTCAAATGCAGTCACACCCAGCAGGAGGTATTTGGCCGAAAATTCTAGAGAGAAAGAGGGTAAAAATCGTGGCTTTAGGGTTAGGGAGAGCCTCCCTATTTATAGCCTCCATGTGGTGATCAGATAATCGTTACAGATAAGCCTTTTTGAATTCGAATTAAGATAAACTATTATTTTAATCATTCAAACACCATTTATCTATAATATATATATATATATTTCGAAAATATATATATCTATATATATATTTTCGGCCACCACATGGTCACTAATACTGCCACTTACTCAACTATCGAATAATTACAGTTTTAGTCCCTGCACCTTTAATTAATCAATTTAACTGCCAAATTAATTCCAATTAATTCCAGAAAAATTTCTAATTAATTATTATAGTTTCTAATTAATATATTAACACTTAAATATATTAATAAACTATTTATTTAATTTCTATTGATTTATTAATCACATAATAAATCAACCTTTCTCTCTACCGGACTTTCTGCCAATCCTCCAACTATGAGGGCAACCCAAATGGACTATGCTACTATTAATTAGGTAAATATTAATTATTAGTCATGGCTTAGACACCTAATCCAACAGTCTCCCACTTGGATAAGTCTATGACTAAACTTACCAATTTACCCTCTAACTAATTAGCAACTGTAGCTTCCTAGAAACCGATGCCGAACTCTGACCTAGTCAGTTCTGTCCAATGATAAGTGATCAGATGATCCTCCGTCCAACAAGATATTTTTCAGACTCAGGACATGGATTAAGATCAATCCTTGTCTGATTCTCTGTTTCCCGATTTCTGATTTGCATATGACTTTAAGACTACCAATTGACCATGTCAATTTAGTCCTGGTTGGCCAACCCTTTAGTCAACTTCAAAATCATCGAGAGGCCTACAGATATCTGTTTTCCCGACAGGGTCAAGGGACGAATAAGTTTTGACTCATATACTTATGTCTTTTACTAGTCAAATCATTCACAACAACACGTTTTATAACACCGTGTTACCGATGCGTTTTCGCATTGTCAATGAACAACCGCTTGGTAAAACATACCTTATATGTCTCTACTTAAAGATCAAAAGATGTTATCGTCTCAACATTGCTTATGATGAAATCCATGAAGCAATCAGTTGAGCGTGGGTTTATCCAATACTCAAATCCCTATTTTCTAAGTACTCATGAATATTGTAGCAATCTTATTGCCATGTCTAACTCATTAGACAATCTACAAAACAATTCACGACAGTCTTCATTCATACTTACTTCCCAAGAAGTATGAGTGACTGTGGATATTCGAATAATAATTAAATTACTCAGGAAGTAAACATGCAAAATTGAAACACAATAATAAACAATCAACAAATGGTAGTATCAAATACTCATCAACAAAACTATATTATTAATTCACCAAAGTTAATTACATTTATATTGCAACAAGTTTCAAAATCCTATCTAATTACAAAAACTAATATCATCTGTTAATCCTATGCGTCGTGCATGCTGATAGTGCTTAACCCTACTCAGAGCCTTTGTCAATGGATCTGCAGGATTATCTTCTGATGATACCCTCTTCACTACGAGGTGACCTTCTTCTACCTTATGTCTTATGTAGTGGTACTTTCTGTCGATGTGTCTGGACTTTCCATGATCTCTCGGTTCCTTCGTCAAAGCAACCGCTCCTTCATTATCGCAGAAAAGTTCCACAGGCTCCTGAATACTCGGGACTACTCCAAGGTCACCGATGAAGTTCTTCAGCCAAGCCGCTTCTTTTGCCGCTTCACTCGCTGCGATGTACTCTGATTCGCACGTTGAATCAGCCACCGTCTCTTGCTTGGAACTTTTCCAAGTCACTGCTCCCCCATTCAACAGGAATACCCAGCCTGACTGAGACCGACCATTGTCTCTATCTGTCTGAAAGTTGGCATCAGTATACCCGTCAACTCTCAAGGTATCACTGCCACCAAGGACTAAGACAAAGTTCTTCGTCTTGCGCAGATACTTGAGTATGTTTTTGACCGCTGTCCAATGTGCCCTACCAGGGTTCCCCTGGTATCGACTGACCATGCTCAAGGCAAAGGCCACGTCGGGACGAGTACACGTCATGGCATACATGATCGACCCCACAGCCGAAGCATAAGGTACCCGACTCATGTCCGCAATTTCCTCGTCTGTACTTGGACTCTGAGTCTTACTCAGCTTAGCATTACTTTGCATTGGTAGCTCTCCCTTCTTGGAATTTTCCATACTAAATCTTTTCAGTACCTTGTCCAAGTATGTACTCTGACTAAGTCCAATTAGTCTTTTCTTCCTATCTCTTAATATTCTTATCCCGAGAATATAGGCTGCCTCTCCTAGGTCTTTCATGGCAAAACACTTCCCGAGCCAAGACTTGACATCTTGCAAAGTCGGGACGTCGTTTCCCATGAGCAGTATGTCATCTACATACAGCACCAGGAAGGTGACTATACTCCCACTAGCTTTGACATATACGCAAGACTCATCCTCGCTCCTAGAGAAACCAAATTCTTTGACTTTCTCGTGGAAACAAAGATTCCAGCTGCGAGAAGCTTGTTTTAATCCATAGATGGATTTCTCAAGCTTACACACTTTGTCAGGATACTTTGCATCAACAAAACCCTCTGGCTGATTCATGTAAACATCCTCAGTCAACTTCCCATTAAGGAAAGCGGTTTTGACGTCCATCTGCCAAATTTCATAATCATGAAATGCAGCTATGGCCAGCATAATCCTAATTGACTTTATCTTAGCCACTGGTGAGAAGGTCTCATCATAGTCAATCCCTGGGGTTTGAGTAAAGCCCTTCGCAATCAGTCTTGCTTTGAAAGTGTGTACCTTTCCGTCCATGTCGGTTTTCTTTTTGAAGATCCATTTGCACCCGACTGTCTTTCGACCCGGTACATTGTCAACCAAGTTCCAAACTTGATTGTCATACATGGACTTGATCTCGCTGTCCATTGCCTCTTTCCACTTGGCAGACTCAGGGCCCGCCACCGCTTCCCGGTAGTTAGCAGGTTCATCCAAATTTATCAGTGTCCTATCACTGACAAACGTATCTCCATCCGTAGTTATATGGAATCCATAAAACTCGGGTGGCGTGCTAACTCTACTGGAACGCCTAAGAGGTAAGGATATATCAGTCGGACCAACAGGAACTTCTTCCTCTTGTTGGTTGCTAGTTTCTCCTAAGGTTGCATTGTCGGGTAACTCTTGAATTTCTTCAAGGTCAATGGTACTCCCACTGTCCTCTTTGAATATGAGTTCTCTCTCTCGAAAGAATCCCCGTCTCGCTACAAAGACCACGTCCTCGCTTGGTCTGTAGAACAGGTATCCAAATGACTGTTTGGGATATCCAATGAAAAAACATTTCTCGCTTCTCTCTGCGAGTTTATCGTGAGTCTCTCGTCTAACGAAAGCCTCACAACCCCAGACTTTGATATGTGCTAACGAGGGAACTTTCCCCGTCCACATCTCATGAGGTGTCTTAGCAACCTTCTTAGTAGGGACAAGATTAAGGATGTGGGCGGCAGTCTCTAAGGCATACCCCCAGAAGTGAATGGGAAGTGAAGCTCGACTCATCATGGAACGAACCATGTCTAACAGGGTTCGGTTACGTCTCTCGGCAACACCGTTCAACTGTGGTGTTCGAGGAGGCGATAACTGTGAAACTATTCCACATTCCTTTAGATAGTCTAGGAACTCGATACTAAGATACTCTCCGCCTCTGTCGGACCTGAGCATCTTTATCTTCCTGCCCAATTGATTCTCAACTTCATTTTTGAACTCTTTGAACTTTTCAAAGGTGTCTGACTTGTGTTTGATTAAGTAGATATACCCGTATCTACTAAAATCGTCAGTGAAGGTCACGTAGAACCGCGTGCCGTCTTTTGTGGTAGATCTGAAGGGACCACACACATCTATGTGTATGATGTCCAAAAGACCTTCACCTCTTTCAAAGGACCCTTTGAATGGTGATTTAGTCATCTTGCCCAAAATACAAGACTCGCATACATCATCCGATTTGAGGTCGAATGATTCCAACACTCCATCCTTTTGGAGTTGGGCGATGCGTTTCTTGTTAATGTGCCCAAGATGACAGTGCCACAAGCACGTCTTTTCTACACCACTAGAAGAATCAATAAAGTTTACACTATGACCTAAATTGTCTACACATTGCACAGTCTCATACACACCATCACAAGGTAAAGCAGTAAATACAGAAATACCATTTTGAAAAACAGAAATGGAACCATTACTATTATCAAACGAAAACTGTAATCCTTGTCTAAACAATGCATGAAATGAAATAATATTCCTTGCCATTTCTGGCGAATAGCAACAATTAATAAGTTCTAAACAAACACCACTACTGAGCACTAAACTATAAGTCCCGATCTTGGTCACAGGCGACGATCTCCTATTCCCCATGATCAGGTTGAGTCTACCGTGCTCCACCTCCCTGCTTTCCCTTAGGCCCTGCAAATCAGAACAAATGTGAAAACCACATCCTGTATCAAGGACCCAAGAACTGGAAGATGGTGAGTTTTTAAAGATAGTGTAAATACCTGCTGAAGTCGGCTTGACTTTGCCATCCTTCAAGTCTTGCAGGTATGTAGGGCAGCTTCTCTTCCAATGGCCCCGTTCCTTGCAATAGAAGCACTCTGCCTCCTTGGGATTGGCATTATGAGGAATGCCAGAAGTCTTGGGTTTGGAGCCGCTGCTGGACGATCCAACATGCACCTTTTCCCTCCAATTCTGTTTAGGAGGGCCCTTTCTCTTCTTCCCTTTTCCACCAGCAATTGCCAGGACGGCTTGATTAGCAGCGGGTATACTCTTACCCTTCATTCCGTCCTCGGCGGTGCGAAGCATGCGATGCAGTTCGGCCAGAGTGGCCTGGGAGTTGTTCAGATGATACGCCAGTGTGAACTGGTCATATGAACTAGGCAGAGAATTCAGCACTATGTCTACAGCCAAATCCTCGTGAACCGGCATTTCAAGCTTCCGGAGCCTTTCCACGTACCCTTGCATTCTCTGCACGTGGTTGCAAATGGACTCTCCATCTCTAGGCTTTGCATTAGTGAAAGCTTTGACTACCTCGCGCCTCTCAATGCGCTCCTGCTTGCGGAACTTTTCTGCCAGCTCTTTGTGCATTTCATAGGGCCAGTAGTCTTCATATATTCTTTGCAACTCTGGGTTCATTGTAGCTATCATGATGCAAGCCACTTTGGTTGCATCATCAGTATGTTTTGCGTATTGAGTGATTTCTTCGGGAGTAGCATTATCATGGTCAATTTCAACCAGCTCGGTTTCTAGAACATACTCTTTATGTTCAAACCTCAGAGCCATCTTGATGTTACGGATCCAGTCATTATAGTTGGTACCGTCCAACGTGACTTTGGAGCATAATGACAAGATTGAGGTAACATTTGAGTTAGAGTGGGGAGCGGATTGTTCGGCAGAAGACATCTATAAAAGAAGATAGTTTTAATTAGACGTATATAATAATCCTTATAATGACCCAATAACAATTATAAGGCTAGGATCCTACAATAACAATTTACAATCTCGAAGAGGGATGCCGTAATCAATATTGTAAATTTTATAAGGTAGGCGAATGACGATTCAGCCAATTCCACCGCGGAAAGATAATCTTATTAAAATGGAATTCCTAGATTCATTGAGATTTATTGAACTGTTCAATAGCATGTTTTAATCTCGGATGTGCCCCACTGTTTGTGACTGGGATACCGAGGATCACAAACCGGGAGTGAATAACCATGCAAATAAGCTTGGTACTCTCGGGGTCAGTTGCCATCTCAAATTGACGTGCCGGTAAACCACACACGCTCCATCAATAATGACAACACCCGAGAAACCCATTGCAACTCTTTATGAACCCCAATTGGCGTGCCGATAAACCACACACGCTCCACCAATGTTTCATAAAGTGCAATGTGCAATTTCATGGGTTAGCACAAATTCACATTTTTCCTAAAGTAGCTAGATTTGGGTTTTATTTAAAAGGTTCTAGTACTTTGAATAATAACATTATACTTTTAATGAGATTAGGTGGTCCTATCAAACCCGTTCGGCTAACGACCCTCCACTGATCAGGCGAGCGGTGGTTGAGAGTGTTCACCCATTAGACCGCCATTTTATAGGCAGTCTCCTTATACCCACTTTATAGACCAGCTTCGTGAATGAGGCCTACTAATGATTTGACTAACCATTTTGATCTTATACATATAATAATAACTTCCTAATTATAATATATATAAGATGTAATTTTTTAAACCATTTAAAAAATTGTTTCTGGTTTATCTTTTAATTTATTGCTAATTTAAACTATTAAATTTCAAATTAATATAAACCTTAAAATCGATTTTAATTATCTTTTAATTAACCAATTAATTAAATTAATTAAATTTGATATTTTAAACCTTTTAAAATATTTTAGGATTTATCTATTTAATTTTCGCCAATTTAAAGCAATTAAATTTTAAATTAAATTAAATCCTTGAATTATCTTTTAATTACAATTAATTAAATTAATTCAAATGTAGATAGTTTTTTATCAAATTAATCAAATTAATTAAAACCTATCCTAATCCCTTAAATTTCGATTTTTAGGATAAAAGGTTTTAAGGTTTATCTTTTAAACAATTTAAAGTTACCAAAAATAGAATACCTTCTAAACATAATCCACAAAAATCGCCAAATCTAAGGGGAGGGGCTAGGGTTTTCAAAACCCTAACCCTAGATGTCGATTTGCACTAATTAGGGTTTAGGAACAATAAACCCTAATTACTAGGAACACAGTTATAGCAATTTAACAAGAAAAACAACCAAAATGCTCTGATACCACTGAAAGGTTTTCTGCAACTATGAACTAAAATTCCTAAGTTCACATGCAACCTATATAGATCTAAGTTTTTCTTCTAATTAAACATATAACAATTCATAGTAGGCCAGAAAAAATAAACTAAAAAGAAAGATCAAGAAAAACTAACCTTTAGTGAATCTTGGAAGCAAAGCAACAGAGATCTCTTGCCTCAAATGCAGTCACACCCAGCAGGAGGTATTTGGCCGAAAATTCTAGAGAGAAAGAGGGTAAAAATCGTGGCTTTAGGGTTAGGGAGAGCCTCCCTATTTATAGCCTCCATGTGGTGATCAGATAATCGTTACAGATAAGCCTTTTTGAATTCGAATTAAGATAAACTATTATTTTAATCATTCAAACACCATTTATCTATAATATATATATATATTTCGAAAATATATATATCTATATATATATATTTTCGGCCACCACATGGTCACTAACACTGCCACTTACTCAACTATCGAATAATTACAGTTTTAGTCCCTGCACCTTTAATTAATCAATTTAACTGCCAAATTAATTCCAATTAATTCCAGAAAAATTTCTAATTAATTATTATAGTTTCTAATTAATATATTAACACTTAAATATATTAATAAACTATTTATTTAATTTCTATTGATTTATTAATCACATAATAAATCAACCTTTCTCTCTACCGGACTTTCTGCCAATCCTCCAACTATGAGGGCAACCCAAATGGACTATGCTACTATTAATTAGGTAAATATTAATTATTAGTCATGGCTTAGACACCTAATCCAACAGCGTTTTCGTACTATCAATGAACAACCGCCTCGTAAATTATAACTCATATCTCTCCACTTCAAGACCATAAGATATTATCGTCTCAACATTGCTCGTGATGTAATCCATGAAGCAGTCTATTGAGCGTGGGTTTATCCAATACTCAAATCTCCATTTCCAAGTACTCATGAACGTTGCAGCAATCTTATTGCTATATCTAACTCCTTAGACAATCTACAAACCAATTCATGACAGTCTTCCTTCATACTTAGTCCCTAAAAGTATGAGCGACTGTGGATATTTGAATAATCCAATTATTCAGGAAGTAAAACATGCGAAAGCGAAACATAAAATCTGACTGGCAGCTACTCCTGCTTATTACCAAGTCTCCACGAGGTAATCACCAAGTCGGATTTATCATAACTATTATCGGTTTCTTATTCTCTTTTAAACTTTCAATTCAAGTCTTTTATATCTATGTCTATATTAACTCAATGACCTTTTTGAAAGGTTTTCTGCAACTATGAACTAAAATTCCTAAGTTCACATGCAACCTATATAGATCTAGGTTTTCTTCTAATTAAACATATAACAAATCCTAGAAGGCCAGAAGAAATTAACTAAAAGAATAAAATAAGAAAAACTAACCTTTTAGGATTTCTTTGAAGCAAAGCAGCACAATTGTCCTGTCTCAAATGAAGTCACACCCTAGCTTGAGGCTTTGGCCGAAAATTCCTTCAGAGATAGTACAAAAAAAATGTGGCCTAGGGTTTAGGGAAGCCTCCCTATTTATAGCCTCCATGTGGTGATCAGATAATCGTTACAGATAAACCTTTTTTAATTCGAATTAAGATAAACTATTATTTTAATCATTCAAACCACATTTATCTGTAATATATATATATATATATATATATATATATATATATATATATATATATATATATATATCGAAAATATATATATCTATATATATATATATATATATATATATATATATATATATATATATATATATATATATATATATATATATATATATATATATATATTCGGCCACCACATGGTCACTCACACTGCCACTTACTCAAATATCGAATAATTACAGTTTTAGTCCCTGCATTTTTAATTAATCAATTTAACTGCCAAATTAATTCCAATTAATTCCAGAAAAATTTCTAATTAATTATTATAGTTTCTAATTAATATATTATCACTTAAATATATTAATAAACTATTTATCTAATTTCTATTGATTTATTAATCATATAATAAATCAATCTTTCTCTCTACCGGACTTTCTGCCAATCCTCCAACTATGAGGGCAACCCAAATGGACTATGCTACTATTAATCAGATAAATACTAATTATTAGTCATGGCTTAGACACCTAATTCAACAGTCTCCCACTTGGATAAGTCTATGACTAAAATTACCAATTTACCCTCTAATTAATTTAGCAACTGTAGCTTCCTAGAAACCGCTGCCGAACTCTGACCTTGTCAGTTCTGTCCATAGATAAGTGATCAGATGATCCTTCGTCCAACAAGATATTTTCAGACACGAGACATGGATTGAGATCAATCTCTGTCCGATACTCTGTTCCCCGATTTCCGATTCTGCTTATGACTTTAGAACTTCTAATTGAACACATCAATTTAGTCCAGGCTGGCTAGCACTTTAGTCAACTTCAAAATCATCGAGAGGCCTACAGATATCTGTTTCCCATCAGGGTCAAGGAACGAATAAGCTTCGACTCATATGCTTATATCTTTTACCAGTCAAATCATTCACAACAACACGTTTTATAACATCGAGTTACCGATGTGTTTTCGTATTATCAATGAACAACTGCCTTGTAAATTATAACTCATATCTCTCTACTTGAAGATCATAGGATATTATCGTCTCAATATTGCTTGTGATATAATCCATGAAGCAATCTATTGAGCGTGGGTTTATCCAATACTCAAATCTCTATTTCTAAGTACTCATGAATGTTGTAGCAATCCTATTGCTATGCCTAACTCCTTAGACAGTCTACAAATCAATTCACGACAGTCTTGATTCAATACTTACTTCCCAAAGTATGAGCGACTGTGGACCTTTCTGAATAATTAAATTATTCGGGAAGTAAAACATGTGAAAGCGAAACATAAAGATCTGACTGACAGCTACTCTTGCTTATTACCAAGTCTCCACAAGGTAATCACCAAGTCGGACCTTGTCATAAACTATTATCGGTTTCAGGATTTCTTTTAAACGTTCAATTCTAATTTTACAGCTATGTCTTAATGAACCTTACACTCTTTCTATGTATCCAAAGTATCTTATACTTATACACTTTATTGCAGATGATCCAATCAGATGCTCATCCGATAACATCTCAATAAGTTATCATGTCAATTTCTCTTCTAACTCCATTCTGGTAATGTGTACTGTGACTTCCTATGGTTCTGGGGTCTTTAGTCTACTTGACTGCACCCTAAGACTATTTCGAGGTGTTATGATGTGCCGGTGAACCACACGCGCTCCATCAGAATACCAACGAGACTTTGTAACCATGAAGTCCATTAACATCATGTCCTGATGTTAATAATTACCACTTTGAAAATCTTTCAAATTAATACTATCACATTCACCCTAATCATTTCCTAATGAATTCTCCCTTTAGTTCAACCAATCCATCCAGTATTCCCAGCCAGGCAATGTCCTGAATCCAACTTACTATGCCTTAAGCATTAAGTTATCAGGACATGTTCATGACTTTATGATCGATCCAAAACGTGTGGAACCCGATCTAATCCTATTCCAAACCCTTTCGGAATCCAAGGATTATTTATAATCCTTTGTGTCATGATTTTCGAAAAACTATTTTCCTTTCGGAGACTTTTCTCGTGCATCTTGAATATTATCAAGATCATGCTTACAATGGCTAGGTCTATGCTGGTGATTTCATCTTTCCAATAGATGACTGTGAATTACATGAGTATGTTGCACCTTTTTTATTTATTTCATGCCAAGTCATCACACTTTGCAATGACAAGAAAGACTTTTCCTAAGTCTATGCATCTTGAATCTCATCAAGATCATCTTGGCAGAATCTGGATCTATCTCATAGACGTTTGCAACTACCTGAGTATGTCGTATTTCTATTAAGGCTTTCATAGTGATCCGTCTCTTAACACCAAGTCATTACACTTCGTAATGAAAAGAGACGTTTCCTAGAACCATTATTTATCCCACATGTGGGGATAGTGGATAACGGCGACTCCCACTGGCTTTGACATGGTTATAGGCTATTCACAAAATCCAGGACTTATGACACATTTTGAGAATCCAAACCTTTCTGACATTTTAATGGAAATCTTTCAGCCCTTTCTCAAAATCCAATCCTTTGGCATATTTTGAGAATCTGAATATCCTTTCTTGCGAGATGCCCGTGGGACGAAACCTGGGGCCACGTACCTTTTGTAATGGCATGCTCTATGTGTGTCCTTATTAGTGTGCCTGTAAACCACACATGCTCCACTAACGACTCACACTATGCCATGCAGAATCCTCTCAGATTTCATCTTCTATTGAGAGTGCTTTACTCGGAATCAATTGCTTGACTCTGAGTATCGATTCACTCAACTAGATGCTCTGAAGGTATGTATATGTCCATGTTGCTTTCTTTTAATGATTCAGTTACTCCCACTGGTTTTTAGACCAGGTGTAAAATCAATCAAATTTTCACACAGACCGTGTCTCGTCCTAAGGTCCTTTTATTTGGCAGCAGCCGGGCTCACCAATGATTCTAAGTAGTCGGATTGCAAATCCGTACCAACTGCAGTGTTTTACCATTAATCAGTATGTCACCCCGATCACAACTACTTATGATGGTGATCAATACTACTGGTTAAGAGGAGATTATGTCAGTTGTAAAGCAGAAATCTGATTTTTGCTCCAAGCCTAGTGATGACTAAAAGGTTCTTTCATTGCTAATCCTAAACTCATTTAGGACTGTCCCAACTCCCACTGTTTCCTTAGACCATGAGTTCTTTCTAAAAGAGCTCTTTAGTTACAGTGGGATAGCTAATGAAACGACAATGCTGATCAAGTTCAGCTGGTCATGAGGTTCAGATGAACACTACAAGACCCTGGACTTTCTATGTACAAGTGGGATAATCCCAGCTTTACCTTTCAGGCAGTGTTTGCAAGACCTACTTAGTCTAGGATGTGGTCGGAGTATGGTTTATATGGACTGACTGGTATAGTGTTCATCTTATTGGAAACTAATTGGCAATGTATCTCATACACCGAGGATCGAACTGTTTCGACCAATGCTCCATTATCTTCCCTAAGACACATTATAACCATTGATATTCTTGGAAGAGAATGAACTGTGAAATCTTTTTCTCAGTTTATGTTATCGATCAGGTTCTGTGGAACTTGTACTTCCTTTGAAGTCCTTGAACTGTTCGAGGTTTTAATTCAATTGCTTATCCCGATTAGCAATGTCATATTCGTCATACCGAATGATGAATATCGTGAAGTACAAACAATTGTGTTCTATATCAAGATTCTAGCAATACACAACAACAGGTGTGTCCGTTGCTCTTAATCTCAATGTCCTTTACATATCTATGTAAACTTATGACTTTGTTCAAGACTTGCAATCTTCAGTTGACTCTAAGTCAACTGATTCCAAAATCCTATCCTCTGGATCTTTGGGTGATTCATTTCTTGCCACATGTGCTTTATAAAGAACTTAATCATCATCTGACTCTAAGTCAGATGATTCCAAAGTCTTGTCCAACTGGACCTTTGGTTGATTCATTTCTTGACACATTAAGAAATTAATTCATCAAGTGACTCTAAGTCAAATGATTCCAAGGTCCTGTCCAACTGGACCTATGGTTGAATTGATTCTTATAACATTTGTATTAACAATCATAAATGACACAATTCTTGAATCCAAACACTTTGAATGCATCAACATTCAAGTTATTACTAATCATACATTCAACACATTCATATAACATTTCAAGGATAATTTCAGACAACAGGTGTTAAAAGAAAATATGACAATTTTATTAAAAATTAAATCCTTGAACAATGTAATAGACAATGTCAAAAATGTATCTAAAGACTAATAACAATATTTAATATCTATCTAAACTTTAAAACTGCACGAGCTGGAGATCCAATCTAAATGTGCTCCTATGTGACAGAGTCCCGTGCCTTCTTGATTCCCTGCATACAATCCAAAATCCGACTGTCACATTATGTATCAAGAAATCTTGGAACAGGAGTTTTGAGATTTTTAGATATACCTGAGCTTTCAAAAGAGTTGGAGCGTCTTCCAATCTTTCCGTGACTGTATCCGATTTAGCGGATTCCCAGTTTGAGACATGTCTAGTCGATCTCGACCGTTTCTTGTTACGTCTCTTCAGTGGACTTAATCCAGAAGTAGCTGTGTAACGACCCAAAAATCGTGAATTTATATTCGAGAAAATATATAAGAAAAAGATTAAAACATTCTGGAAGTTTTAAAGAAATTTATTTGGAAATGTAGTAAAATTCCAAGCGTTTGGAGAAAAAGAGTGAAAAAGGGCAAAATGGTCATTTGATACTCAAATGACATTTAAATGATGAAAATATGATTTTTGAAGCTAATAAGTAATGAAATAAAAATTTTGACACCAAATAATGGTGATAAGTATTTGAAAGTTAATTCTAGTAAAAAGGGTAATTTGGTCAATTTACCATAAAAGGGTAATTTGGACATTAGACCATGTGAAGGACCAAATATGTAAACATATTCTTTGCTTGTGGCAAAAATATAAGAAAAGAAGGTTTTATGTGATAAAAATTGATTATAGTGGTTAAAGTTCAAGAAAGTGAACTTAAGGACTAAAATGTAAATATTTTATAAAAATTAAAATATAAAATAGAGAGTTATAACTCTCATCTCTAGAACTCAGTAGAAGTTTATAGAGATTTCCAGAGAACACGAGAGAGAGCACGGGAGGAGAAGGAGCTTTGATTATCCTGCAAGAAGTTGAAGATATCACTTGGAAATTGTGATTTCCAAGCTTCAAGAGGTAAGGTTTATTTGTTTTAAGTTTAAAATCTTGAACGGGAGTTGAACCTTAACTTCTGATTTTCAAGAGATTATAGTTCTAACGAACTCATCTTGCTCAAAATCATCAATCTAACATGTTTAGTTGTTGAATATGTTGAAAAATCAAGAAAATATGATTTTGGTTCAAGAACATCATGCCACGAGTTGGTATGATCAAGTAATTTCCAGTGATTCTAATGAGTTTAATAGGTTAGAAATGAAGAAAGAAACTTGTATTAACAAGTAATTCCAACGAATTGAAGATTTAATGCAAAAATGATGAAATGGGTTTTTAGCTCAAGAACCCTAGAAATAGGTTAATGAGTTGAAACTGATTTCATATGATTCTAATGGTTTTGTTAAGTCAAACATGACATAAAAGAAGTAAGAAATCAGTTCTTAAGCTTGAAAATCCAATAAAATGATTTTTGGCAAAAAAAATGGGTGATTTGGTGAGTTTGATTTTTATGAACCCTAGAATTTGGGGTTTATGGTCAAAGTGTTAATTTGACTAAAAGAGTTGGTTATAAAGAGTCATAAATTATGTATATGTATGAAGAAACCATTGGAAGTGGTTTCCTAAGAATTTCAATTAATAAAATGGAAGTTTGAATAAAAACTGAAATTTAAATGATGGAATGGAATTGGTGATTCCATGAATGAAACCCATGGAAATGGTTAATGGAAATCATGAATTGGTAATTAACAAAGTATGTTTTGGGTTGTAAAAACCTTAAATTAAATCATCCATTGGTTATATAAGTGTATGGAAAGAAAATGAACAAAACTAGACTTAAAATTTTGAGTTGATGTGCTTATGAGCTTCCTTAGAGCTCTTGTGACATCCTATGGTCTTAACCATTAAGTCATGAACTAAATAAGACTTAATGTGATTAAAAATATGTTCTTAACATGTTAGAAGGTTAATAGAACCTATTGGTAAAGTTTTGTTAAGTTTGGAAACAAATGGAACCAAGAAATGGACTAAAACTGCAAAAAACGAACAAAAACTGAAAGCTGAAAATGGGACTGCAGGATTCTACACGACCCGTGTGAATCTGGCACGACCCCGTGTGAAATGAGGCAGTAGCTTGGACATCTTGGAAGTCTTACACGACCCCGTGTGATTCCTACACGACCCGTGTGACCTGAATTCATGCAATTCACTCCTGTTATGACCCGATTGAGTAGTTTGATCCCCTAACATTTGGTATATGTTTAATATAATTTGAAAACATAAAAAAATAAGTATATTTAGGGGGATTAAGTGGTCTTTACATGTTGTTAAGACCTAAATGTTTTAATAAAGTTTTAATGAACTCCTTAGGTAATTAAGGAGTAAAGTTATGGAATGGAAGGGACAATCGAGTGGAGTAATACTAGTTAGACTTCTCTAACTAGCCAAGGTGAGTACATGCATTATTTTTACCCATTCTGGGGTACATGACAAGTAAGTATTTTCAAGATTTCTTATAAAATTTCTATATGTGAAATTATATGCAAGAGTATTATTTCTAACTTGTTTGTGACTAACGTTATATTTGAAGTTATGTTTTGGTCTATGAGCCAATTATGTGAAAGTATGTTTTGGTCTATGAACCAATTATGTGAAAGTATATTTTGATTACAAGTTATATATGTTTTCAAGTCTGAATGGCATATAGCCACAAGATGTTTAAGAAGTATGTTTTGGTTACAAACTGTATTTGTTTTCGAGTATGAATGGCATATAGCCATAAGATGTTGGAAAGTATGTTTTGGCATAAAGCTTAGCATGTTAGAAAAAAATATGTTTTAAACATATTATTATTATTATGTGATGAAAGCTATATATTTGGCATCTAGCCATAAAGACATAAAATGATGTAGTTTGGCACCTAGCCACAAGTTATATGTATATGAGAAATGTTCAAGCAAGCAGCGAGTATTTTGTATGACTGGTAATTGTAGCAAGCAGCGTTAGTAAGGGAACTATGTTCCAACCTACCCGGGTTAGGTAAGGGGTCTACTGGGGAAAATGCTGGAAATCAAGGTTCATGTAGTTAGTTTCAAAAACTAGAGTTTGCAACGGAAGCATAAAATCATGAACTCGAATTCCATTTTCAAGAGAATCATGCTACATGCATGTAGAGATAAGATGATGAACAAACATAGATTAAGTTCAAGATCATAACCTTTTTGTTCTTGGTTTGGTTTGGATGATTTTGATAGCTAGGAATCAAATTAGAATCCCTCTATAGTTGATCCACCACAAGCTTGAACACACTTGAATGCTAGTTCCATAACTTGCAAGATGAAAACCCTTTTCTTCTCCTTTCTTCTTCTTAGCAAAAACGTTTTTGCTTAGTCATTTTGGGAGAATCATTGGCTAAATTTTAAGATGCAAAAGATGTGTACTAACTCAAACAATGATCGGCCATTTTAACCCACCAAAAGGAGAGAGCACATGCATTAGTTGGAAAGGAAAGACCCATGTGATTTCAATAATCAAAAGCTACCATCTTCCACTAGTTTAACAACTCATGCATGTTTTTATGTCTCCCATCATGGCTTAAATTATGGATGATCAAATGTAGTGCTAGTTGGTTTTATTATTTATAAAACTTATATAATTATAAGTTTATAAATAATACATCTTCTTATTTCTTAAATGGGATAACATTTAACCCATAATAATTTATATAAATAAACCATCTAAATATACAATCTTAATTGTATAATTATATATATACATATATATATATATATATATATATCTATATATATATAACAATATATTTATATATATATATTATTTAATTTACTAATTAAATTAAATAAAAGGCTTACTTATAAATCAATTAAATCGTTTAACAATTAAAACAATCTAATTGTTACACTTAACTAATTCATCACATATGAATTACTAATCAACCTTTAATTTTGTAGTTATTATTATTTACCTCAAATAATAACCTACAAGATTAAATTGCAAGTTTAGTATCATTTGACGTTAAATCAAATTTAACGTTCTAAATGATCAATTGGTGTCAAACTTGTTGTTGGTGTGACCCTATAGGATCATGTATTACTAGTAATATCATTTTATGATCATCCTTGAGCATATAGAACTAACAATCTCCCACTTGCACAAGGTTGCATCACAGAATGATATAGACAGTAGTAAACGTCTAGCAACATTTTACTGCCCCCAATAACACATGACATTGTGCCATTCAACAACATTCAATTCATCAGAAAACACGAGGCTCTAATTGATGTATAAGGTTATCTATCAATTATCCCTTTGTCACAGACATCATGTTGAACATGAGACATGGATCTTAATCATTCTCATTTTATGTTCAACTTTCAAACAGGCGCCTTAGATGTCTAACTCTCAACATATAAGAGGAACAAATCCCGTCTTGACTACATACGCCTCTCATATAGTTAGTACTATGCATGAGTATGGCCTTTATGGTTGTCTGTATTTCAAGAACAACAGTGAACCATATCAAAGCATAGTACACTCTATACTTGAGTCCCAAATATGTATCTCAGGTCAAAGGATACAATGATAATACCTTTATTCAAGAATCACTTATGATGATGATCCATGGAGTGATCTTGAAACGGGTCAAGTCCAATACTTGTTCACTAACAAGTACCTATGAATTTGGTTGCAACCTTTTGCTACTTTTACCCATAAAAGTCAACCAATCCAATTCATATTAGTCTTACTTCATAATTGCTCCCACAACTATGATCGACTATGGACGTTTAGAATAATCAAATTATTCAAGGATTAAACATGCTAATAAAACACAAAATTATGAATGAAACATCATGTCACATATATTACATAATTCTTGTCGTTTACTTAAGTTCATATTCATAAAACATTAAACACAAATCAAATCCATTCATTAGAAAAACGGAGTCCTATACCCTTAGCATGACTTTCATGCTTAGTTTGGGGTAAAGGTTTCGTGAATGGGTCTGCCAAATTTTGATCTGTATGAACCTTGTGAATACTAATTTCACCATTCTTAACTTCATGTCTAATGTAGTTATACCTTCGGTGAATGTGTTTGTTTTTTTTTATGCAATCTAGGTACCTTTGCTTGAGCTATAGCACCTAGATTGTCACAGAAGATTTCTATAGGGTCCCGAATGGAAGGAACAACCCCTAGTTCTTCTATGAACTTACTCATCCATACAGTTTCTTGAGCAGCTTCTGAAGCAGCAACATATTCAGATTCTGTAGTGGATTGTGCAATCACTTCTTGTTTGGAACTCTTCCAAGACACGGCTCCTCCATTTAAAATAAAGACATACCCAGATTGAGATTTCGAATCATCCCTATCTGTTTGGAAGCTTGCGTCAGTGTAACCCTTTACCTTTAAGCTTTCTTCCAAACCGCCGTAAACTAAGAACATATCTTTAGTTCTTCTTAAGTACTTAAGAATGTTCTTTACAGCAGTCCAGTGGGATTCACCTGGGTTCTGTTGATACCTACTAGTCATACTTAAGGCACATGAGACGTCGGGCCTAGTGCATAACATGGCATACATGATGGACCCAATTGCCAAAGCATATGGGACATGTTTCATCCTTTCAAGTTCAGTCCTAGAGTTTGGGCACTGAGACTTGCTTAGGATGGTGCCATGAGGCATTGGCAAGAATCCTCTTTTGGAGTCTTGCATCTTGAACCTTTTCAAGATTTTATCAATATATACACTTTGGCTAAGACCTATAAGTCTCTTAGATCTATCTCTATAGATCTTTATGCCTAATACATAAGCAGCTTCCCCTAGATCCTTCATTGAGAAACAACTCTCAAGGAACGCTTTGACACCTTTTAAGGTTGGGATGTCATTTCCAAATAAAAATATGTCATCTACATACAATACTAGGATTATGACAATGCTCCCACTAGCTTTCTTGTAAACACAGGAGTCATCCTCATTTTTGATGAATCCAAAACTCGTAATCTTTTCATCAAAACGGATGGTCCATGTTCGAGACGCTTGCTTTAATCCATTTGTTCCCAACAGTCTTACAATTGGTAGGAATATTAACCAAGTTCCAAACTTGATTATCGTGCATGGATTGCATCTCATTGTTCATGGCCTCAAGTCATTTATCATATTCAGAATCTGATATTGCACTCTGATAGTTGACGGGTTCATCAGAATCTATCGTATAACATTCCTCTTCCATCAAAAGGTAACCATACCTTTCTGGTTCAATTCGAACCCTACCAGATTTGTGAACAGTTTGTGTTACAATTTGTTCCTGATCAACCGTTTGTTCAGGTTCAACAATTTCTTGTTGAATGCTAGATTCAACTTCTTGTGTATCAGGTTGTGGTTCCTGAAGTTCTTCAAGTTCCACAAACCTCCCACTAGCCTCTTCCGTCAGAAACTTGTTTTCTAGGAATTCAGCTTTTCGAGAAATAAATATCTTATTCTCGATGGGATTGTAGAAATAGTATCCAAGACAATCTTTCGGATACCCTACAAAGATACATTTAGTTGAACTGGGTTCTAATTTGTTTGAAGCTTCTTGTCTAACATAAGCTTCATAACCCCATACCTTGAGATAGGATAAAGATGGAACCCTTCCATGCCATATCTCATAAGGCGTTTTATCTACCTTTTTAGTAGGTGCCATATTTAGGAGACGAGCAGCTGTTTGTAAAGCATAACCCCAAAATGATAAAGGTAGAGTACTTCTACTCATCATGGATCGAACCATATCCAATAGTGTTCGGTTCCGCCTCTCAGACACACCATTATATTGTGGTGTTTCAGGTGGAGTAAGTTGTGAAACAATTCCACAAGTCTTAAGATGATCCATAAAGTTTGTACTTAAGTACTCACCTCCTCTATCAGAACGAAGAACTTTAATTGTTTTGTTGAGTTGATTTTCCACTTCACTTTGAAACGTTTTGAACATTTCAAACGCCTCATGTTTATGTTTAATCAAATAAACATATCCAAAACGACTAAAGTCGTCAGTGAAGGTGATGAAATATCTTTCACCATATCTAGTCATTGGCTTGAAAGGACCACATACATCTGTATGTATGATTCCTAACAAGTCCTTTGCTCTCTCATTGGTTCCGGAGAAAGGAGCTTTAGTCATCTTGCCATGTAAACAAGATTCACATATATCAAATGAGTCATTCTCATTTGCCTTCAAAAGTCCACTCTTTTGAAGTTGGGATATGCGATTCTTGTTTATATGCCCAAGGCGACAATGCCATAGATAGGTTTGACTCAAATCATATTTGGGTTTCTTGGTGAAAGTATGGTATAAAGAGCTATGGTTAGTCTTTTCATCAAGGTTTACTTCATAAATTCCATTTAAAGGCCTAGCCTCAAAAAGAATACATTATTTTTGTAAACACAAATATCATCATTATTAAAGGAAAGATCAAATCCACATTGTCTTAATTTAACAACTGAAATAATATTCCTAGTCAAGCTAGGAACATAGTAAACATTCATCAATGTCATACACAAGCCATTAGGTAGTAATAAATCGAAACTTCCAATTGAATCCACTGCAACTCTTGCATTGTTTCCAACCCAAAGTACTACCTCATTAGCCTTCAGTCGCTTACTCCTTTTGAACCCCTGCAACATATTACATATGTGAGTTCCACAACCAGTATCAAATACCCATGTGTTAGGAGATAAATTATAAAGTTCTAGGTCTATCACATAGATACCTGAAGTGCCTTCACCGGCCTTCTTCTTCTTCAACTCCGCAAGATAGGTAGGGCAATTTCTCTTCCAATGCCCAGCTTTGCCACATTCAAAGCATGTTTCATCTTTGGCAACCTTTGCCTTCTTCTTGGGCGGATGGGAAGGTTGGACAACTTTCTTGCCCTTACCTTTGAAAGCTATTGCTTTCCCCTTGCCCTTGGAGTTGGTGGGGTGTTCTGGTCTAGTTCTCTTTGTGCCACCTTCCTTGATCATGAGAACTTGAGTGGTTTTCTTAGGCAGATTCTTTTCCGCGGTAATTAGCATCCCATGTAATTCCGGGATAGTCTTGTTTAAACCATTCATGTTAAAATTCATGATAAAAGGATCAAAGGACTTTGTCAAGGAGTTAAGGATCATATCCGTTGCTAGCTCTTCGGGCATCACAACTCCAAGACGTGCCAAATGATCAATGTGACTCTTCATTTTGAGCACATAAGAGCTTGCCGACTGCCCATCCTCCATCTTGCAAGCATGGAAAGCCCGAACAGTTTCGAACCTTTCCGTTCTTGCAAGTTGTTGGAACATTTCCTTTAGTTGATGAATCATGTCATAGGCTGAATGATTCTCCAAATCCTTCTGAAGGTCGGGAATCATTGTTGCCAACATGAGGCATGATGCATCGATGGAATCATCCATCTTTTTAAGCCATGCATCGTGTGCGGGCTTAGGAATGGCAGGGGGCTCTTCTGGAAGTGGTTCATTGAGAACATATTCTTTCTTTTCTTGTTTGAGAACAATTCTCACACTACGGTGCCAATCCAAGAAGTTGGTATGGTTAAGTTTTTCTCCTTCAAGGAGAGACCGTAGTGAGGTTTTGTTAGGAGCCGAGTGTGTGTTGTTAGGTGCCATCTACAAAATCTTAGCAAGGTTCTATTTAGTAAATTATGATATTAAGTCCTTAATTAATACCCCTTCTTGTTTCATAAACTTTAATTAATTAAGGTCTAGAATCCAAGTTGCATCACGAATAAGTGGTTAGGTATCCTTTATCCCGCCTATTCGAATCAACAAGGTAGGTAACGGTTTACCAATTATATCCAAATATAATTTCTAGAGTTATGGGATCCCATTATAACATTTATAAGTTTGGCATGTTTGATCCCATCTATGCCTTGGATTTCTAATGCTTAGGTGACCTTTATCACAAGAGATTTCCAAACGAATCATCCTACTTAAACGGACGTGTAGTTTTGACAACTATTAATGGTTAGGTGTCCTTTATCCCATCAATATTGAAAAAACTACTTCTTGTATCACAAGGAGACTCCAAGTGGTTAGGTATCCTTTATCCCACAAGGAAATACAAGTGATACATGAGTGTCTTTAAGAAGGACGGCATAGATTCGTATTTCATAAGGGATTTGAATGTTTTACAATTCTAATTTTGAAAAACATATGGTATCATGTAGATTGCATGCATCCAATGAACATGGTACCATTAAATCTTATTTTGTTAATTGGTTCCTAAATCATAAAATCTCCATTTTATTGATTCTTTGTTTGTGGTCAAGATTACAATTAATATCCAATATTAAGTTTGAGTTTGATCACATATATTAGAACCAATTTATAATCCTAAATAATTACCATTATTAATTAGGATTGGAGTTTGTAAGAGTTTATAAAATCTCCATTTTATTTCTTGTTTCAATCTTTTTCAAAACTTGACTTAATAGGTTTTAAAACAAAACCCATTTTAATAAAACCAATTTTATCACATCTTATGTTTTAATTGTCAACTTTTGAAAATACAAACTCCTTGATGATTATGTTTAATTATCTAGGTTGTCTAGCATGCAAAATCTTATTTTCATCCACAACATAACATAATAAAACATTCAATCATCACAAGCATGCATGGGTGCATAAACACAAGCCAACTAGTTTGATATTTCATGTGAGCCACACATGAAATATCAAGTCAAACCTAGGGACAAAAAGAGTGACAAAAACTCAACCAAATGATTTGCGCTTTGGCTACAATTTTGCCAAGCTTCTTATATCATCAAATGATACTTGAAACTCCATTTCTAGACATCACGGAGTGAGTTACGATTTTTTTCTTGGGCCCTCAAAATTTTCGAAATTCAGGGGCAGCAGGAAGAAAAAATGTATTTTTTGTTGCATTTTTCAATTCATTCTTGGCTATATTGATGCTAATACTTGTTGAAACTTATTGTATATACTAGATATTAAAGTTACCAACAAGTATATCACCAAATTACCAAGAAATGAATTTATAAAACACTTCAAAACATTTTTTTCAAATCTGGACAGCAGCACTTCAGAAAGTGCTGCTGTTGGGTGCAATCTTCTCTTGGTCTTTTACTTCCTTCTCTTGTTACATTTTGTGAAATAAATAAAATACAACTATTCTAATATTTACAAAATGAATATTAAGAAGGAAATAACTAATTATTATTACAAACCATTTGAATAAATAAATAGATTACAACCATATCGAACACAAACACAAAACATGCATCATATGGTCCTTGGCTTGTTTATGCACCATCTTATCACATAAAATCATAAGAAAATAAACACTTTGTTTTTCTAAGGCAACAATTTATGTAACCAAAAGCATGCATACATAAGATATAGTTGGTTACATAAAATCATAGATAATCTACTTGCATGTTGCCAAAGAAGCCATGCATGAAACTTTCATTTAAGAAGATGAACATTCATGGCTTCCAAAAACCAAGTTTATCCAAATAAACTTATTATCTAAACATGCAATATAGCCATGGCTCTGATACCAATTGCTGGAAATCAAGGTTCATGTAGTTAGTTTCAAAAACTAGAGTTTGCAACGGAAGCATAAAATCATGAACTCGAATTCCATTTTCAAGAGAATCATGCTACATGCATGTAGAGATAAGATGATGAACAAACATAGATTAAGTTCAAGATCATAACCTTTTTGTTCTTGGTTTGGTTTGGATGATTTTGATAGCTAGGAATCAAATTAGAATCCCTCTATAGTTGATCCACCACAAGCTTGAACACACTTGAATGCTAGTTCCATAACTTGCAAGATGAAAACCCTTTTCTTCTCCTTTCTTCTTCTTAGCAAAAACGTTTTTGCTTAGTCATTTTGGGAGAATCATTGGCTAAATTTTAAGATGCAAAAGATGTGTACTAACTCAAACAATGATCGGCCATTTTAACCCACCAAAAGGAGAGAGCACATGCATTAGTTGGAAAGGAAAGACCCATGTGATTTCAATAATCAAAAGCTACCATCTTCCACTAGTTTAACAACTCATGCATGTTTTTATGTCTCCCATCATGGCTTAAATTATGGATGATCAAATGTAGTGCTAGTTGGTTTTATTATTTATAAAACTTATATAATTATAAGTTTATAAATAATACATCTTCTTATTTCTTAAATGGGATAACATTTAACCCATAATAATTTATATAAATAAACCATCTAAATATACAATCTTAATTGTATAATTATATATATACATATATATATATATATATATATATCTATATATATATAACAATATATTTATATATATATATTATTTAATTTACTAATTAAATTAAATAAAAGGCTTACTTATAAATCAATTAAATCGTTTAACAATTAAAACAATCTAATTGTTACACTTAACTAATTCATCACATATGAATTACTAATCAACCTTTAATTTTGTAGTTATTATTATTTACCTCAAATAATAACCTACAAGATTAAATTGCAAGTTTAGTATCATTTGACGTTAAATCAAATTTAACGTTCTAAATGATCAATTGGTGTCAAACTTGTTGTTGGTGTGACCCTATAGGATCATGTATTACTAGTAATATCATTTTATGATCATCCTTGAGCATATAGAACTAACAGAAAAGCCCCCATCGCAAAGTAGATTGCCTCAGCACTTCTATGGTGAGGATTGATCCGTTCTTTCTAGCCATAGAGACTTGGGGTATCACTTATAGTGATTAAAGCCCTAAGTATAAAAATCCAGCAAGCTTATAAAATCAGTCAAAGAAAGTAAGAAAGAAGCTATTTTTGTAAAGTATATTATGAAATGATTTTGAAAGGTAAAGAGTTATAGTATGTTACTACTATAAAGTTTTGAAAGATGCTATTTTTCCCGAAGTATATTATTAAATTATTTAGAGAAGTAAAAAGTTATAGTATGTTATTACTATAAAGTTTTGACAGAAGTTTTATGATATAAATTTTATAAAAGTTGGCAAAAGAAGTTAAAGGTTTGAGTCTAAAACTCATGTAACTCACGAGACATTTTTGTCTTACGTATTCTATGTTTTGCCATGTATTCCAGGTTAACATAAATTGCTATAAATGGGATGAAGTTTAGCTGGAGTGGAGCTTGAGTTAGCTCCTATCTTGGATGCAAGGTTTAATCCTTTTCTTTCTTACTATGGTTAGTTTTGATATGGATTTGTAACACCCACAGTTTTAAACATGTAAATAATCGGTTTTTGATAAACCGTATTTTTGTATTCAAGTGTTTATACGAAAAAACCATAGTATTTGAAAATAGTAGAAATGGGGTGTCACAAGTTGGTATCAGAGCCATAGTTTAAGCGAATTAGGATTGGCTTGTTCCACTCCTAGGCTTAAACTCATGCTATAGAAATGTTAGTTTATGAAAGTATGCTATATGATGTCTTAAATGATTAAGACATTATGCATTATTTAAAATATGTAGATATATAACACTAAGAAGTGTTAAGCTAACGGTTAGAGTGAGCAAAAATTTGACCGTTAGGAAAATTATATGATATTTTCCGTAACCGTCTAAATTTATTAAAGGCTATGTTTATAAAGTAGTAAGATTTCTAGTATTGATCACCATGTACTTATAATGGTGTTATATGTTAAAGGAACCAGTGTCCCATGAGACCTTATGGTAACATCAGAATCAATATGTATAGGTGATTATGGTAATATGGGCCCGTATTATCATAATCACAAGATATGTATTGAGACTGATGGAATCGTAAAGGAATTATGGTAATCTGGTGGGTAAGGGTCTTGAAGAGAGCAGGAAGTATAACATAAGAATTATATGCCTATGTAATAATAACCAGTAAGATTATAAGTATTAAAAGTTAATACGGTGGATGTATACCACTTAGTATGGTAAAGTAAAAGAAATAATATGATAATTAATACTTTGTAGACAGATTAAAAGACATTAAATTATATGCCTGTCGAGGCGAGAGGAAGTATGAATAAGAGTAATTTAAAGAGGAATTATGGGTCTTGATTACCTATATAAGAGTTGTAAGACTCTTACATGAAGAATGAAAATTTTAAGCAGAGTATAATGATAGTACATAAATTTGTAAAAAAATAAAAGAGTGATAAATAAGAGTTTAATGCAAGCAGGTGGTGTGCCTTGGGCATGACCATTAAATTTCAAATTTTCTTTAAAAGATGTATGAATAGTAAATATATAAAGGAAGCAGAATATCGTTGTAAGACGATAAGATTAAAACTATGAGAAAAGCTAAAAATAGAAGATGACAATGGTAGTAGAGAGTGGAAGACTAACTGCCGGGGTTGAACAAAGAAGATAAATGAAAGAGTCCAAAGATGGACAATTGAATAAGTTATAAGTACAGTGCTATAATGAGTAATAAAAAAACAAAGTAAGATTACCCAAATGGGGGAAAGAATGATGAAGGGTAAATTGTTAAAGATTATGATATTTTAAGTAAAATGTATTAATGTAATGTGATAAAATGAATGTGAATCGAGAAATAAAGGTTGAATGCCTAAATAAATCTTAGGCAATAAATTAAAGGTGAAACAAATGATGATAAGATAGTGGTTGCCAGGAATTAAGTTCCGCAACCAAATGAATGAAATAAAAGAAGAAATACCAATAATGAAAGAGCATAATGATGTATGATAATGGAAGAAAACCAAAAGCATGTGAGCAAAATGACTAAGGGCCATAAATGATATGAAGTAAAGAAAAATAGTAAATATTTAAACAAGTAGTAGACGAAGAATTAAAGATAATGTAAGAACTATGATAAACAGACAGGAAGTTACTACTTCCGAATGGGTATAATGGCTAAAAGTCTCTAAAGATTTTGAGAAATGATTAGTACATGACTGGTAACCATGAAATACAAAGAAATGTATATATGTATATACGTGCTTATAAATGTAAAAGCATGAGTAAGTTTTGGGATATATATATAAATATAATGTATAAAAGTATAAAAGTGGTTATGAAATAGGTATTCTAATTAGAATACTATAAAGTATGAAGCAAAAGAGTAAAATAATGTATTGGGCATATTGCCCCGAAAAAAACAAAAGAACAGAAGATGATGAGAAAATCAAAGGCAGTTGGGTATCACCTAGAGATACATAAGAAGGAAGTTTTATAAGAAATATGAAATATATAATGTTGTAAAGAAATATATAGTATAAAGAAGTGGAGTTTAAATGAATGAATAACATAATGTGTTAGGCATGTAGCCTTATAACACATAACAGAAATGGTAAAAGATGTAAAGGTAAGAAAATTATTGTTTTAGCAGTAGCTATAACAAGTAAAGAGTAGTGAGAGGTGATGGTGATTAAGGGTTATGTCAAGAATTCGTCATGGGACGAAAATGTAAAAAAAAAAATACCTAGTTAAGTTCTTAAACAAAAAAAGAACCAAGTATATATATATATATATATATATATATATATATATATATATATATATATATATATGTGTGTGTGTGTGTGTGTGTGTGTATGTACATTATGCAACTAAGAACTTGTAAGTATATGTCAAGAAGTTAATGAATGTGGTTTGTGAAACATAAATACACCACAAGATAGTAATATTATGAAAAGTGTAATAAGATGAAAATGGTACATGGGGTACCTTAGAAGATAAGAAATGTACTCATAGGAGTATTGTAAGAAAGCTAAGAAATGAAAAAGACAAAATTGTATTAGTAAGTGTAATGAGTGAACGAGAATAAAATCTCATAACTAATAAAGGAGGATGAAAGAAGTATCTTGGATTGCTATTATGTCGAAATGTGCAAATAGCATGATAAAAAGGTGATATAACATATGTATTAATGAAAGTAATACAAATATAATGTACGAGGAGTAAGAAGTATATGAAAAGGACATTTATAAAAGATGAATTCAGAATGAAAGTAGTAAGTATAATGATGTAATAGTAGCATACATATACGAAATGAAAAGAGATATGTATTTAAAGAAAATAATACATATAGTTTACAAAAGTGGAACATTTACAAGGGGATTGCGAAAGTATAAAATCTAACAAGAAGTATACAATTAGTAGTATAAAAGCCCAAAAGTGGAAAAGAAGGAAGTTGACAGAAATAATAGATCAACTTCAATAGTAAAACTGTACAAATTTACAAGGTCAAACATTGCGTATTATACATAGAAAGGAAGCTATTGATGTGTAGTTTCTAAAATAAAAAGCAGTATGTTGTTTCGATTCTTCTAGAGTAAGATATGCAGAATTTTATGAAAGATATATTGTTTTGACAGATTCTGTCCCAAACAGAAAAGTAAGGATGTGAAATAAAACAAAAAAAAAAGAATGCATTCCTTATGAGCGGTAATAAGTTGAGAAGTGTTAGTAGATGTAAAGAATAATAAAGTGAAGTTTAAAAGATCTAAAGAACAAATATGTAAAGATAAGAAGTTGTAAAACTTCTAAAAAGAAAGAAGAAGTTATGCTCAAATAAAATGTCCGTTAAGGGACAAGATTTTTCAAAGAAAGGTATTGTGTATCTATAAAATTATATAAATACAAAATCTTACCAAAATTGTATTTGGAAAGAGTTTTATAAGTGAAGAATGTGATTAATATAGTCTCATGAAGTTTTGGTAAACATATGAGAAGAATTACAAAGTAAGTTGTTATTCTTGATAAGAATATCTGAATATGAAAGTAGAAATCTTTAAAAGTTGATTAAGAATCAAAAGTAACTCAAATAAGAAAATACTAAAAAAAAGATAAAAGCATAAAGAATATGAGTATGGGTTGATAAAAGAAAGTATTTACTATGAACCAAACGTGAGCGGAGAACCTTTGAAGAAAAGGAAGTAGTGATCCCTTAAATTAATAGTTGAATGATGATTCCGAGGACGGAATCCCAATAAGGGGGAGGTAGTTGTAACGACCCAAAAATCGTGAATTTATATTCGAGAAAATATATAAGAAAAAGATTAAAACATTCTGGAAGTTTTAAAGAAATTTATTTGGAAATGTAGTAAAATTCCAAGCGTTTGGAGAAAAAGAGTGAAAAAGGGCAAAATGGTCATTTGATACTCAAATGACATTTAAATGATGAAAATATGATTTTTGAAGCTAATAAGTAATGAAATAAAAATTTTGACACCAAATAATGGTGATAAGTATTTGAAAGTTAATTCTAGTAAAAAGGGTAATTTGGTCAATTTACCATAAAAGGGTAATTTGGACATTAGACCATGTGAAGGACCAAATATGTAAACATATTCTTTGCTTGTGGCAAAAATATAAGAAAAGAAGGTTTTATGTGATAAAAATTGATTATAGTGGTTAAAGTTCAAGAAAGTGAACTTAAGGACTAAAATGTAAATATTTTATAAAAATTAAAATATAAAATAGAGAGTTATAACTCTCATCTCTAGAACTCAGTAGAAGTTTATAGAGATTTCCAGAGAACACGAGAGAGAGCACGGGAGGAGAAGGAGCTTTGATTATCCTACAAGAAGTTGAAGATATCACTTGGAAATTGTGATTTCCAAGCTTCAAGAGGTAAGGTTTATTTGTTTTAAGTTTAAAATCTTGAACGGGAGTTGAACCTTAACTTCTGATTTTCAAGAGATTATAGTTCTAACGAACTCATCTTGCTCAAAATCATCAATCTAACATGTTTAGTTGTTGAATATGTTGAAAAATCAAGAAAATATGATTTTGGTTCAAGAACATCATGCCACGAGTTGGTATGATCAAGTAATTTCCAGTGATTCTAATGAGTTTAATAGGTTAGAAATGATGAAAGAAACTTGTATTAACAAGTAATTCCAACGAATTGAAGATTTAATGCAAAAATGATGAAATGGGTTTTTAGCTCAAGAACCCTAGAAATAGGTTAATGAGTTGAAACTGGTTTCATATGATTCTAATGGTTTTGTTAAGTCAAACATGACATAAAAGAAGTAAGAAATCAGTTCTTAAGCTTGAAAATCCAATAAAATGATTTTTGGCAAAAAAAAATGGGTGATTTGGTGAGTTTGATTTTTATGAACCCTAGAATTTGGGGTTTATGGTCAAAGTGTTAATTTGACTAAAAGAGTTGGTTATAAAGAGTCATAAATGATGTATATGTATGAAGAAACCATTGGAAGTGGTTTCCTAAGAATTTCAATTAATAAAATGGAAGTTTGAATAAAAACTGAAATTTAAAGGATGGAATGGAATTGGTGATTCCATGAATGAAACCCATGGAAATGGTTAATGGAAATCATGAATTGGTAATTAACAAAGTATGTTTTGGGTTGTAAAAACCTTAAATTAAATCATCCATTGGTTATATAAGTGTATGGAAAGAAAATGAACAAAACTAGACTTAAAATTTTGAGTTGATGTGCTTATGAGCTTCCTTAGAGCTCTTGTGACATCCTATGGTCTTAACCATTAAGTCATGAACTAAATAAGACTTAATGTGATTAAAAATATGTTCTTAACATGTTAGAAGGTTAATAGAACCTATTGGTAAAGTTTTGTTAAGTTTGGAAACAAATGGAACCAAGAAATGGACTAAAACTGCAAAAAACGAACAAAAACTGAAAGCTGAAAATGGGACTGCAGGATTCTACACGACCCGTGTGAATCTGGCACGACCCCGTGTGAAATGAGGCAGTAGCTTGGACATCTTGGAAGTCTTACACGACCCCGTGTGATTCCTACACGACCCGTGTGACCTGAATTCATGCAATTCACTCCTGTTATGACCCGATTGAGTAGTTTGATCCCCTAACATTTGGTATATGTTTAATATAATTTGAAAACATAAAAAAATAAGTATATTTAGGGGGATTAAGTGGTCTTTACATGTTGTTAAGACCTAAATGTTTTAATAAAGTTTTAATGAACTCCTTAGGTAATTAAGGAGTAAAGTTATGGAATGGAAGGGACAATCGAGTGGAGTAATACTAGTTAGACTTCTCTAACTAGCCAAGGTGAGTACATGCAGTATTTTTACCCATTCTGGGGTACATGACAAGTAAGTATTTTCAAGATTTCTTATAAAATTTCTATATGTGAAATTATATGCAAGAGTATTATTTCTAACTTGTTTGTGACTAACGTTATATTTGAAGTTATGTTTTGGTCTATGAGCCAATTATGTGAAAGTATGTTTTGGTCTATGAACCAATTATGTGAAAGTATATTTTGATTACAAGTTATATATGTTTTCAATTCTGAATGGCATATAGCCACAAGATGTTTAAGAAGTATGTTTTGGTTACAAACTGTATTTGTTTTCGAGTATGAATGGCATATAGCCATAAGATGTTGGAAAGTATGTTTTGGCATAAAGCTTAGCATGTTAGAAAAAAATATGTTTTAAACATATTATTATTATTATGTGATGAAAGCTATATATTTGGCATCTAGCCATAAAGACATAAAATGATGTAGTTTGGCACCTAGCCACAAGTTATATGTATATGAGAAATGTTCAAGCAAGCAGCGAGTATTTTGTATGACTGGTAATTGTAGCAAGCAGCGTTAGTAAGGGAACTATGTTCCAACCTACCCGGGTTAGGTAAGGGGTCTACTGGGGAAAAGCCCCCATCGCAAAGTAGATTGCCTCAGCACTTCTATGGTGAGGATTGATCCGTTCTTTCTAGCCATAGAGACTTGGGGTATCACTTATAGTGATTAAAGCCCTAAGTATAAAAATCCAGCAAGCTTATAAAACCAGTCAAAGAAAGTAAGAAAGAAGCTATTTTTGTAAAGTATATTATGAAATGATTTTGAAAGGTAAAGAGTTATAGTATGTTACTACTATAAAGTTTTGAAAGATGCTATTTTTCCCGAAGTATATTATTAAATTATTTAGAGAAGTAAAAAGTTATAGTATGTTATTACTATAAAGTTTTGACAGAAGTTTTATGATATAAATTTTATAAAAGTTGGCAAAAGAAGTTAAAGGTTTGAGTCTAAAACTCATGTAACTCACGAGACATTTTTGTCTTACGTATTCTATGTTTTGCCATGTATTCCAGGTTAACATAAATTGCTATAAATGGGATGAAGTTTAGCGGGAGTGGAGCTTGAGTTAGCTCCTATCTTGGACGCAAGGTTTAATCCTTTTCTTGCTTACTATGGTTAGTTTTGATATGGATTTGTAACACCCACAGTTTTAAACATGTAAATAATCGGTTTTTGATAAACCGTATTTTTGTATTCAAGTGTTTATACGAAAAAACCATAGTATTTGAAAACAGTAGAAATGGGGTGTCACAAGCTGAGCCATTGGAGCTATGCCTGTCCAAGAGTGACTCGTATAAAGTCAACAGTGGACGCATTTCCATGAGGGTCTTTTCCTGGCCTTCCTTTCTATACGTCTGAATGAACAGATCGTACTCACCAGTCAGCGAATCGAGTAGAATGTTAACACTCTTTTCCTGACTCATGGAATAAGCAAGTTTATATAACTCTCCTATGTACCCTTCAATCTGAAGAACATGCGAATTGATGCTACTTCCTCCCTTTAGCTTGCACTCTGCAAGTCTTCTGAGGATTCTAGCTCGTTCCTCTTCAACTGGTTTTTGGAACCTTTCCTCCACCAGTTGCATCAACTCATATGGCCCCAAGGATTCAAAATCCTTGCGGAACTCGGGGTCAATGGTTGATAGCATGAGGTCACGAATCTCTTCAGATTCATCATAAGAACCTTTTATGATGACTTGTTCCGGTGGAACTGGGATCGGATACTCAATGAGATGTAGCTTGCCAGCAATGCCGAGACCCAGTATCCAATTGCGAAGCCATTCTTTACAGTTGAGGCCAGTCAGCCTTTCCATATTAAGCAGGTGCATTCTGAGGCTTTCAGAAATGGGTGAAGGAGGAGAAGGAGGAGAATTGACACTTGACATCTATAAAAGAAAATAGAATTTATTAGCTTAATTGGTCCTTTTTAAATAATTACCCAACATGTTATTTAATAAGGCTAGGATCCAAAATACCCCAACTATGGTATGAAGAGGGATGCCGTAATCACAACGTAATGGTCATTAAGGTAGATAAACACTTATCAATTTCATCTTATGAAATTCCTAGTTCTGATGAGATTCATTAAACTTTTAAATGACATGTTTAATCTCGGATGTGCCCCACTGTTTGTGACTGGGATGCCGAGGATCACAAACTGGATGTGAATAACCATGCAAATTAGCTTGGTACTCTCGGGTTAATTATCATCTCTAATTGATGTGCCGGTAAACCACACACGCTCCATCCACAATGATAATACCGGGAAACCCATTGCAACTCTTTATGAACCCCAATTGGCGTGCCGGTTAACTACACACGCTCCACCAATGTTTCATAAAGTGCAATGTGCAATTTCATGGATTAGCATCAATTCATATTTTTCCTAAAGTAACTAGATTGAGATTTTATTAAGTGTTCTAGTACTTTGAATCATTATACTTTTAGTGATTATTAGGCGGTCCTATCAAACCTGTTCGGCTAACGACCCTCCACTGATCAGGCGAGCGGTGGGCGAGAGTGTTCACCCATTAGACTGCCATTTTATAGGCAGTCTCCTTATACCCACTTTATAGACCAGCTTCGTGAATGAGGCCTACTAATGATTTGACTAACCATTTAATCTCATACATATAAAAAATAACTTCCTAGTTATAATATATATATAAGATGTAATTTTTTAAACCTTTAAAAAATTGTTTCTGGTTTATCTTTTAATTTATTGTCGATTTAAGCTATTAAATTTAAAATTAAATTAAACCACTTAAAGCCGATTTAATTATCTTTTAATTAACCAATTAATTAAATTAATTAAATTTGATATTTTAAACCTCTTAAAATATTTATAGATTTAATCTATTAATTTTCGAAATTTAAACCATTTAAATCGAAATTAATTAAATTCTATTAATTATCTTTTAATCAAACAATTAATTAAATTAATTAATTTTGCAGATAGGTGTCTAAAAATAATCAAATTAATTTAAACCTATCATTATCCCCTAATTTTCGAATTTAGGATAGGAGGTTTAAGGTTTTATCTATTTAAACAATTAAAGTTACCAAAAATAGAAAGCCTACTAAACCTTTCCTTTATTCACGCCAAGCAGGGGGAGAGGCCAGGGTTTTTCGAAACCCTAACCCTAATATTCAAAACGGCCACATTAGGGTTTAGAAACAATAAACCCTAATTTATAGGATGCAGTTATAGCAATTTAACAAGAAAACACACAGAATAGCTCTGATACCACTGAAAGGTTTTCAGCAACTATGAACTAAAATTCCTAAGTTCACATGCAACCTATATAGATCTAGGTTTTCTTCTAATTAAACATATAACAAATCCTAGAAGGCCAGAAGAAATTAACTAAAAGAATAAAATAAGAAAAACTAACCTTTTAGGATTTCTTTGAAGCAAAGCAGCACAATTGTCCTGCCTCAAATGAAGTCACACCCTAGCTTGAGGCTTTGGCCGAAAATTCCTTCAGAGAGAGTACAAAAAAATGTGGCCTAGGGTTTAGGGAAGCCTCCCTATTTATAGCCTCCATGTGGTGATCAGATAATCGTTACAGATAAACCTTTTTGAATTCGAATTAAGATAAACTATTATTTTAATCATTCAAACCACATTTATCTGTAATATATATATATATATATATATATATATATATATATATATATATATATATATATATATATATATATATATATCGAAAATATATATATCTATATATATATTTTCGGCCACCACATGGTCACTCACACTGCCACTTACTCAACTATCGAATAATTACAGTTTTAGTCCCTGCACCTTTAATTAATCAATTTAACTGCCAAATTAATTCCAATTAATTCCAGAAAAATTTCTAATTAATTATTATAGTTTCTAATTAATATATTATCACTTAAATATATTAATAAACTATTTATTTAATTTCTATCGATTTATTAATCATATAATAAATCAATCTTTCTCTCTACCGGACTTTCTGCCAATCCTCCAACTATGAGGGCAACCCAAATGGACTATGCTACTATTAATCAGATAAATACTAATTATTAGTCATGGCTTAGACACCTAATCCAACACTTTTCACTCTTTCTATGTATCCAAGTGTCTAACACTTATACACTTTATTGCAGATAATCCAATCGGATACTCTTCTAATAATATCTCAATTTGTCATTCTGTCTTTCTCTCTCACAACTCCATTTCGGTGATGTGTACCGTGACTGCCCATGGTTCTCGGGGTCTTTAGTCTACATGACTACACCCTAAGACTATTTCGAGGCATCATGATGTGCCGGTGAACCACACGCGCTCCATCAGAAACCAACGAAACTCTTTAACCATTCAGTCCTACAGCACCACGTCCTAGTGTAAACAATTACTGATTTGAAACTCCTTTCAAATCATTCACCCTAATCGTTTCCCAATGATTTCTCACGTGTGTTCAAAATCCATTTAGTATTCTTAGCCAGGTCATGTCCTGAATCCAACTTACTATGCTCTAAGCATCAAGCCATCAGGATATGTTCATAACACTTCTGATCGGTCCAAGAGGCTCATGGAACCTGATGTAATCTCATTCCAAACCCTTTCGGAATCTGAAGATTACTAATAATCCTTGTGTCATGACTTCCGGAAACCATTTCCTTTCGGAGACTCTTTCTTATGCATCTTGAATCTCATCAAGGTCATATTCTCAATAGCTAGGTCTATATTGTCTGTTTCATCTATCTGATAGATGTGTGTAAACCATGTGAGTATGTTGCACCTTCTTTATTTCTTTCATGCCAAGTCATCACACTTTGCAATGATAGGAAACTCTTTTCCTAGGTTTATGCATCTTGAATCTTATCAAGATCATATTGGCAAAATTTCAATCTATCTAATAGATGTTCACGACCACCTAAGTATGTTGTATCTCTTAAAGTATTTCATAGCGAACCATTTCTTAACACCAAGTCATTACACTTTGTAATGATAAGAGACGTTTCCTAGAACCAGTATGTAACCCACATACATGTGATAGCATATAACAACGATACTCCCACTGGCTTTGACATGGTTATATAACTCTTTCGGACTATTCACAAAATCCAGAACTTTTGGCACATTTTGTGAATACGAAATCCAAACCTTTCCGACATACTAAAGGAAATCTTTCAGGCCATTCACAAAATCCAAACCTTTTGGTTTATTTTGAGAATGCGATTATCCTTTCTTGCGAGATGCCCATGGGACGAATACCAGGTCCATGTACCTTTTGAAATGGCATGCTCTATGTGAGCCCTATTAGTGTGCCGGTAAACCACACACGCTCTACTAACGACTCACACTATGCCACGCAGAATCCTCACGGATTTCATCTTCTATTGAGAGTGCTTCTCTCAGAATCAATTGTTTGACTCCAAGTGATGACTCATTCAACCAGATCTTCTGTAAGTACATTTCTATGTTCCCTTTTTTTGATGATTCAATTACTCCCACTGGTTCCTAGACCAGTTGTAAAAATAATCAAACTGTCACATAGACTGTGTCTCGCATTAAGGTTCTCTTATTTGGTAGCAACCGGGCTCACCAATGCTTCCTAGTAGTCGGATTACTTATCCGTACCATCTTTAGTGTTTTACCACTAATCGATATGTCACCCAGATCATAACTCCTTATGACGGTGACCAAAACTACAAGTCAAGCGAAGAGAGGGTATGTCAGGTTTAACAGGAATCCGATTCGTGGTCAAGGCCCAGTGGTGACTAAAGGTTCTTTCACTTGGCTAATCCTTGAACTCCTTCAAGATTATTCTTACTCCCACCGTTTCCTTAGAACATGAGCTCTTTCGAAAATGACTCTTCTTTCAAAGGATAACCGGGATGGCCAATGAAACGACATCGCTGATCAGTTTCAGGCTTGTCATGAGATTCAGACGAATGCTACATGACCCTGGACTTTCTATGTACTAGTGAGACGATCCCAGCTTTACATTTCAGACAGTGTCGGCATAACCAACTTAGTCTAAGATATGGTCGGAATATGGTTTCTGCGGTATGACTGGTTGAATATTTAATTCATTGAAATACTAATCGGAAATGTATCTTATACATCGAGGATCAAAACTATTTCGATCAATGCTCCACTGTCTTCCCTAAGACACATTATAACCATTAATGTTATTAGAAGAGAATAAACTGTGAAACATTTTCTTAGTCTATGTTGTCACTCAGGTTATGTTGATCTTATACTTCCTTTGAAATCCTTGAACACTTCAGGGTTCCAGTCAATCGCTTATTCCGATAAGCGAAACCATATTTGTCAAACTATTTGGCAAATATCATGAAGTATAACTAACCGTGTCTTGTTTGAAGATTTGAGCAATACACAGTAACTTATGTGTCTGTTGCTCAAAATATTACGGTCTTTTACATCCCTATGTAAATTTATGACTTTGTTAATATTGTTCAAGACATGCAATCATCACCTGACTCCAAGTCAACTGATTCCAAAATCCTATCCATTGGATCTTTGGGTGATTCATTTCTTGCTACAATTAATTTTATTAAGCACTCAATTCATCATGCGACTCTAAGTCACGTGATTCCAAAGTCCTGTCCAACTGGACCTTTGGTTGAAGTGATTCTCATAAAATTACTTTAACAATCATAAGGAACACAATTCATAAATCCAATCCCATTGGATGTATCAACATTCAAGTTATTACCATTTACGTCATCAACACATTCACACAACATTTTGAGGACAATTAAAACAAGCATGGTTTAAAAGAAAAATATTTTATTAAACCAGAATTATCCTCAGAACAATGTACTATGCGAATCCATGTCATATGTATTTATAAACTAATAACAATAACAAATATCTAGCCTAACTCCAAAAGCTGCACGAGTTCCACATCCAATTCGAATATGCTCCTGTGCGACAACATCCCGCATCCTACAGAGTCCGTGCATACAAATCAAATGTGAGAAACACATCCTGTATCAAGGAAATGAGGATCAGGTATTCTGAGTTTTAAGATATTACTGAGTTTGCCAAACGGTTTGGTTTTGGAGCATTTTTCCAATCTTTTTGTGACTGTGTCCCACCTTATGGATTCCCAGTTTGAAACATCGAACAATCAGTCCAGATGATCTGGATCATTTCTTGATGCACCTTAATACTGGACTCAATCCTGAAGCAGCTGAATCAATCGAAACTATGCTTCTCCATGAACGACTCATACAGAGTCGACATTGAATGCATTTCCACGATTGCCTTATCCGGTTACCCTTTATGTTCATCTGGATGAACAGATCAGCGAGTCGAGCTAATGCTTAACTCCCGATCACAAAGGGAAACCAATTTTATAATGTTCTCTTATGTATCCCTCAATCTCGGGAACATGCAAACTGGTGCTACTTCCTTCTAGCTTGTAACTTCAAGCTCTTTGAAGATCCTAGTTCGTTCCCTTTATTCAATCAGTTCTCGGAACCTTTCCTTAACCAGCTGCGCTAACTTATCTGACCCTAGGAATTCTAAATCCTTGCGGAACTCGGGGTCAAATGATCAATAGCATAAGACAACGAACTTCCTTGGACTCAATAGTCAAGGAGGCATGCTCATCACAAGCTGCTGTGTGATGCCATGTTTGGGAGCAGACACTCAGTCGGATATGGTTCTCCAGCAAAACTAAGAACTATTCTCTAATTGCAAAACCATATCACACAGTCAAGGCCAGTCAGCCTTACCATATTTAACAGGTGCTTTCTGAAGCTCTCAGAAATGGGTGAAGGAGGGGAAGGAGGGGAATGACATTTTCTTCAGACATATATAAAATTTGAATTTGTTAGTTTAATTAATCCTTTTAAATAATTACCCAATTTATTATTAACAAGGCTAGGATCCAAAATACCCCAACTATGCTGTGAAGAGGGATGTCGTAATCACAACACAGTGGTCATTAAGGTAGATAACATTTATCAATTTCAGTCTTATGAAATTCCTAGATCTGTGAGATTCATTGAACTGTTCAACGGCATGTTTAATCTCGGATATGCCCCACCGTTTGTGACTGGGATGCCGAGGATCACAAACCGGGTGTGTATAACCATGCAGATTAGCTTGGTACTCTCGGGGTCAATTACCATCTCAAATTGATGTACCGGTTAACCACACACGCTCCATCAACAATGATAACACCTAAGAAACTCATTGCCACTCTTTATGAACCCTTATTGGTGTGCCGGTAAACCACACACGCTCCACCAACGTTTCATAAAGTGCAATGTGCAATTTTATGGATTAGCATCAAATTCACATTTTTCCTAAAGTAACTATATTGGGAATTTTTGTAAAGTGTTCTAGTACTTTGATCATTATACTTTTAATGATTAAGCGGTCCTATCAAACCCGTTCGGCTAACGACCCTCCACTGATCAGGCGAGCTATGGGTGAGAGTGTACACCCATTAGACCGCTATTTTATAGGCAGTCTCCTTATATCCACTTTATAGATCAACTTTGTGAATGAGGCTTACTAATGATTTGACTAACCAATTTATCTTATACATATAGTATTAACTTTTAATAATATATATAAGATGTATTTTTAAACCTTTTTAAAATATTCCAGGTTTATCTTTTAATTTTTCCGAATTTATCTATTAAATTTAAAATTTAATTAAACCTTTAAAAATCGATTTAATTATCCTTTAATTAACAATTAATTAAATTAATTAAATCTAGATATTTTAAACCTTTTAAAATATTTTAGGATTTATCCATTAATTTTTTTTCCGAAATTTAACCATTAAATTAAAATTAAATTAAATCCCTTGAATTATCTTTTAATTAAAATTAATTAAATTAATTTAAATGTAGATAGGTTTCACAAATTAATCAAATTAATTTAAACCTATCTTAAACCCCTAATTTTCGAATTCAAACAAAGGTTATCCATTTAATTAAACAATCAAAGTTACTAAAAATAGAAAACCTCCTAAAACCCTAACCAAGAAAATCGAAAAAAGAGGGGGGAGGGGCTAGGGTTTCAAAAACCCTAAACCCCAAAATCGAAATTAGGCCAATTAGGGTTTAGAAGCTGTAAACCCTAATTTTAGGAAATCTATTACATCCATTCAACAAGAAAACAAACAAAGCTCTGATACCACTGAAAGGTTTTAAGCAAATCTATGAACTAAAACCCTAAGTTCACATGCAACCTATATTGGGTCTATGTTTTCTTACTTTGAACATGTAACTAATTTCTAAAGGCCAAACAAAAATTAACTAAAAGAATAAATCAGAAAAACTAACCTTTAGTTGTTTCTTGCAAGCTAAGCAGCACAAGTGTCATGCCTCAAATGAAATCACACCCAAGCTAGAGAGGTAGGTCACGAAATTTAGAGAGAAAATAGAGTCAAAAGTCGTGCCAAATGGTGTGCATGGGGCTCCCTATTTACAGGTTCCAACCGATAACCAGATAAGCCTTTAGAGATAAACCTTTTTGAATTGAAATAAGATAAGCCTTTATCTTACAATTCAAATCTATTTATCCTAACTTATTATCATCAAAATTATGTATTATCCCATACAAAATTTCGTGGTCACTTGGTTTACTATAACTGTCAATTACTCAACTATTGAATAATTATAGTTTTAGTCCCTGCACCTTTAATTAATTAAATTAATCCCCAAATTAATCTAATTAATTCCAGATTAATTTCTAATTAATTAATATAGTTTCTAATTAATATATTATCGCTTTAATATATTAATAAACATATATTTAATTCTATTGATTTATTAATCACATAATAAATCAATATTTCTCTCTACCGAATTTATACCAAACCTCCAGCTATGAGGGCAACCCAAATGGACTATGCTACTATTAATTAGGTAAATACTAATTATTAGTCATGGCTTAGACACCTAATCCAACACATATTTGATATCAAGAACAGACAAATATATAAAACCCAAAATACCCATTCTTTGAGAATGAGAGTCATTCTTTGTGTACCCAAGTGATGATGTTCTTCCCCATAAATCGTAAACTAAAGGAACCGTAATTACGAGCACATTCTGTCATTTTTGTTTCGATCTTCAAGATTGATTCGAAAAAAATATCGTTTCCTTATTTGTAGGTATATTAAAATGCCCATTATACCCTTAATCATATTATTTTAATTATTTTTATTTAAGTATTTCATTTTAATTACACAAATGCCACTATCATCTAAGCCCTTGATTTTTTCAATCTAATGGTCCAGATTGGTCCTACAATCACACAATACTTACCAAATGTGTTTAATACTAACTCTCTCTCTCTCTCTCTCTATATATATATATATATATATATATATATATATATATATATATATATATACACATACATACATACATACATACACACAAATATATATATATATATATATATATATATATATATATATATATATATATATATATATATATATATATATATATATATATATATATATATATATATATATATATATATAAGGTGTGTGTGTTAGGATCATATATACCAAATATGATCCGATAAAATCATAAGGGTATTATTGTAATTCTCTTAATTAAATTAATTAATATTCAAATACACAACTCATATTACTGTACTTTTATAAAAACTAAAGCATTTATAAAAGAGACTAGTTAGTTTTTATAAAAACTAACTAAAGACAAATTTTGTCTTCTTATAATCATCTCGAAACCACCCTACCTTGAATTAAATAATCAAAAGCCTTAACCTAGAAATAAAATAATCAAAATCTCATGCTTTGCCACTTTCCCATGCAAACCACTCAAATTAACTCTCTCTCCCTCCTTCATATATATGTTGGCCGAGAATGGCCACCCCCACATTCACTTCATCTTCAAGCTTCATCTCACATTCTCTCAAAGTTCTCTCAAGAGATTCCAAGTGGTTTCAAGGTTTTTCCAAGTGTTTGGCAAGTTCTTTTAGTGGTAAGTTCATAATCATGCTTCTCATGTTCAAGTTCATGTTTACATATTTTCTCCTCCTTGATTACCTTTGAATCTATCGAAAATCTTAGGGCACATTCAAAGGATTTCAAGTTCATCTTTGGTTCCAAGACTAGATCCTTCATTCTAACTCACCATCTCTTAAGCAAAACATCAAGGTGAGTTCATACCCCTCATTTTCTACCTTCTTAAATGTTTTAAGGGGGAGAATACAAGTCATTAAACTACTTGTTTTGATATTGAAATATAGTATGTTACATATGTTTGGTTACAAAAGTGCTTTACATAGAAAATGTGTTATGATAACTAAAATACATGTTTAGTTCAAGAAAATAACATATACGACTCTTACATATCTAAATCACCAACAATAAATACATATTTTTTTACATTGTTGGTAAAATGGTCATAAGAAGTGAAACTAATTGTTATTGGCAAAAAGACATGGAAACACATTTTCACTAAAATGGTCATAAAAATTATTTTGTTATATGTTTTTGGACAAAAATCATTTGTAAAAGTTTACACCATACTTTTTAGATAAATTTTGTACAATAAGCATATATGATATGTAAATTTACTACTTTTAAATTATGGTATAAGACTATATACACAAATAATAGCGTACTTTAATTTATTTGTATATTATACCACCATATTTTCACAATTTTCTTACTAAGCTATTTTTATTTCAAAAATCCGCTGAATTACACCATTATACTTTCAATTTGTAACATATCGTACTTTGAATCTCCACTCATTTATGTCATGGTACTCTTAAACTTTTCCTAATTATTATATTGGAATTTCAATAGTAGTCTTATTTTTATCATTTTACATATAATCTTTTCGTTATTAACGTATTCTAACTTACAAGAAGATGCAATAGAAAATTTTATATTTTTTTGTAAACCACAATCATCGTTTTATAGTTTGATAAGAAAAATAGACATTATTCAAGTGTTCAATCTTTTGTTATATACAAATATGCAGTTCAATATTTATATTTTAAAGATTTTCAGTAACGTAGTTTACAAATATTTTTTATAACTAATGATTTTTAAATAAACACACAAATTAACAGAATACATTGTTATTTTTTTTATCGTTTTGTGGTTTCCCACCACATCACGCCGGAATGCAACTCTTAGTTCATAACAAAAATGCCTATAAGAATTAAAAATTATCAGACCAAATAAAAAAAGAATAAATAATATATACCGATTTTACAATTTTGTCTAAGAAGAGAAATTATACTTTTTCCTATCTTTTATTCCTACTCATATTATATTATGACATATGTCTTTAAATATTATTATTTTTATTTAATACGAAACTTGTCATAATTTACAATGAATAAGAATCTAAATAAGAACAAAATTTCGTCTAAGAAATATAATATCTTCGTGAATATCCTTGATACTACGTTTTCATTGAGATTTACACCTGCTGGGCACTATGCTTTACGTGCCTACCACGTGTCCGTCGACAAAGCATCGCTAGATACATGTCACGATCATAGTTTCGAATCATTAGGGAGTCCAACAAATTCAAAAGTTAAAGTCTTAAAGAGCAGATGCAAATCCAACGCTATAATTATATTCTGCTACTAGTAATCGCATCCTCGTTTTTGAGTTCATCATTAGCAAGCAAACAGTCTAGCTTTTGCAGCAGTGAAGAAGATTTGTTGGAGTCCAATCGGATGGCAACTCTTGGAGGTCTAAAGGATTCACCGGCTTCCAACAGCGCCGAGATCGATGGTCTCGCTCGTTTTGCCGTCGAAGAGCATAACAAGAAAGAGGTTTGTGTTGTGCTTAATCTCTGTTTATTACGAGTTTATCTTAGTCTTATATCGTGTTTTTGTGTTCTATATTGATTAAAATACTTTCTCGTCCAAAAAAACGATGATTTAGGAACAAGTAGATGCAAAACTACTTCAACTAGGGTTTTGAGGAAGGTTTTGCGATCATTAAAATATTTGTTTATTGGTTTTTTAGTTCTCGCCGATTAGGTTTTTGGGCAAAATTGAAGTTTTATCGATAAGGATTAAGGACCACAAAGATCCAGTTGAGTAAGTGAGGCAGTGCAAAAACCCTAGATCACTGCTGAATAATCGACATCTTGAATTCGAAACCAAACATGAAAACGAGAACAAAAACTAGGGCTTGAGGAAGGTTCTTAGATAGGGTCATTGTAGGTGAAAATTTTCGAGTATTTTCAGTCTGTATTTGTTACGCCATGATTCAATTGATATACAAGGAGATATTTTGATCTTACCCTGTCATAGCAATCAACAATTCAATTGACATTGCTATAATCGGGTAGACTTTTCAACATACAATACTGTAATAGGAAGAAAAGAAAGTAGGATGCTATACTGAACAAATCAATGAAAGTACATTGCTATTTCTTGCATCATCTTACCTTTCTTTTTCAGAATAAAATGCTGGAGTTGGCAAGGGTGGTGAAAGTCCAAGAACAAGTGGTTGCTGGCACTTTGCATCATCTTACCTTGGAGGTTGTTGATGCAGGTGAGAAGCATTTATATCATGCCAAGATTTGGGTAAAGCCATGGATGAACTTTAAGGAACTGCAGGAATTCGTGCATGTCAGTGAATCCAATGACAGGACACTTGCTGATCTTGGTCTCAAAAAAGGTAATTGAAAATAGCAACGTACTTGCATTGACCTGTTTCTTATAGAACCCTATTTTCATTTCTTCAAAATTTTCAAGATTTCTATTCATTATCTATTTTTAAACCAAAATTCTGAAAACAGATGAGAATGTGTCAGAAGATGAGTCGAAGATTGTTCATGGTGATGTCCAGGATGCTGCAAATCATGTCCTCAAGACACTGCAACAGAGGTCCAACTCATTATTTCCCTATGAACTGCAAGAAGTTGTTCATGTAAAAGCAGAGGTATTGTAATGTTGTCAGATTGTAATTATGACAGACAGAACAAAACAGGTTGTACTGTATTTTACTAAAAGATTCCAGACTGTCGTCAATGGGACAAAAGTTGCAACTATATGTCCCACCTGAAAAGATAGACAGGAAGTCTGTTTCAATCTTGTCTGTGCAAAAGACATAAATGCCCTTCATTGGCCCTAGAAAGCTTGGTTAACAATTCATGGTTTGAAACAATGTTACAGACTGTGGATGGATCTGCAAAATATGATCTCCTGTTGAAGGTTAAAAGGAGTGACAAGGAAGAGAAGTTTAAGGCTAATGTGCACAAGGACAAGGATGGAATTTTCCATGTGAACAACATGGTGCAAGATCATTCCTAATCGAAACTTGGTTCATAGTACTGACAAAGAGATAACAACCGTATGTGTGTTTTATGTGTAATAAATAATGGTTTGTAACTGCATCATATACTTTCATGACACCCTAAAAAGGTATGCATGTTTAATGGTGTATTTCTTGGGTTTTTGAATTCTTGTGTTTGCTGTCAATTTTCTTGGTTTGATTTTTGATTTCTAGTTTATAATATGTTTCTCCATTAATCTGGGTCTGAAATTTTCACGTTCTTCAAGTTATAAATGAATTATCAAACACTTGGATTCTAATATATTGTTAATGCACACAATTTCTTTTAACAGTCCAAACGAGTCTTGGAAGTGTGGAGTATATATAAGAGTAGAGTCACTTTTTGTGGGAAATTCAAACTAGATACAAGCAGAAATATAATAAATAATAATCTAGAAACAACCATGAGGCACCGATGGTCGTGATTTATATGTCATCAAACATTTTTAGGTGGTTGAAATTTAGGGTTAATAACATAGTAGGTTGATCAAAATCCAGTTTAAATATTATATTATTTTTTTCCTAAAAAAATCATTCATACTTTTTAAAAGATTCGTAAAAATCACTCATATTTTTTAAAAGATACATTGCGACCACTATAACAAACAAACGTCAAGATTTTATGCCGCCGATTCAGAATATTTTTTACCCCCGTGACATGCAAAATTTTAGTGGATTCACTTGGACACCATAACATTCACAACGTGGCGTAAAAGCTGCACTTATGAAGTCCAAAATCACATGTTGAAAACTTTATGTATCATTTTCACTGCAATAAAGTTTCAATATTTGCTTCAAATGTCGATATGAAACTTTTCACATAATATTTCGATGAAAATAATCGTTAAAAATTATAAAATAAAATGAACAGTGGTCGATATGAAATTTTTTGAAAGTATGAATGATTTTTATGGAACAAAAAAAATATATAGTGGTTAAACCGGAATTTTAGATAAACTACAATAGTTTTTATGTTTTTTATATTATTAACCCTAAAATTTAAATGAATATTGATTGGGATTTTAAGCTATGCTTTGGATCATGTCAAGAGATGTGGAATAAATATACAACGAGTTGTCACTTTTTGTCGACTCTATCTAAGTTAAGACAAAATATCTTTGGTGCAATTTCAAAAGAGAACAAGTTCAATACCCAAAGAAAAGGTTTAAATACTTGGGGTCTGTGATCTTTAAGGACGGGCATGTTGAAAAATACGTCACTAGTCACTACCATATAAATGGAATGTATGTTATAACTAAGTAAACACCCATGTAATTTATGTTCGAGTCTCCTTTCAATCAAGTGTAGACGAGTTTTAAGTTCCTATCTATTTGAGAAAGAAGGAAGTCATAGTAAATTACGACATGACAAATGAGTTAGAGGCAATCATTAGATACGAGGGAAATGAAAATTTAAGAAATTAACTTGATAATGTTAGGAATCGGACCGGATACACGCATCGGAAACACACTATCACACACACACAAACTCACGAAAATAAAGCAAGAAGAACACAAGGATTTTTACGTGGTTCGGATTCGGTGCAAATCCTACGTCCACGTGCTACAAGCCTACAACTAGATTTTATTTAACAATGAGATTACAAGAGATACACTCAATTCTTATAGGTATTGAGTTGTAGTGCATTTTCTACAAACTAGAATCACCTATTTATATACATTTGAGAATGTATATAATATAATAAATCTACACCCCATATTTGAAAAAACAAAATCTTCACCAAATTTTGAATTCAAAATTTACCTAACAATCTCCCACTTGAAGATTTTGAACATCTCTCATTAATCTCCTAACATAGCAAGTCTTCCAAGCTTCCAGTTCCCAAGAACAAGCTAAGACCCAGTCAAAGTTGTAGCCGCCCCTCTTCTTCAAGTACTAGAAGGGTCAGTTGAAGCTCCCACTAGCTCCAACTTAGCCGTGGCTAATCCCACCACCGACTCATCCTCTGTCTCAACTGGTTTGGACACTCCACCAGTGTAACACCCCAATTTTCACACAAATTTTTTTTTTACAAACTTTTATTACAACTTTTGCAACCAAACCATGTATTTTTATTACAAACGGGGTATCACGTATTTGAATCACAACCACGGTTCAAACCTGTTTATTATACACTTTTCACAATAACAGATGCTACGATCCCACACCCGACTTTTTTAACGCCCTTCCTGTTTACCTGAGTACATAGCATTTAAAACAAATACGTGAGACATAATGTCTCGTGAGCATTATGGGTTTAGACCCAAAAACAGTTTACCAAAAATATCATTATTCTTTAGACTTTCAATATTTCTTTTCCTGTGAGCGCACTCACAGGTATTCCTTATTTCTTTTCAATGGCACATTCCTACGAGCGCACCCGTAGGTTTTATACGAGACGCACCCGTATAGCTACTTCCCCAATAGAATGAAACGAATTCATCTATCAGGGTAAGACAACTACTTCGCGACGGGAGGTACCATCCCAGCAGTGTCTTATTGCCACCCCTACCGCAGCAGGCCGTGGTCTTTATCCGGATACTAAACAACTCATCATCAAGGGACAGTCACATATTTAGTCCACCGTAACACTGCTTCTCTTTCTTTATACCTTATAAACATATTTTTCACAAAATACTTTTTAACTCATAAAACCACTTTGACTCCAAAACATTTTAAATAAAATTCATTTTGCTATGTACCCAAAAATCCACATAATACTCACCTCGAGTCACCTAGGAATCAGTTAGTCTTTTGCACTTCTTTTTCCTTTGCTCGGTTCACCGTATTTGAACCACCACCTATTATTTACAAGATATACCTTTATGTTCAATTCATATAGATAACAACTAACTTTACAACACAAGAGTGCCATACTATGCAACTACATGTTATAGTTATACTATCTTCCTTTAATTTATAAATTGTCCCGAAATACGCGTACTTTACTACAGTACCCTCGGGAGGTCGTATTTCGGTTCGGACAGTTTTCCATGAAGTCTCACACTATAATAGACGTGTGTTTCAAATTTGGAGTTCATTGGGCAAGTCTAGCTCAAACTCCAAAAATCAAGAAAAACTTACAATTTTGGTCACTGCCGCTACAGTGGTTTTTCCGCAAGGTCGGATTACGAATTTGAAAATTTCCTATATGTTTTCAGACCATTTTAAGGCTATGGTAAAAATTTCAGACCAAACGGACATGCCTAGCTATGGTTTCTATCTTTAAAAATTAGACAGAACCAAGCTGCATTTCTGCCGCGAGATCGGGTCGCGATCCATAGTAGGGTCGCGATCTTCCCTTAGATCGGGTCGCGATCCAGAGTCTGTTGCTATTTTTGACGATTTTTCAGCTATGACTTCCACTATTTCCCTGCATTAAGTCCTTAATACCTAACCTAATCATTTTAGAACCATTCCAGGGCAATAACATTAAATTTTCATCAAGTTTTAACTTGTGAAAATCATAATTTCTTACCAATTCATATTAAACCCGTTTTTACCCGTTTTCACCAAAAACACCAATTTTTGAAATTAATCACTTAGGATTGTCTTATTACATCCTAAATGATCCTTTGAGCCTAACAAAACATTAAGAATCAGTTTTTAGTCTCAAAACCCATTTCTAGGGTTCTTGAGATAAAGATCCAATTCCATGGATTTAACCCCTATTTATGGTTAAAAATCCATTTCTTGTATCAAATTAAGCTTGATAGCACATATGAACTCGTTGTATCAACTTCTTATTGAATTTTCAGTTTAGAAACTAACCACTACAACTTGAATATATGAGTTCATATCACAAAACTTACCTCAATTTGCTTTGGAACTCTTCAATCCTTCACCAAGACCCAAATTGATCGCCTCCTTCCTTCTTGAATGCTCCAGAAATCGTGGCCTCTCTATACTCTCTAGCTCTCTCCCGTTCTTTCTACAATCTTCTGGGAATTATGAAGATAAATCCCAATTATATTTCAAAATTTTCATTTCCAACCCTCCAGTTTCAACCCTTCCATTTTAACTCTCAAAACAAGTTTTTATTATATAAAACTTCATTATTTCACATAATTATCCCATCACACAACTTATTTTACACCAAGGTCCAAGACATGGCAAAAGACCAATTTGCCCTTATTCCAAAATTTTACTATTTCACCCGATTATTTTACATTTTATTACACATTTTCGCGGGTTCTTACAACCTCTCCCCCTTAAGAGGATTCCGTCCTCGGAATCTTCTCGTAATTCGTAAAATTTGGGTACCTTTTCTTCATGTCTTCCAAAGTCTCCCAAGTCAAATTTGAACCCGACGAATGCTTCCATTTGACCAAAACTAGATCAATTTCTTTATTCCTCAACTTTTTGGTTCTCACTTCCAACATTGCTTCTGGTTCTTCTACTAGCTTATTCGGGGCTTCTACTTTTAAGTCCTCCAACGGAATAACAAGTTCACTCTTTCCAAAGTACTTTTTCAAATAACACACATGGAACGTGTCATGTATACCACTCAGTTCACGTGGTAACTCTAACTTGAAGGCTTGTTCTCCAATTCTTTTTAAGATCTTGAAGGGTCCAATGTATCTTGGACTCAGTTTACCCCTCTTTCCAAATCTTACCACACCTTTCCACGGTGACACTTTGAGCATTACTAGATCACCTTCTTTTAAATCATAGGGTCTCTTCTTCAAGTCTGCATAACTTTTCTGCCTATCTTGAGCAGCCTTCATATTAGCTTGAATTATTTTGATCTTTTCGTTTGTTATTCTTACAATTTCTGGCCCAGTTATTTTAGTCTCCCCTGCTTCCAACCAACACAAAGGGGTTCTACACTTCCTGCCATATAGAGCTTCAAATGGTGGCATCCCAATACTGGAATGATAACTGTTGTTATAAGAAAACTCTACCAATGGCAAGTGTTCGTCCCAACTTCCACCGAAATCTAGGGCACACGCTCGTAGCATATCTTCTACAGTCTGAATAGTTCGTTCACTTTGCCCATCTGTCTGGGGATGGTAGGCTGTACTCATTTTAATCTTTGTCCCCATTCGTTCTTGTAGTGCCTCCCACGATTTCGAGGTAAATAGTGGGTCTCTGTCAGACACAATAGACAAGGGAGCTCCGTGGAGTCTTATAACTTCATCCTTGTATATCTGCGCCAATGTTTCCAATTGCATATTCTCTTTAATTGCCAAAAACATTGCACTCTTGGTCAGGCGATCAACAATGACCCATATTCGGTTATGACCTCTTCTAGTTCTCGGCAACCCAACTATGAAATCCATAGTTATGTCTTCCCACTTCCCCGCTGGAATTTGCAGTGGTTGAGTATTTCCATATGGGGCTTGGTGTTCCGCTTTCACTTGTGCACAGGTTGCACATTTAGAGATATATTTAACAATTCTTTTCTTCATTCCCGGCCACCAATACTGTTCTTTGAGATCCCGATAAGTTTTCGTGCTTCCTGGATGAATGGAATATTTTGACTTGTGGGATTCTTCTAGTATCAACTTTCGGATTCCACCTGCTTTTGGTACCCACACGCGATTTCTGACTGTCTTCAGTCCCTGGGTATTTTCTCCAAACACCAAGTCTTTTCCCAGCTTTTCCTTCTTTAAGTCGCCTCTTTCCAATACTTGCTTTTGCGTGTCTTTGATGCTTGCTATTAGGCTTGATTTCAATTTGATCTTCATCAACTTCTCTTGACTTTTCTTTTCATGAAACTTCCTGCTTAAGGCATCTGCTACCACATTCGCTTTCCCAGGGTGGTAAGCGATTTCACAGTCATAATCATTTATTAGCTCCAGCCACCTACTTTGCCTCATGTTGAGATCTTTTTGTGAAAATACGTATTGCAAGCTCTTATGATCCGTGTACAAGGTGCACTTTGTTCCATACAGGTAATGCCTCCAGATTTTTAATGCAAACACAATTGCTGCTAGTTCCAAATCGTGTGTTGCATATCTTGTTTCGGGTTCCTTCAATTGGCGAGAAGCATATGCTATTACTTTTCCCCGCTGCATTAAAACACAACCCAATCCTCTATTAGAGGCATCACTATACACCACGAAATCTTCCGTTCCCTCTGGTAGGGTAAGAACTGGCGCATTGCATAACTTCTCTTTTAGTGTCTCAAACGCTTTCTCTTGTTCCGCCCCCCATTCAAACTTTACCCCTTTCCTTGTTAGCTTCGTAAGAGGTACTGCAATTCGAGAAAAATCTTGGATGAACCGTCGGTAATATCCGGCAAGTCCAAAAAAACTTCTCACTTCCGTCGGAGTCTTGGGAAATTCCCATTTCATCACTGCCTCCACCTTTGCTGGATCTACTTTAATGCCTTGGATTGAGACAACGTGTCCAAGGAATTGCACCTCCCTCAGCCAGAATTCGCACTTCGAAAATTTCGCATATAACTTCTCTTTCTTTAGAACTTCTAGCACCGTCCTTAAATGATTTCCGTGTTCTTCTGCATTCTTCGAGTAGATAAGAATGTCATCAATAAAGACAATAACAAACTTATCAAGGAACGACTTGCACACCCTATTCATCAAATCCATGAAGATTGCCGGGGCATTCGTCAGACCAAAAGGCATGACCAGGAATTCATAATGCCCGTAGTGAGTACGGAAAGCAGTCTTCTCAATATCTTCGTTTCTTACGCGCACCTGATGATAACCAGACCGGAGGTCGATCTTGGAGAAATAATCGGCGCCTTGTAACTGATCAAACAGATCGTCTATTCGTGGTAGCGGGTAACGGTTCTTAATGGTAATTTTATTGAGCTCGCGGTAGTCAATGCACATTCGCATCGTGCCATCTTTCTTCTTGACAAACAGTACCGGTGCACCCCAAGGAGACACACTGGGGCGTATGAAGCCTTTATCCAACAATTCCTGTAATTGTGACATCAACTCTCGCATTTCGGTCGGGGCCAAACGGTACGGAGCTCGGGCGATAGGAGAAGCTCCAGGTACAAGATCAATGCGGAATTCAACTTGTCTCTCTGGTGGCAACCCGGGTAAATCATCTGGAAACACTTCAGAATATTCTTTCACCACGTCAATGTCATGTACCGTCTTCTTTACTTTATCCTCCATCATCACATACGCCACATAGGATAAGCATCCTTTCATCAAACATCTTCTGACTTTCGCTGCACTAATCAAATTAGACATTCTCTTGGGTTTTTCACCGTAAACATACACTTTGCTGCCACCTGGAATTTTCACCGACACTATCTTTTTCCCACATGCGATTTTTGCATCATTGGTCCCAAGCCAATCCATACCAATGACAACATCAAAAGTCTTCACTCCAATCGGAAGAAGGTTCAATGAAAATTTCTGATCATCTATGCTGAGTTCGCAGTTACGGTACACATGTTTTATCCCCACCTTCTTACCACTTGCCAATTCTACCTCACATACTCGATCTAATGGTTCTAGCGGTATATTGAATTTTAGACCAAACTCATAGGACACAAACGAACACGTAGCACCAGAATCAAATAATATATAGGCAGGCATCTGGTTAATTAATAGAGTACCTGAGACCACGTCTTGTGTCTCCTTTGCTTCTTCTCGGGTGAGTTGGAAGGCGCGAGTCTTCACCTTTTGAGGCACCGTCTTTTTCTGCGCAGTTGATACCATTGTCTCGCCACCCTTCTTCGGACAATTAAAACTATAATGCCCCTTTTCGTGACATGAGAAACACTCGACTTCACTGAGCTTAGGATAAGTACATTCCCTCGCCTTGTGACCCATTCTTCCGCAGTTAAAACAAGCCGCACTTCCCATCCTACACTCGCCAATATGCTCTTTCCCACACTTATCACACATCTTTCGACTGCCCTGTTTGGTTGACATTACTACCGACTTTCCCTTCTTATTCCAGCTACTACTCCCGCCACTGAATTTACGTTTATCTCCAGAAACTTGCTTCTCCACTGTTCTTCGTTTCCCCACATCTTCAACATTTCTTGCTGCCTCAAACGCCGCATCCATTGTTACCGCCCGTTTTACTTCCAATTCATACTCCCAAGGTAAGCCTTTCACATAACGGTTGATTCGTGCCCGCTCCGTAGTGTAGAGGTTTCCCACGAACGGTAGCATATCACTGAACTTTTTAGTATATTCAGCAACAGTCAAATTACCCTTCTTTAAAGTAAGGAATTCGTCTTCAAGTTTTTCTATGTCTCGAAGGGGACAATATTTATTCTTCAGGCGAGTGGTGAATTCGGTCCACGACCACTTGTAAATTACATCCTTTCCAACCAGTTCGTATAAGGTGTTCCACCAGACCAATGCATCGTCTTTCAACATTCGCGAGGCATAATAAACTTTATCCTTCTCATGACACTTGCTGACCTCTAGCACTTGCTCTGTCTCTCGTATCCACCGCATCGTGACTTTAGGCTCGTAACTACCATAGTATTCCGTTGGCTTACATGTCAGAAAAGTTTTGAAAGAACATCTCTTCTTATCTTCTGTCCCCACACTATCCTCCTCTGTAACCGAATCTCCATTAGTGGGTCTCCAAGAAGCATCATCTGCTGAAGGATTTGGTTGTGGTTCCCCCAGCCGTGTATTCAGCATTTGGCGCATATCTTCCCTCATTTCCGTCTTTAAATTGCTAATAAGATTTTGAATAGCCTCCAAAGTCACGGGTGGAGGTTGCGGTATTGGATTTGGGTTAGGACCCATGTTAACCTCATCATCAACCGGGTTATCTCCGTGGGACGGGGTATGACTTGCAGTCCGTCCTTCACTCAAAATGTTCTGATCACCGCTCTCTATTTACTATATAAAACAAATAGAATTCGCGTTTTGTTACTTCACCCATATATATATATATATATATATATATATATATATATATATATATATATATATATATATATATATATATATATATTTATCAATATACTCGAAAGCAGTAGCATGTGATCTTCCTATAGGACTCGCGTTCCCAAGTGTCTCTATACTACTTTCCACGACCAAATTCCTCAGGTTTCCTAGTGACTTCACCATTTCCAAAGCATATCCTGTGGTTACAATAATACGGGCCCAATATTACTTTAACCACCTATATACTTTGGCTCTGGTGTTATCACAAGATCCCCTGGTTCATCGGTTTCTGTGGATTCCATCATTATAATTTACCGACTCTACCCCGTTAGTTAGTACCTAGTACTACTACTTTACTTACTATTAATCCACTAGTTTAAGCCTAGGATGGTTACCCAACCTAATTCGCTTAAACCATGGCTCTGATACCAAATTGTAACACCCCAATTTTCACACAAATTTTTTTTTTACAAACTTTTATTACAACTTTTGCAACCAAACCATGTATTTTTATTACAAATGGGGTATCACGTATTTGAATCACAACCACGGTTCAAACCTGTTTATTATACACTTTTCACAATAACAGATGCTACAATCCCACACCCGACTCTTTTAACGCCCTTCCTGTTTACCTGAGTACATAGCATTTAAAACAAATACGTGAGACATAATGTCTCGTGAGCATTATGGGTTTAGACCCAAAAACAGTTTACCAAAAATATCATTATTCTTTAGACTTTCAATATTTCTTTTCCTGTGAGCGCACTCACAGGTATTCCTTATTTCTTTTCAATGGCACATTCCTACGAGCGCACCCGTAGGTTTTATACGAGACGCACCCGTATAGCTACTTCCCCAATAGAATGAAACGAATTCATCTATCAGGGTAAGACAACTACTTCGCGACGGGAGGTACCATCCCAGCAGTGTCTTATTGCCACCCCTACCGCAGCAGGCCGTGGTCTTTATCCGGATACTAAACAACTCATCATCAAGGGACAGTCACATATTTAGTCCACCGTAACACTGCTTCTCTTTCTTTATACCTTATAAACATATTTTTCACAAAATACTTTTTAACTCATAAAACCACTTTGACTCCAAAACATTTTAAATAAAATTCATTTTGCTATGTACCCAAAAATCCACATAATACTCACCTCGAGTCACCTAGGAATCAGTTAGTCTTTTGCACTTCTTTTTCCTTTGCTCGGTTCACCGTATTTGAACCACCACCTATTATTTACAAGATATACCTTTATGTTCAATTCATATAGATAACAACTAACTTTACAACACAAGAGTGCCATACTATGCAACTACATGTTATAGTTATACTATCTTCCTTTAATTTATAAATTGTCCCGAAATACGCGTACTTTACTACAGTACCCTCGGGAGGTCGTATTTCGGTTCGGACAGTTTTCCATGAAGTCTCACACTATAATAGACGTGTGTTTCAAATTTGGAGTTCATTGGGCAAGTCTAGCTCAAACTCCAAAAATCAAGAAAAACTTACAATTTTGGTCACTGCCGCTACAGTGGTTTTTCCGCAAGGTCGGATTACGAATTTGAAAATTTCCTATATGTTTTCAGACCATTTTAAGGCTATGGTAAAAATTTCAGACCAAACGGACATGCCTAGCTATGGTTTCTATCTTTAAAAATTAGACAGAACCAAGCTGCATTTCTGCCGCGAGATCGGGTCGCGATCGACCCTTGGGTCGGGTCGCGATCCATAGTAGGGTCGCGATCTTCCCTTAGATCGGGTCGCGATCCAGAGTCTGTTGCTATTTTTGACGATTTTTCAGCTATGACTTCCACTATTTCCCTGCATTAAGTCCTTAATACCTAACCTAATCATTTTAGAACCATTCCAGGGCAATAACATTAAATTTTCATCAAGTTTTAACTTGTGAAAATCATAATTTCTTACCAATTCATATTAAACCCGTTTTTACCCGTTTTCACCAAAAACACCAATTTTTGAAATTAATCACTTAGGATTGTCTTATTACATCCTAAATGATCCTTTGAGCCTAACAAAACATTAAGAATCAGTTTTTAGTCTCAAAACCCATTTCTAGGGTTCTTGAGATAAAGATCCAATTCCATGGATTTAACCCCTATTTATGGTTAAAAATCCATTTCTTGTATCAAATTAAGCTTGATAGCACATATGAACTCGTTGTATCAACTTCTTATTGAATTTTCAGTTTAGAAACTAACCACTACAACTTGAATATATGAGTTCATATCACAAAACTTACCTCAATTTGCTTTGGAACTCTTCAATCCTTCACCAAGACCCAAATTGATCGCCTCCTTCCTTCTTGAATGCTCCAGAAATCGTGGCCTCTCTATACTCTCTAGCTCTCTCCCGTTCTTTCTACAATCTTCTGGGAATTATGAAGATAAATCCCAATTATATTTCAAAATTTTCATTTCCAACCCTCTAGTTTCAACCCTTCCATTTTAACTCTCAAAACAAGTTTTTATTATATAAAACTTCATTATTTCACATAATTATCCCATCACACAACTTATTTTACACCAAGGTCCAAGACATGGCAAAAAGACCAATTTGCCCTTATTCCAAAATTTTACTATTTTACCCGATTATTTTACATTTTATTACACATTTTTGCGAGTTCTTACAACCAGCTCCAGAGATACACGGAGGACCACTAACACTCTCCAAACTTTGCAAACTTCCAACAGGAGAGAATTTTCCAGTCTTAGTCTTTAAAACCCAACGGCTCTTTGTAACTGTACCCGGAACACACCCCGTGCTCCCACTGTCACAAAATCCCCTGAATGGTTTAGACTTTCCGACTCGTTCAGCTAACATCCCTTTGGCTCCAGAATTCATGTTTGCAAAATGAACTCTCTTAGCACTAGATTTAGCAAACCAGATTTTGTCATGCTTAACGGGGACGGTCATACTTCCCTCAGCAGGTACCTCAACCATATACAATGACCCACGCTTCATACCTTGAGCAATCACCGAATTACCATTGACCACCCTCCATTTACCACCACCAAACCTTACTTCCAGTCCTTGTTTATCCAGCTGACCAACATAAATCAATTTCTTCTTCAACTCCGGAATCACCTTGACATTCTTCAGGTTCCATGTAGTTCCCAATGAAGTAACCAGATCAATATCTCCCATGCCCGTTACTTGAAGCATCTCGTCATTTGCTAATCATACCTTCCCAAAATCTCCTTCTTTTAGATTCACCATCGTTTCTCTGTTGTCCATGGCGTGAAACGAAGCCCCTGAATCCATGACCCAAGAGTCTACAGAACTTTCCATACTTAGTATCAGTGCATCATCCTCAGACACACCCTCAGCACCAACAATGTTCAATTCTTTCTTTGGACATTGACTCTTAACATGTCTCACCTCTTGGCAGTTCCAGCACTTCACATTCTTCCAAGTTCTAGACGAACTTCTTCCCCGACTCTCACTGCTCTTGTTATTCCCTCTACCTCTTCCGATATTTAATAACTCAGAAGAATATGAGCCACCTTGATTCTTGCGTCTGGTATCCTCGCCTAGAACCAAATCTCGAACCCCTTCAAACGTCATACCACTGGTCCCCACGGAACTTGTAACAGCGGTTACTGTTCCAGACCAGCTATCAGGTAGTGAAGCTAGTAGCAGTGAAGCTTGAGTCTCGTTATCAAATTTAAATCCCACAGATGACAATCTGGACAGAATTGAATTTAGATTGTTAATGTGAATCGTAACTGAACCTTCCTCATTCATTTTTGTAGTGAACAGCTCCCTCATCAAGAACACCTTGTTAGCCGCCGACGGTTTCTCATACATGTTCGTCAGAGCATCCATCATACCACGCGCCGTGGTTTCCTTCATGATGTTGAAAGCGACGCTCCTTTCCAACGACAATGTAATAACCGCCTTAGCTTTCTTTTCCTTTGAGTTCCACGCATCTTCAACAGCTTTTTCCATTTTCTCCGGTTTGTCTCAAAGTACCACGTCCAAATCTTTCTGACATAGCAATGCTTCTAATTGCATTTTCCACCAGCTAAAGTTAGAACCGTTGAACTTCTCTATTACAACCTTGTCTTCAGCCATTACGACAAACAAGAGACAAATATTTTATAGTACTTTTGTGTGACAGAACAGTACCCTTCAAAGTACCGAGATACATTTAATACGATTAATAGAAATTAGTTTCTGATGTGGAAGATCAGACAAAACTGCAACCACAGAGCATACTCTAATTTCTAAAACCGAGACCTCCTCCGAAACCCGAAGCTCTGATACCAGTTGTTAGGAATCGGACCAGATACACGCATCGGAAACACACTATCACACACACACAAACTCACGAAAATAAAACAAGAAGAACACAAGGATTTTTACGTGGTTCGGATTCGGTGCAAATCCTACGTCCACGTGCTACAACTAGATTTTATTTAACAATGAGATTACAAGAGATACACTCAATTCTTATAGGTATTGAGTTGTGGTGCATTTTTCTACAAACTAGAATCACCTATTTATATACATTTGAGAATGTATATAATATAATAAATCTACACCCCATATTTGAAAAAACAAAATCTTCACCAAATTTTGAATTCAAAATTTACCTAACAGATAAGAGGGAAATGAAAATTCAAGAGAAATGAAACCAAAATAACTAGAGGGAAGTAAATTTAATGTAAAATTTATAATGTCATTTTGAATAATTTGCATTAAATAATAGGAACATTAATGATATTAAACATTAAGCGCCACTAAAAACATAATGTAGTCACTAAAAACATAATGTAGTGACACTAAAAAAATATATCACTAAACTTTGTGCCACTGAGAAATTTTGTTTGCAGACCGTATTAACAAACCAATTAAATCCATTTTTTTACATCTATTAACAACCAATCCAACCTAATTCTTTATCATTATAAAAGAAAATAACATATCAATATTAGTCTCTATATGAGAAAAAACTTGTAATTTTATTCTATTTTGTTTCTTTTACTTTTAACAAAGTATAGTTCAATTTGTAAATTATAAAATTTGGTTAAAAATGGGCCAATAGGAGAGCTCCAAGTGACGTGGACATTGTGTGAATGTTGGGTCGGCCGATTGTAAATATCTTTGATGTTTTTTTTTTTTTTTTTTTTTTTGAGTTGTTTAAATAGCTTCTGTTTATTGTTGACCAAACATGGTTTGACCATTGATCGAAATGATGAATTGTCCATTTGAATAATGAATGGCTTTTGTTTAACCGTGATGAATCATGGTATGGACACCGATGAGAATGTAATAGTTTGATGGATCATGGATTGTCCATTTGAATAATGAAAATTTTTGTTACAAGTAATAAATAACATAATTTCATTTGAGCCACGATTTTAAACTGCTGCTTATGCCTCTTCTCTAGTAGGGGCATTTCAAAAACATGAGAAATCTTTTTTTTTTTTTTTTTTTTTTTTTTTAGGGCCTTTTACAAGCTCTTTCATACTCAATTTAAGGAAACCTTCTCAAGCATCATTTTCTTTTGAGCTTAGGACCCCGTTTCCTTTAGAAAAAGCCTTTGGGTCTTTTTAACTACCATTTAATTTAACCAACTAACTAAAAATTATTATGCACAATCAATACAACACTTTGATCATTATATGAAACTGTTATATATATGTGTAACCACTTTGGGTTCTCAAATTGGCAATAACAAAAAGTTTTTATCTATTACAATAAGTAACAAGTGGTATCTAACAACACATCATTACTATGCAAGATACGTGTAATAAACAAACTCCACTTACTAATACAAAAACCAAAAAGCTGATTTTTTCTATATATATAACAAACAACAAAACTACAATCACCATGTATTATTGAGATCTCACCAGCCCCTAACCACTCTCAAATCCATCACTCATGGGTCGCTTTCCTACAACTTCAACCCTATCCAACAAAAAAATAACAATCACCATATAAAAATTTAAACCACCCCCTTCCCCCATATAAAAATCAACAAACCGAATGTATAGTAACTCATGTTTTACTATAACAAATAAAGAATCAAAAATTTTAATGATCCCCGTATCCATTATGATGCAACTTTTGCCACTTCCACGCGACCCGTAAACTTTTTTCAAGATCCTTATACTTTGCAGACCAATTAAGTTCCCGAAGTATCTTCGACGGATCACTAAAAACTTCCGCATAGTCACCAGGGCGACGTGGCAAAAAGTCAACTTTGACCGACACCCCGGTTGCCCTTTTACAAGCTTCAACAAACTCTTTAACCGACCTACCACGACCCGTTCCAACATTGTAAATTCCAACTTCTCCCGGTTGTGCTTTCTCAAGGGCTTTCACGTGAGCATCAACTAAATCAGTTACATCAATATAGTCCCGTACACATGTCCCATCCGCGGTTTTGTAATCGGTTCCTCGAACCTACATCATAAAGAGTTGTCTAATTCTAAATAAATAATTTTTGAATGATTTATAAAAAGTTAGGAATTAATAGGATAAATTTAAAAGAACCTTGAGCCCGTTGGTAATTCCACGTGCTGCATCGAAGCAAGCAGCCGATATTCTTCCGTGTTCGCGTAGTTCTGGTCTTGGTGCTTCACCTAACCTACCTTCTGGATCAGAGCCAATCACATTGAAGTATCTGGAAATTAAACAAAAAAGTAAGAAAAAGGAAAAAAGTAATAAGCGATTGTAATTTGTTAAAACGGGTAGAAAAGTAACCGTAAAATCATGACCGCCATGTCTGAGTTTTTATGGAAATCAAGGATAATATCTTCGGACATTTTCTTGGCTTTTCCATAAGGATTGATTGGGTGCTGAAATATTCAACAGAAAAAACATGTCACATGCATCAATTTTGTAAGGGTAAAATGGTCATTTATCAGGTGATACGGTACCTGAGGGGTTTCTTCAGTAATGGGCATCTTATCAGGTTCCCCGTATGTCGCGCATGTACTAGAATATATCAAAGTATTCACATTATGTTTTGCCATAGCCTCCAATACGATTAGGGTATTTGATGTAATGTTGTGATAATACCTGACAAATATGCAAATTGGTAAGAAAATAATTGAGGGCAAATTTGTAAAAAGGGACACGTGTATAGTGTATACTTACTTTAGGGGATCAAGTGTACTCTCTCCAACATATGCAACGGCTGCAAAGTGCATAACTGCATCAAATGCATTTTCCGAAAAGATTTTGTTTACCTGAAATATTTTATCAAGGAAACAAGAAATATATCTTTGTACGATAAAGTTATCTGGTATTTATAATGTTTTTTAAGTGTATTTTTCAAAGGATACAGCTTTTGGATCACCCAAGTCAGCATAAATGAATTGAAGTCTCCCGGGTTCTGAGAATAGATTTTGTAGAACTTTGATTGCTCCTAGGTTTCCACGGGAAAGATTGTCCTATAAGGGCAAATTTGTAAAAAGTTAACTTTCTTTATTATGTTATTCTTTCTGTGTCAAGTCAAAAAGAAACACTCATATATAGCTTACTACATTATGTCTTGTCCCCGTTAAGTAAAAAAGAAACAGAAACTAATATAGAAATTTCAATGCTTTATAGAATCATCACTAAAGATGTTTATAGTTAAATATAAAAATATTTTCAAAATAACAAATATACCACAATAGTGACACGGTAAGAATCTTTTAAAAGGCGTAGTGAAGCATGTGAACCAATATAACCAGCCCCTCCAGTTACTAACACGTGAGTAATCCCTGTTTCATGAAGAGAGAACTTCAACACAAAAAACATAAAAAAGTCAGATAATCAGAAATAATAGCAACGTACTTTCATTTAATTGTTTATTATAGCATCTTGCTTTCATTTCTTTATATTACAACATTGTACTTCCAATTTCTTTTGTTGAAACATTTGTACAAAATCTACGTAATTATAGCATTGTATTTTGATAAATCTACTCGATTATATCATGTGGATTTTTCAAAAGTACAATGTTATAACAGAAAGAAAGAAATGGATAAAGTGAAAAATTATCTATCTTTTTACTTACTGGGCTAGGGCTGCTGAAAGATGGGGTCAACTTGATTATTGTGATGCATAATGCTATAAGACAAGTAGCAAAAATAATCTTTCTTACAGCACCACTTTTCTTCACTGGCTCTACAAAATCCATGCCTATAAACACAGCAAAAGAAAATAACTTCAACCCTTGAAAGTTTTATGCTATAAAGAAATTAAGACAATTATTCATCATTATCTGGCCGGCCAGCCTGCCTGTTTGGACTTTATGCAATTATTTTAGTTAATAACTAAGTCAACTGTTTGCAACTAGGAAGAAAAAGTCATTGAAGAACATTTATACCAAATAAAACAGATATTAAAGATATAATAAATGGACTATAAACATAAATTAATTTGTCACTGAGATTGTGAAGTTACCTCCTAAGGAACCGGGCCTGATAGGCCTATTTCTTGACTTGGTAAAGTTTAGCATTTGCAGATGAATTCTTCCTCTCTGAAATCAATTGTGGTAATGAAAATTTTATCACTTGTGAAAAATAATACAACTTCGAAATCCAAATCTAAAGGGGGATCTAATTAGCTAGATCTTCATGAGACCATTACGCTTGAATTGATTTCAAATACCAATTGTTGCTCATATAAAGATGATGACAAAAGAAAAAGAAAACTGAAATTAAAACATGCAAGTAGAAGAAATTGGAATAAATATTAACTTTTCTGTGATAATTGGGCAAATAGGGTACCTTAGAAAGGTAAAAATCTAAAGAACCGAGGGCAATAAGTCTAGGAAAAAAAAAAAAAAAGCAAAGAGATGACTATAAAGAGAGCAAAAGGGGCCATTGAAACTTGCACATGTTGTCATTTGATTGAGTGAAAATTCAGAAAAGGGTAAAGCTGATTGAAGTAACACTTCAAAGGGGGCACGATCGATAACAGGTCAACAATCAATCGGAATCAAGAGCAAGATCGTTATACTTAAACCACTATTTACTTTAATTTTATATATCCAAGTACTAAAATCAAAATGCTAACATGCATTTAAGAGAAACTGGGTCGAATATAAACTTTTCGATCAATGGTGGCGTAAATGGGGTACCTTAAAAAAGGTAGCAAAAGGTGGAGATCTGTACTACTTTAGATTGCAATTGAACTCAACACATGTTATCATTTGATTGAGTGGGGTTGCAGGAAAAGGTACTAAAAAAGCTAAACACCACAGTACGAGTTGAAAATAAAACGTAGAGATGTATACCAAGAATTAAGGAAGAAGAAAAGCTGTGTTCTTGGAGGAGACCAGGTCTTACAGTTTGTTTCTCGTTCCTCTGGTTTCTCTCGATTTTCTGCGTACATTAATGGAGGAATAAATGAATCTGAAATGGTACTTCCATGTTAGGAGATACGTTAGTCGTGGCGTGGGGTAGGGGGTGGGTGAGGTGTGGTGAGAGTGGGGCAGGGTGGATTGGGAAGGCTGCTGTTTGTATGTTGTTTTCACATGTCGTTTACTACTTTATGCGGATGGGATCGAGCAGCGATATCATACAACTCTTTAGGTGCATCCTATTTATATTAGGTAACTTGATTAAAATGAAATAAAACAATTTATTTTACGATAATAACAATTAAATAAGTAGTTAGGTTTTTATTGTATATAATTAGGTCGGATCCAATCGGTTGTGGAATAGTCTAGGTTATCTCTTAAATTTTTCGGCGTAATATAAATATTTTGAGAAATATTCAAGTGCAATGTTAATTCTTTTTCAAATGATGTTAGGGTGGGTGGAGTGGAGGCGGTTTCGGTGTGTAACACCCCACTTTTAAAGAAAACATCTTTATTTAAATGAATATCAATAATCAATATTTTGAAAAACATTCAAAAACATTTTACATCGATTCACAGCGTAGATCCTCAGATAAACAGCATCAGTGTGTATCCGTCATGCCTAGCCGTCATTTTCACATGTATACCTGAAATGATAATTTAATAGGGAAAGGATAAGCACACGGCTTAGTGAGTTCCAACATCTACACAGCATGTTAATCACATATACTCAACCCCTATAGGAAAATACAGCTATTTATCACACATAACCTGCTCTACCCAGTACGTCGAATTATAGTCTTTTACTCAGCATTTCGAGCTGCGCATACTCTGTACGTCGAGTCATGCGTATCTGCTCAGTAAGTCTAACTCATCTGCTTAGCCCTTAGAGCCGCACATACCCTGTACGTCGGGTCATGCGTATCTGCTCAATAAATCAAACTTCATTGCTCAGTACGTCGAGCCACCCTATATATCTCAATTTGTCACCCCCATATTATCCACATGCTAGACCTAAACATGTCTAGTACTAACTACAAACACCATATCCCAACCCATACAGCTATCACAGGAAAGTATATTATCAATAAAATACACACAGCTTGGTATTACACATAAACATCTTATAAGCACACAACACTACAGTAAAGCACACATAACCTCCACACAATGTAGTGAGAACCTCATCTGGCTGTAGTTGACTATATCGTTTATCTTTGCTTTGTATTCCCTCTTTGACTGTTAACACAGTAAAACACTTATCACTCTTTAACTCTTAATGATATCATGGTTGTATTATTAAACCCTTCCATAATTCCAATATGATACCTCATGATTTATCAAGTAAAGAACGGCCAGGTAGAAGATTAGATGGGTGGCAGGATCCTTTCAGCATTTTAGCCTTTCGGAAAATCCAACAACCAGATCTCATGTAATCGGCCTAGGCACCGCCCTCGTAAGTAAATCATTTGGTATAATTTCTGGAATTATGAATAGTATAACCTCCACATTTCATAGTTTAACATTTATAAACTATTAGGGAAATGCGATAACGATTACTCACTTAAGATTGACGCTTTCACCAAGCCTTAACACGCTTCCCGTTCCGCTCTTCCAACACTTCTCGGGCACCTCGTTACTAGCTACCGCTCGCTCTTAACTCCTCCCGACCTATTTTTCCTCACCAAAACACTTCTCGATATCGTAAGGTTGTTTGGTGTTTGTTGTGGGTTGAAATGAAGAAGTTAGGCCTCTATTTATAGGGCTTGAAAACACTATTCATGACGTCATCACGACATCATTGTCACTATTCACGACGTCATCACGACATCATCGTCACTATTCATGAGGTAAGCGCTTACTTCATTTATCGGGACTATTCACGCCGGAGTTACTATTCACAACGTTTTTTTTTTGAAAACGGTCGTTACAAGTTCTCCCCCCCTTTATAAGATTCCGTCCCCGGAATCTCCAGCGTCGACACTTATTCTTCCACTCAATCATTCCCTATTTCAACACAATACAGTTGTATTAGTAAACCCAAAGGGTATTACCACAATACTAGTACCTTAACTACTTCTAATCAATTAGGCCAACCTATTGAGACTACAAAATACGTGTTATGTAATCTCATACACTCCCAGTCATCATAGATGCATGGTACTCGTTATGCATCGTATACCCATAATCATCTATTCACCACATCATATCACAACCCCTGCTTTTCACAACCTCAACAGCTCAGCTATTCGTCCTTTCCTCGACCCTTTACGGACCCATTTGTGGAGGTTGTATATGTGATTCATTTGTGGAGGTTGTATTGGAAATGATTACCTTCTGGATGTGCTTGTGGTATGGGATTTTGATTACCCTTTACGGACCCATTTGTGGAGGTTGTATTGGAAATGATTACCTTCTTGAAAACCACCGTTGTGTCGGTTCGTGCCATTCCAATTATTGGTGTTATCTCCTTGATAACCACCATTGCCATTGTTGCGGTATTGTGGAGGAATTGGTGGATGTGCTTGTGGTATGGGATTTTGCGGACCCATTTGTGGAGGTTGTATATGTGATTCATCGGGAACATCCTCTACCAATACTTCGTCCAAATTCATTGTTCTAAATAAGCGTCTTGCAATTCGATTGTTTCTAAAAGATCTTTCGGGTTCCGGATTGAATAAGAGCGGTGAATTATTGCTACTATGCCTTGTATGCATAAACAAGTGAGTTTGCACAAGAAAGATAATAAAAACAAAAGTAAAAATTGAACTTTAAACAACTCTTTAGAACTTAAGCGCACATAATCCCCGGCAACGGCGCCATTTTGACAACGCTATCGTCACACGCGTCAAAAACAATTTATAACCCACTTTTTACTATGTAGATAGGGCAAGTGGGGTCGAGTCCAAGGATTTAGTGGTTAACTTTTAATGAGTTGTAAAGTAAATTTTACGGTGATGGTAAAAATATTGAGATTGTAACTTGAGATTAGAGAAAGAATTACTTCCGGTTTAGTTATCAACAATTAGTTTCACATGTATTATTACAATGATTCCGATATAATTACTTTAACATAATTACAGTTTACTAACAATTACTATTACATAGGTAAATACATAACATGTTGAATCAATTATTTGTCTTTGTCTAACAATTAGGTAGATTAAGCACAAACAATGGTATAGCAATATTATGTTTTATCTAGATGATAGTAACGTTACAACTTCTTAGCATATTAAGTGGGCACAAAGTATATTAACTGATTATCCGTATTAGCTCGTTATTTAGGTGAGATAGGCACGAATAATAGGTTGGTAATACTATGTCTTGAGAATATGATAGTAAGTAGAAGTAAACACAAATGATTCACTAGTTGTATTCAAAGAGATAGGAGTTTAAGAATTACAATAGTAAAACACTTGTCGGAATCAAAGTAAAAACATGCTATACTAAGAGTTGGATAACATTACCGGAAGTAATCTGAAGAGATTAGCCTTCCATTCGTGTGATGATCGTAGAGATGGTCTTGGTGTTCCTTGACATGTGACTTGCTGCGGTTATCTTCCAAATTATCTTGAATTACAACAAGAATTACCACCGAGAGGGATGATATTTTAATTCTAAACAACTAGCTAAGAGATGTTTCAAGCTATTCTAACTGATAGAGAGTGTTTGAGTATCCTTATTACAAATAGAGTGAATTGGTGTTTAAATCCGTGCATAGAAGACCTCTATTTATACTGGCTGAGCACAGTGCTCGCGGCGCGACCAAGGGTCCCGTCGCGACGCGAGGGTGCGTCGGTCGTTGCTTTTGGTCGGCCACTGGTCTGGCTAGTGCGGTTGTTGGTAGTCTCGCGATCATGGAGTTGGTGGTCTCGCGTTCATGGAGTAGGTGGTCGCGTCCAAGCTCTTCGCGTCGCGACCATAGTTACCGTCGCGGCGCGAGCGCTGTATCTTTTTGGTTTTCTGTCTTGTTTTTCTTCATGTCGCGACACAGAATCTTTAAGTCGCGATTGCTGTACTTTTTATGTATTTTTGGTATTTTTGGTTTTAAGTTTTGAGCATCACTTCCTCGGGTTTGTTCTTTTATAGTTCTTGGGTCTTGTTCCTGAAATTAAACCATAAATGTTAGCACACAAATCCCTCTTGTTTTCCTCACACCAGCAGCTCCGGAGAACTCTGTTCAAGTTAAACATGAATCGTAATTCATGTTCAGCCACCTGTTAATATAAGCCTGTTTTGATATTGAGCTTATCAGGATTTCCTATGGTGAAAACCATAGTTCTGGCAGATTTGCATCTGCAACACAGCAGTGGGCTATGATGTGCAGTGTATGAAAAATGAGATATTCTCTCGTTTAGCTTGCAATTTTTGTGAGGATGTCTGGGGACTGCAGACAAATTAATCATAATTCTATTGAGAGAATTAATGATATCTTAATAGGATTTCCCCGTGATTTGTGAGATGTTTTCTATGCGAAAACAAATGGCTGGCTTTGGTTAGTAATGACCCGACAGTAGATCTATTATCACCGCCAGACTGTTGGGAGTCTGTGGTGTGCATCAGGAGCTGCCGTTGGAAGGTGAGCTTTTGCCTATTTGTTGTGAAAACATGCATTCTTATAAAATGTGATTGTTTGGTTTTAACAGATGAGGTAGGTTAGACGGGTCTGTCTGAACCATATCTGTTATGAAGAAGCATTTTGCATGTTTTAAGGCGGTTTCTAGATTCTTTTATTTTGCACAAAAATATAGTTTTTGCGTGCCTCTGAGCATATTTATGCGATAAAACAGTCTTTAAATGATAGTGTTTTATTGTAAAAATAAAACACTATCAAAATACTACACACTTGAGGTTTGCTTGTCCTCAAGCAAAATTGAGTTTTTTCGCAAAAATAATTTTTTTTTTTTATACGGTCGATCATTTGATACATTGGTCGCTGAACTGACTGCCAGCATGTTAGATCGCTTTCTGTAATATAATCAACAGCACAAACAAACGTCATTCTGAACAATCATAAATAAACAAAAATAAATTCACACCACAAAATAGTTAAATTCAAACCAAACAGTAATTAAAACACACAACTGTATTTAAAAGTTCACACTAAATTGGAAATAAAAAGATAAATACTCACTCATCATCCTCGTCATCATAATGGGTCCCCGATGGCCCCGCCTCGTCTCCTGTAGGATGGCTACCTGTGTACCAGTCAGGTACCGGTGGAACGGTACTCGGGTATGGATACTGTGGCTGGAATCCCTGCTGGTGGAAGAAGTCGGTCATGGAATCCACCATCCACTGGTGCTGTACCTGGTGAGCTAGATGCCACTCCTGCATCTGTCGGTAGATAGTCCCGAGGTTAATCTCGGGCTCCGGGTCCTGTGGTGGTACGGGGGATCTCTGTCGCTGGCGCTGGCGACGTCTGGGAGGTGGAGGTGGTGCTTGAGCAGCATCGGGTGCCTGCTCATCCTGATCTGGCTCGGCGAGTATGAATACACCTGGTCCACCTGACTGTCTGATCACTCGCATAGTTTCCAGGTACTGACGTCCGATGGCTCTCGGCTCTCTCGGGGTCATGGACTGTATCGCTGGTAGTGCGGTGATACCATATGAATGAGCCAGTCGGGTGATCAGATGACCACCACAAAGGGGGCTAGTAGCTCGGGCCCCTGTGGCCTTGCGGGCCAGGAAAAACGCCAATGAGTACGGGAGGTTGCAGTGCCTCCCTGGTGTCAAAAGACACCACAAATAAAAAAAATCTGCTGTAGGAACCTTCTCACAGCCCTTCCGTTGATTGACGGAAGTAGCAACGAGACGGTGTAACACTCTATGGATCGGAGAGCGGATCGCACTCTCCACAGCAGTCTCAGGGAGGTATAAAGTACTGGCAATCCCTCCCCAAAATTCTTCATTAACCAACTCTTCGGGTGGGCTGGTGATGCATCGAGCTAGATAATCTCGGAACTCTGGTGTACGAGCATCACCATGTGGGTAGAGACCCAGTCTCCATCCCAGCTCTACCACGCTGCACTGCCTTGGATCTCCTCCAAGTCGGAAAGAGAGACCGGTACGCACAAACATGTCCTCCTCGGTCGGATCAAAGATGACCGTGGAGAAAAACTCCAGCATCAGCTCTTTGTAGCTGTGCTCTCGGATCTGGAATAAATTCCTCCATGCGTAGCTGGTGTATGCACCATCGGTCTTGACCAAATATTGGTCAAGTGCTGTAGTAAGCCCAATGGTATTAGCAAAATTCCAGTCTAATACCAGGGCTGGCTCCACGTCTCTTCTTTTGAATCTTTCCAAATTTGCTTCGTACGCATTTTTCCTCACCGCGGGAATGGTATTTGGGAACCGTAACCATTGATGTGAAGCGATGTCGTCTCTTTCGACTGGTTGTTGGCGTTGTTCCCTTCTGCGGGCCATATCTGTAAATTTCCAATTCATACAAATCATTAATCTAGTTTAACACGCAAGAAAAATAGCAAAAATGAGCAAAAATTAACCCCCTGCCCAGCCTTCGCGACCTGGTCGCGTCCAGGTCGCGTCCAGCCTCAAGTCGCGAGGACTGTGGTGGTCGCGATCGCGAGGGCGGAACGGACCGAACGGGATCGCTGATTTCTCACGTTTGGCTCGGTTTTTGACTTAATGCATTCAGCCATAAGGGTTTCTAAGTGCTATAACTAGGTTGTACAAGCATCAATTTCAAGGAATAACGACATTAACACAAACCCGATCGGGAGTCGTGGTTTCGGACCAAATCCGTGCGATTTTACTATGATTTGATATGTAAAAACCTAAATCAAGGGTAGAGGAAGAGTATACGTACCTTGGATGATGATCTACGCAAGAAAAAATGACGAAAATCGGTAGTTTGGTTGAAAAAATACCCGGCCGTGAGAGAGAGTCGCGAGAGAGGTGAGAGAGGGTGAAATGCGGCGGCTGCTTAAGCCTAGGGTTTATACACCTGTTCACGCTCCTTCGCGACGGGTGCATGGTCGCGACAGAGGTGGTGGTCGCGGCGCGAACACTGTAAGATGGTATTTCCTGATCGCGATTTTTCTGCTCTCGCGGTCGCGAAGGATTTTCGTCTCGTCGCGAGGGGTCTCCAGAGGGCTATTTTTTTTCAATTTTTAATCTTGTTTTTATACCCTCTTTTTACCTGTATGTCCGTACATTTAATACACACAATTTTTTTTTTTTTATGTTTTTTATGTTTTTATAAAATAAAACACACTAAAATCAAATAATCAAAAATAATAAAAACAACTAATTAAACACACTACACACTTATGCTTTGCATAAGTGTAAATGAGGGTTTGCAGTGAACACTCCCACAAAGTTCTCGGGTTGCCTCCCGAAAAGCGCTAAGTTTAACGTCTTCAGCCGGACGCAGTGCCTTATGTTCAAATGGTCAGATTTGTGGGTTAATTAAAGCAATTTTTTCAAACACCACTTTTGAGTTATCCACCATTTGAACGTAAGGCTTTAACCGTTGTCCATTGACTTTAAACGATTCTCCTCCCTTTTCTGGTTTGATTTCTATTGCACCATGTAGTGCAACATTGGTTATAACATATGGACCAGTCCATTTGCTTTTAAGTTTTCCAGGGAATAATTTGAGGCGTGAATCGAATAACCACACTAATTGTCCTATATGAAATTGTTTTCGGACAATGTGGCGGTCATGAAAGTCCTTTGTTTTTTCTTTGTAAATCTTCGAACTCTCATATGCCTCTTTCCTTATTTCTTCCAGTTCTGATAACTGGAATTTTCTTTCTTCACCTGCATCAGTTAAATTGACATTAGCATTTTTAATTGCCCACATGGCACGATGCTCTAACTCTACAGGTAAATGGCATGGCTTGCCATACACGAGTCTATATGGGGACATTCCGATGGGTGTTTTATACGCTGTCCGATAGGCCCATAATGCATCATCTAATCGAATGGACCAATCCTTTCGGTCTGGTCTGACTGTTTTTTCTAGAATTCTTTTAATTTCTCGATTAGAGACTTCTGCTTGTCCACTTGTCTGTGGATGATATGGTGTACCAATTTTGTGGGTAACACCATAATGTTTCAAAACTTTTGCAAAATGTCTGTTTTTAAAATGGGAACCCCCGTCACTTATGATGGTTCGAGGGATTCCGTGTCTAGAGAAAATGTTTTTTTTGACAAATTTGCATACGACACTGTGGTCGTTTGTTCTGGTGGCTTCAGCTTCCACCCATTTGGACACGTAATCAACAGCTAATAGAATGTACAAATTTCCAAATGATATGGGGAATGGTCCCATGAAGTCAATGCCCCAAACGTCGAATATTTCAACAATCAATATCGGGGACATTGGCATCATGTCTCGCCTTGAGATTCCCCCCATCTTTTGGCATCTATCGCAAGCTTTGACATAAATGTAAGCATCCTTGAATAGAGAAGGCCAGAAAAAACCACTTTGGAGAACTCGGTGCCCAGTCTTTTTGGCACTGAAATGTCCTCCACAAGCATATGAGTGACAGTGACGGAGAATGTCCGTCTGTTCATCGTTTGGTACACATCTCCTGATAACTTGATCTGCTCCTATTTTGAACAGATCTGGATCCTCCCATAGATATTGCTTGGTTTGGGAGAAAAAATATCTCTTTTGTTGAGTAGTCCAGTGTGGCGGTGTTTTTCCTGTTACAAAATAGTTAACCAGATTAGCAAACCATGGTAATTTTTGCACAGAAAATAATTGTTCATCAGGAAAATCTTCTCGTATTATTTCGCCTTGAATTTCATCTGTTTGGATCCTGGAAAGATGATCAGCCACCACATTTTTAGATCCCTTTTTGTCTCGGATCTCTATGTCGAATTCCTGCAACAAAAGTACCCACCGAATGAGTCTTGGTTTTGTTTCCTTCTTTTCCATCAGATGACGGATGGCACTGTGGTCGGTGTACAGAATAACTTTAGATCCCCAGATGTAAGATCTAAATTTATCCAAGGCGTACACAACTGCCAATAGTTCTTTTTCTGTGGTGGTATAGTTGAGCTGTGCTTCAGAAAATGTTTTGCTCGAATAGCAAATGATCACTGGTTTCTTGTCCACCCTTTGTCCCAAGACCGCTCCTACAGCATAATCACTGGCATCACACATTATTTCAAAAGGAAGAAGCCAATTAGGTGCTTGCAAAATTGGTGCTTCAGTTAATTTATGTTTCAGAATGGTGAATGCTTCTTGACAGTCGTTATCAAAGACAAATGGTGCGTCTTTTAATAACAATTTACACAGTGGTTTAGAGATGGTACTAAAATCTTTAATGAATCGGCGATAAAATCCGGCATGTCCAAGAAAGGAACGGATGCCTTTTACCGAGCTTGGTGGGGGAAGAGTGGAGATGATTTGTACTTTGGCTCTGTCAACTTCAAAACCGCGTTCTGAAACGACATGCCCAAGTACAATTCCCTCCTTGACCATGAAATGGCTCTTCTCCCAGCTTAAAATTAAATTAGATTCTGTGCATCTTTTTAGTACTTTCTCTAGCTGTTTTAAACAATTTTCAAAAGAGGAGCCAAATATCGAAAAATCATCCATGAAAATTTCTAGTGATTCTCCCACCATATCAGAAAATATAGCCATCATGCAACGTTGGAACGTGGCGGGAGCATTACATAATCCGAATGGCATCCTTCGAAAAGCGAAGGTGCCGTAGGGACAAGTAAAGGTTGTTTTAGCCTGATCCTCGGGATGGATGGCAATTTGGTTGTATCCCGAGTATCCGTCTAAAAAACAGTAGAATTTTTTTCCAGATAGTTTTTCGACTATTTGGTCGATGAATGGGAGTGGGAAATGATCCTTTGACGTTGCGGCATTCAACTTGCGGTAGTCGATGCATACTCTCCACCCTGTGATTGGTCTGGTGGTCATCTTCTCTCCATCTTCTGTTTCAACTACTGTGATTCCTGATTTCTTAGGTACTGTTTGGGTTGGACTTACCCAATCGCTGTCAGATATTGGGTAAATAATGCCGGCGTCCAACCATTTAAGTACCTCCTTCTTGACTACTTCTCTGAGGTTTGGGTTCAACCGTCTTTGTGTTTCTCGTGCTGGTTTCGTGCCTTCTTCAGTTATGATTCGGTGCATACACGTCGCTGGACTTATTCCCTTCAGATCTGCTATTGTCCATCCAATAGCTTCCTTGTATTTCATCAACACTTCTAACAAAGTTTCCTCTTGAGCACCTGTTAAATCAGCAGAAATTATTACAGGTAGAGTTTTGTTAGGTCCCAAGAATGAATATTTCAAATGTTTTGGTAGTGTTTTCAATTCTAAGACCGGTGGTACTTCAAAGGATGATTTTAGCGGCGCTGAAAAATTCGTGGGTAATTTTTCCACTTGTGGGATCCATGGTGTTTTCCACTGCTGTGTTTGAAAAACTTCTTCTATCATGTGTACTTCTTTTGTGTCCCTGTCCTCAATCCTGGTGTTGTTAAGAAAACTTTCCAATTCGTCAGATCTTAAGATGGTTGGTGTAGTTTGATGCACTAAGTCATCAACTACATCAACTTGATAACATTCATGTTCCGTTGATGAATTGTTAAATGTGTTAAAAACATTTAATCTGAGTTTTCTATTTCCAAAGGCGATATCCATTGCTCCTGTTCTACAATTAATTTGGGCGTTTGTTGTTGCTAGATATGGTCGTCCCAAAATAATTGAAGCTTGACTTTCCTTATAGGTATGTTCAGTATCAAGCACTAAGAAGTCAACTGGATAATAAAATTCATCCACCTTGATTATAACATCGGTCAACATTCCTCGTGGGATTTTTGTAGATTTGTCAGCGAGTTGTAAAATGATATCAGTATGTTCTAGATTGCCTAGTTCATACTGATCAAACAAATTCCCCGGAAGAATGTTGACACTTGCTCCAAGGTCTAAAAGTGCCTTTTTTATGTTTATGTTTCCTACGGTGACAGAGATTAAGGGTGCTCCTTGGTCCTTGAGTTTAGGAGGAAGAGAGTTAGAGACTATAGAACTTGCATGTTCTGTTAGGTCTACTTTCTTTGGGAGACGCGACTTTAACTTTCTTTTCTGAATACATAAGTCTTTCAGAAATTTTGCGTATGAGGGGACTTCTCTAATCAGTTTGACTAATGGAATATTTATTTTGACTTGGGAAAAGACTTCCCACATGTCTTCCGACTTAGTCCGTTTTGTGTCCTTAGAAGTCGACGGTTCGAGGGCTGAAGGATATGGTGCGATGTTATTTTGTTCAATTTCTATTTCTTTTTCTTTTAAAATTTTTTCTAGTTCCTCTTTTTCATTGTATATTTCTTCGGTGTCACTTTCCTCTTCTAAAGTTGGGTTAGGAAGAGAACTTACCTGATTGTCGACTTTCTTCCCGCTTCGTAAAGAGATGACTTGGTTGACTTGGTGTTCTTTTCCCGGTCGTTGACTGTGAGACGGATTCACAGTTGTGTTGCTTGGGAATTTCCCTTCTTCTCTTTTCCCCAGTTGTTCGGCTAATTGTGCTATTTGCTTCTCCATTGCTGCGATCGTTTTGGTGTTGGTGTCGGTCTTCTGGTATGTTTGGGTGATGAATTCCATAATCTTGTCTAGTTTGGTTCCTTCATTTTCTGGTTCCTTTCTGCTTGTACTTCCTTCTCTTCCGTTGTGGTTGGGTTGAAATGTTCGTTGTTGGTTTTGGTGTTGGTTTTGATATTGTCCTCTCTGATTGTTATTATTAAAATTCCCTTGATTGTTGTTATGGTAGTTTCCCTGATTGTTGTTGTTAAAATTACCCTGATTACTGGGTCTGAAAGATCTTTGTGGATTATGGTGTTGGCCATATCCATTTAAATGATTGAGTTCCTCCCGAGTTTTTGTGCAATTATGTGCAACATGTCCAGTATTTCCACAGTTTGCACATGATTTCTGCCCCTGCAAAACATTAACACCCTTCTCTTTCCCAAGGCTTGTAAGTAATAAATCAACCTTTTTACTTAAAGCCATAATATCAGATTTTACCCCAGTTTTCCATGTTTTATCGAGTGCGATTGTTGCAACGGTTTGATTTGGAATTTCTTGTTTTCTTGTGGAATAATTGGCTTTTGAGCCATTACTTAATTATTCCAAAAATTTCCATGCATTCTCACTGTCTTGCAACATAAATGTACCACTTGAGGCAGCGTTTATCATGGATTGGTTCGTGCTATCTACCCCATCAAAGAAATACCGTACAAGTTGCCAACGAGGGAATTCATGATGTGGACACGATCGTAATAATTCTTTAAGACGATCGAATGCATCATGGAATTCTTCGTTAGGTTTTTGTGTAAAATCTTGTATGGCTTTTCTTATTTCTGTGGTTTTACTAGCTGGGTAAAATTCTTGTAAAAAGTTGGTTCTCAATTGATCCCAAGTATTAATACTTCCGGGCGCAAGTGATGTAAACCAGTATTTCGCTTTTTCTTTTAAGGTAAATGGAAACAAATGCAATTTAAACGTGTCTCGATTGGTTTCTCTTGGCGTGTTTGCATTTGCTATTGCAAGAAATTCATACAAGTGATTATAAGGATCTTCATTTTTATAACCACGAAAAAGTGGGATTACCCCAATTAATTGTGGTCGAATTTCTACAATATGTTCGTTTCCGTGTGGAAATATTATAGGTGAAGGATCATCATAATCTCCTGGTTGAAAGTGAGATGCTACAGAATGTCTATTTGGTTGATCTAAATAACGAGGATTGTATTGGAAATGATTACCTTCTTGAAAACCACCGTTGTGTCGGTTCGTGCCATTCCAATTATTGGTGTTATCTCCTTGATAACCACCATTGCCATTGTTGCGGTATTGTGGAGGAATTGGTGGATGTGCTTGTGGTATGGGATTTTGCGGACCCATTTGTGGAGGTTGTATATGTGATTCATCGGGAACATCCTCTACCAATACTTCGTCCAAATTCATTGTTCTAAATAAGCGTCTTGCAATTCGATTGTTTCTAAAAGATCTTTCGGGTTCCGGATTGAATAAGAGCGGTGAATTATTGCTACTATGCCTTGTATGCATAAACAAGTGAGTTTGCACAAGAAAGATAATAAAAACAAAAGTAAAAATTGAACTTTAAACAACTCTTTAGAACTTAAGCGCACATAATCCCCGGCAACGGCGCCATTTTGACAACGCTATCGTCACACGCGTCAAAAACAATTTATAACCCACTTTTTACTATGTAGATAGGGCAAGTGGGGTCGAGTCCAAGGATTTAGTGGTTAACTTTTAATGAGTTGTAAAGTAAATTTTACGGTGATGGTAAAAATATTGAGATTGTAACTTGAGATTAGAGAAAGAATTACTTCCGGTTTAGTTATCAACAATTAGTTTCACATGTATTATTACAATGATTCCGATATAATTACTTTAACATAATTACAGTTTACTAACAATTACTATTACATAGGTAAATACATAACATGTTGAATCAATTATTTGTCTTTGTCTAACAATTAGGTAGATTAAGCACAAACAATGGTATAGCAATATTATGTTTTATCTAGATGATAGTAACGTTACAACTTCTTAGCATATTAAGTGGGCACAAAGTATATTAACTGATTATCCGTATTAGCTCGTTATTTAGGTGAGATAGGCACGAATAATAGGTTGGTAATACTATGTCTTGAGAATATGATAGTAAGTAGAAGTAAACACAAATGATTCACTAGTTGTATTCAAAGAGATAGGAGTTTAAGAATTACAATAGTAAAACACTTGTCGGAATCAAAGTAAAAACATGCTATACTAAGAGTTGGATAACATTACCGGAAGTAATCTGAAGAGATTAGCCTTCCATTCGTGTGATGATCGTAGAGATGGTCTTGGTGTTCCTTGACATGTGACTTGCTGCGGTTATCTTCCAAATTATCTTGAATTACAACAAGAATTACCACCGAGAGGGATGATATTTTAATTCTAAACAACTAGCTAAGAGATGTTTCAAGCTATTCTAACTGATAGAGAGTGTTTGAGTATCCTTATTACAAATAGAGTGAATTGGTGTTTAAATCCGTGCATAGAAGACCTCTATTTATACTGGCTGAGCACAGTGCTCGCGGCGCGACCAAGGGTCCCGTCGCGACGCGAGGGTGCGTCGGTCGTTGCTTTTGGTCGGCCACTGGTCTGGCTAGTGCGGTTGTTGGTAGTCTCGCGATCATGGAGTTGGTGGTCTCGCGTTCATGGAGTAGGTGGTCGCGTCCAAGCTCTTCGCGTCGCGACCATAGTTACCGTCGCGGCGCGAGCGCTGTATCTTTTTGGTTTTCTGTCTTGTTTTTCTTCATGTCGCGACACAGAATCTTTAAGTCGCGATTGCTGTACTTTTTATGTATTTTTGGTATTTTTGGTTTTAAGTTTTGAGCATCACTTCCTCGGGTTTGTTCTTTTATAGTTCTTGGGTCTTGTTCCTGAAATTAAACCATAAATGTTAGCACACAAATCCCTCTTGTTTTCCTCACACCAGCAGCTCCGGAGAACTCTGTTCAAGTTAAACATGAATCGTAATTCATGTTCAGCCACCTGTTAATATAAGCCTGTTTTGATATTGAGCTTATCAGGATTTCCTATGGTGAAAACCATAGTTCTGGCAGATTTGCATCTGCAACACAGCAGTGGGCTATGATGTGCAGTGTATGAAAAATGAGATATTCTCTCGTTTAGCTTGCAATTTTTGTGAGGATGTCTGGGGACTGCAGACAAATTAATCATAATTCTATTGAGAGAATTAATGATATCTTAATAGGATTTCCCCGTGATTTGTGAGATGTTTTCTATGCGAAAACAAATGGCTGGATTTGGTTAGTAATGACCCGACAGTAGATCTATTATCACCGCCAGACTGTTGGGAGTCTGTGGTGTGCATCAGGAGCTGCCGTTGGAAGGTGAGCTTTTGCCTATTTGTTGTGAAAACATGCATTCTTATAAAATGTGATTGTTTGGTTTTAACAGATGAGGTAGGTTAGACGGGTCTGTCTGAACCATATCTGTTATGAAGAAGCATTTTGCATGTTTTAAGGCGGTTTCTAGATTCTTTTATTTTGCACAAAAATATAGTTTTTGCGTGCCTCTGAGCATATTTATGCGATAAAACAGTCTTTAAATGATAGTGTTTTATTGTAAAAATAAAACACTATCAAAATACTACACACTTGAGGTTTGCTTGTCCTCAAGCAAAATTGAGTTTTTTCGCAAAAATAATTTTTTTTTTTATACGGTCGATCATTTGATACATTGGTCGCTGAACTGACTGCCAGCATGTTAGATCGCTTTCTGTAATATAATCAACAGCACAAACAAACGTCATTCTGAACAATCATAAATAAACAAAAATAAATTCACACCACAAAATAGTTAAATTCAAACCAAACAGTAATTAAAACACACAACTGTATTTAAAAGTTCACACTAAATTGGAAATAAAAAGATAAATACTCACTCATCATCCTCGTCATCATAATGGGTCCCCGATGGCCCCGCCTCGTCTCCTGTAGGATGGCTACCTGTGTACCAGTCAGGTACCGGTGGAACGGTACTCGGGTATGGATACTAATACGATCACATACATCCTCAGCCTTTGTCATCATCATACTCCAGTCGTCTGACACTATTTGTAGATAAAATTTGTTAACCAGCAACTACAGATGACCTGGAAGCCTCACATATATATCCATAACTAGAATCTGCGACTTATGTTAGTCTCTAAATAACATAACGTCTATTTATAGTCAATCAAAATCAACTATTCTAGCGATCAATATCTTCTCTTTATCATCCACTATCCGTGCTTTTAGTAACGAAGAGACTTAATGTGTCACTTTTGCACAACTCATCCACTATAGTCACATCAACTGTTCATTACATAATTATTAAAAAAATGAAACGTCACTGGATTCTCAATCTCCAGCGTCCTAATTGTTCCCAATAAACTCTATGATTGCCAATCAATAGAATGGACAATACAAATGCACACCAATTAGTTATAACCTCAGCTTATTGGATTCCTCATAACCAACTCCCGATTCGAACGCGGATCCTGTGCTTTCAATAGTAGGAGCTCCACTACTATCTTCCACACCTATCTACGTCCGTTTCAGAACTTGTCCAGAAGTCCCCAGGTTGTTTTACGAACATAGTCGTAGAAAATCTTCAAATAAAAAGGATTTACCTTACGGATATCACCCGGCAAAGAACTTGGCCAACTCAAACATTCTAGGACTATTTAGTCCCTACTGCATACACTTCAATGGTGTTTCTTAAACACCTTATCAACTCTAGCATTTATTCACGACAACAGGCCTTAAGTAATTGTGCACCAATATGGGGTTTTCTAGCAGGCATTTAAGCACACATATATCATATATTACAGCAATAAAGACTAAGCATTTAAACCTTTTCCCCACTGACGTTGGCTGACGGTACACACAGCTTCTTTGCAACAACGTTCATTCAACCCCTTATTCGAAAAACAACATTTATTTATTATTATTATTTTTTTATAAAAATGTCTTCAAAGAAAACTTTTGAGTTTCAAGCCTGAGATCAAAACCCATCAAGTGAGTCTGATTCACTCAAGCTCTGGCTCTGATACCAACTTGTAACGCCCCACTTTTAAAGAAAACATCTTTATTTAAATGAATATCAATAATTAACATTTTGAAAAACATTCAAAAACATTTTACATCGATTCACAGCGTAGATCCTCAGATAAGCAGCATCAGTGTGAATCCGTCATGCCTAGCCGTCATTTTCACCTGTATACCTAAAATGATAATTTAATAGGGAAAGGATAAGCACACGGCTTAGTGAGTTCCAACATCTACACATCATGTTAATCACATATACTCAACCCCTATAGAAAAATACAGCTATTTATCACACATAACCTGCTCTACCCAGTACGTCGAATTATAGTCTTTTACTCAGCATTTCGAGCCGCGCATACTCTGTACGTCGAGTCATGCGTATCTGCTCAGTAAGTCTAACTCCTCTGCTTAGCCCTTAGAGCCGCACATACCCTGTACGTCGGGTCATGCGTATCTGCTCAATAAATCAAACTTCATTGCTCAGTACGTCGAGCCACCCTATATATCTCAATTTGTCACCCCCATATTATCCACATGCTAGACCTAAACATGTCTAGTACTAACTACAAACACCATATCCCAACCCATACAGCTATCACAGGAAAGTGTATTATCAATAAAATACACATAGCTTGGTATTACACATAAACATCTTATAAGCACACAACACTACAATAAAGCACACATAACCTCCACACAATGTAGTGAGAAACTCACCTGGTTGTAGTTGACTATAGCGTTTATCTTTGCTTTGTATTCCCTTTTTAATTAAGATTGACGCTTTCGCAAAGCCTTGACACGCTTCCCGTTCCGCTCTTCCAACACTTACCGGGCACCTCGTTACCAGCTACCGCTCGCTCTTAACTCCTCCCGACCTATTTTCCTCACCAGAACACTTCTCGATATCGTAAGGTTGTTTGGTGTTTGTTGTGGGTTGAAATGAAAAAGTTGGGCCTCTATTTATAGGGCTTGAAAACACTATTCATGACGTCATCACGACGTCATCACGACATCATCGTCACTATTCACGACATCATCACGACATCATCGTCACTATTAATGAGGTAAGCGCTTACTTCATTTATCGGGTACTATTCACGCCGGAGTTACTATTCACGCCGGAGTTACTATTCACAACGTTTTTTTTTTTGAAAAACGGTCGTTACAATAAGAACCACTCCGGCCACCATAATGTTAATCCTAAAAACATGTGTACAACTAGGGGCGGGCCTAGAGGTCTACCTTTTAAATTTTCTGATACAGTGTAAAAGTTTTGAAAAAAATTATTGTATAGTGTAAAGGGAGTTTTTTTACACTTCACTCTGGTTTCAAATGACACCTAGTCTATATTTTGACTATTTATCATTGGTACATTTAACTTCTCTCTAAAATTATTAATGTCTAATTGACATCATTACATTGCTTTTTGACTAGAATATAATAGACTATGATATATTTAACAATACACTATTGTAAATTTTCCAGCATACTATCATAATCATGTGTGTTATCCTTAAAGATTTCATTATGAGTTTGTCACTGTATGCAACCCGATACATTTTTCAACGTTTTGTTGATGTTTAAGTCTATTACGATGTATAACTGAAAAGTATGTAGTTATCACATTTTTATGGGAAATAATAATAATGGTTCACGTTATAACATACATCATATTTTTTTAGTTTTAATATGTTTAAATCTTTTTTTTACTTTCAAAAAATGTCTCACGTTTTTCCAATCATTTTATTTTAACCATTTGATCGGAATTAATGTTATAAAAGAGATTATATTTTCGGTTATTTTTTGTATTTAATTTAAACTTTTTCTTATTGTATTCTCTTTGGTCAAATCCAACTTTTATACATTCTATTTTTCATGAAAATATGTAAATTTCTTATTTTTATCGCAAATGAACATCCAAGTTAATTCCCAAAATATCAATATTTATCTTTTATAAAACTCTTACTATTTAATATTTATAAAAATCTTTATTTTATAAAATAAGAATTTTTTATTAAAAATTCATCATTATGAATTTAAAACAAAGTATAAAAGTACAACTTTTTCATGCCATATTTTCATTTTGAGAACGATTTTTTTTATTACAATTTCATAGATATCATCAATTTTTATAAAATGTATTTCATTTTTGTATTTCAACAAATAGGCTTATGATGATTATCATTCGAGATTATTATTCAAAATAACATGGACTCTCATTATGATATAATTTTCACCTAAAAATCTTTGTATCCACAATATGATTATTTGACTTGCTTTCAGAAGATCTTTCATATCTACAAATCATCGATTTAATGTCGGAATAAAAAAATTATTTGCTAACACAAATTCCTTCCTTCATATCATTTGCACGACATGCTCCCTAATTGAATATGGTGAACAATTGTTCGATCAAATATTGCTTTAGGATGTATTCCACAAAACTAGTCGGTAGTTGTAGCTTTTATTTGCACATAAATATTAATCAAAATTAGTTGTTAACGTTTAAAAGTGTAAAATAATATAAAAATCAAAAGCTAAAAGCTCTCAAAAACAATTGAAGTAGTGTTTGGATTATGGGTGTTTTATTAAAAATAAAAGATAAAAGCTCATACTGTTGAACGAAGTTTTTTTTTCGAGCTTTTTCTTAAAATCTAAAAGCTACATGTTGAACATACTATCTAATATTTTATCAATAGGCATCACAATTTCGAGCGCTTTGAATGGGAATGTCATGAATTAAATACTATATACCCGATGTAAATTTGAAGCGCTAATTTTTCGATCCATCATCAAAATAAATCAGTTACTAATAAACCATCATACTAATTAAAATGATTAGCAATATAATAGAAATTGGGTGCAACTCGTATGCATGAAATGCACCAACATTATTGATGCTATTTTTTTTTTTCATATATAGTCGCATTAATATCATTCGAGTGTCTTTAATACATGACGTTTATATAAACTTCTTAATATGAATTGTATATATTTTCCACCTTCGAATGATGAATATGATACATTCATAAGACCAAGACTCATAGATAAATGAAACAAGTATATTTGAACTAATGGTTTATTATTGAAGGGTGCTTAGATGACTTTGTAAATATGATTATATGATATTGAAAATTTCAAACTACATAATTAATTATAATAAGCAAGTTTGTTGAATATAGTATATAGATGTGCTTATGTTGTTTGAAATCATACTTCTATTGATTGTCCAACTCGAAAATGTATTAGGCTACCAGGTACGAATGAGAGGATAAAGTGCATGAGTGAGGTGTCACCGATGAATGTGGTGAACACCCTCCCTCCCTCTATCCCCTTTGACTTTTCTCCATCCTGCGATGAAAATGCATATGTGTGGGGACTCTAAATATTTTCTCCAAGTTTTATTACTTGTGCAATACAACAACATTAAGCTTATTTATTGGATAAGGGGTGTGGGATGACCATTTCCCATGTGAAAGGGGAAGTGACGAGGCGTTGAAATGGCAAGAAAAAAGTAAGAGGTGTGGGGTGGGGCAAGGTGCTAATGGAAAATTCTAATAAACAATAATTTTATGAACATCTCATATGAAATTATAAAAATAAACAAAATATTTTGAGTTCCATAACATAAACTACAAAGTAGTCCCGTGATACATTATTCTGACAACACAATTACAATAATACAAACAATCTGTAAAATAAGAAATAATAAAAGTTAAGAAAATAGGAAAGAATAAGATTATTTATAGTGGTAGGGATCTACACCAATAACTTACTCTACATCGATAGAGATCTCATCATGTCTCCACGGCTTCACGAACTGATGGTTGATCCATTAATATCCTTGAATCTTTAAAGGTGGATGAATAGTCGTTCGTATAAAACTTTCCTACTAGTACTTTAATATATTACTGTAATATGTGATTGATCACTCACATAAATCACTTACACAATTACACATTGCAACATTATTAAATGGAGTCGCATTACCAAAATATATATTGAACCTAGGAAGTGGAGTATGAAATATATGAAGTCAGTGTCATTTTATTTATATTAATAAACTTGTAAAACCCCTTGAATTTATTATCTTAGAGAGCAATTTTAATGGTGAGTTTTAAGCCATATGACTACATAGCAAGTTTAGACATCTAACTTAAACAACCTTCTTGCCTTCCTCTCATTGTTTGATCATGTCACCAAGAGAGAAAGGAAGAGAGAAAGAGGGTGTCTGGCGGCGAGGGATTGCTCCACAAGAGATATGCTAGTGTTTTGATAGTATATTGTCTTATGTGTAAATGACCCGTCAAAGCTTTTATATATCTATAACATTTGTGTGATTTTATTGAAAGTCTTCCTGACATAATAAATAAAGTCCAAATTCCAAAACCATATTACTAACTTTTAATAATTAACACTAATTAATCAATATAACCTTTTATTAAATAAATAATTGCTTATTTATTTTACCGCTTAATAAATAATGAACTAACGCTTAATTCTTATTTACTAATAAATGGTAAATAATAAATATTTATACATTATATATATTATTATTTATCTAGTCTCTTTATGCCCTTATGTGTCTGATCATATTGGTTCACAACCTCACATATAAACAACAACATAATTTATTTATTTGTTATTTATGCATCAAATACAACATTTTGGTCCATTTAAGTTATCTAAATCTCTTTTGTTGTCTTAATGCAGTCCTTGTAATCGGCAACAAGCTTTAACAAGATGATGTAACTGTTTGTCGAAGGTAGCGTAATATGTGGCTACTGATGTGGCAATTTTTTTTAAATAAATGATTCATTATCCTTCCTTATATCATCACTTACATTCATAATAAAGTACCATGATTGAAATATCAATGACTAATTTAAAAAACCGTTCCAAATTCAATATTTCTTTGAATTTTTACACCATATATACATTGTTATTATTTACATTCACAATAAAGTACATTCTTATTGCTAATCAAAATTTCACACCAAATAAAGTACATTGCTAATAAAGTAAATTGCTATTATGCCAAAATTTCAGAAAAAGTACATTGCTATATACGACATTGCTTATAAAGTGCATTGTTATTGATAATAAAGTGCAACTACATAACTCAACAATGTTATCAAACATCATTGCCTTAGCTAATAAAGTGATAGAAATTACAATACTATATTAAGACACTTGCATACAAAAGTACAAAGTACACATGCATAACTCCATGCTATTAATATGAACAAAAAAGATAAATACAACATACATTGACGCATAAAGTCGCTTGCTATATATATACTTCCATATAATACAAAATTACCATATTTATTTGTGGCAAACAAAATGGTATTCATCAAAAGCTTTTACATACGAAAAAAGCTTTTGGCAGTATATAATCGGAATACATCAAATTCATTTTCATATTGAAACTTCTTAAACTAAACTTATCCTACCTTATATTATCCATAGAAAACATTCTCATATTCTACATATTACTATGCTAAAAAACTGTCCCATCACCTCACTTGCATACAAAAGTACAAAGTACACGTGCATAACTCCATGTTATTAATATGAACAAAAAAAGATAAATACAATATACATTGCCGCATAAAGTTGCTTGTTATATATATATACTTCCATATAATACAAAATTATCATATTTCTTTGTGGCAAACAAAATGGTATTCATCAAAAGCTTTTACATACGAAAAAAGCTTTTGGCAGTATATAATCGGAATACATCAAATTCATTTTCATATTGAAACTTCTTAAACTAAACTTATCATACCTTATATTATCCATAGAAAACATTCTCATATTCTACATATTACTATGCTAAAAAACTGTCCCATCACCTCACGAACACCTACTGTATTCTATTATCAACAAAAAACCTTAATCTCTTCTAAAAACACCTACAATACCACCTCCCAAGTCTCAAACACACGTCTTTTTGAACCTCTCCTAAACCTGCATATCTTCCACACCATTGATTTCTACATTCACTTCATGAACAACCACCTCTACTTCATGAACTTCCACATATGTTTCATGAAACTTTTGAACTTCCTAACCTTCCACCTCATCTACTTTCACCAATGTCCTAACATTTGCGTTATCATCGTCTGTTGTAAGATCCGCTTTAAGGTTATCTATAACATCCATTACTTTTGGAAGCCATTCATGAACACTACCCCCATGATCAATATAAATACTAATTTTATCCCCAGTTCTTAAAGCATGATATTTGAACTTCTTAAGTTTTTGAGCGAACATTACCGACCTCAACCCTTATCCAATTACATGTTTGGATTATAGTAATATATACAACAAATTGGTGATGGGACGACTTCAAAAATAAATGTAACAAAGTCTAAGGAGTTTATCACTAAGAAATACTCGTTAACGTGTGTCTCCACTTAGCAATTCACGTAGCGTAAGGGGTTTAAAACTAAGAACTCAAGTGGTAGATGCCGATAGTTAATGTTGCATGAGTATTAACAACCATTATGAAAACAACAAGCAACACCATTTCCGTCAAGATTAGGGTTTTCCATCACACATTATTTATTATTAAATGGAAACATACATTAATAATCGTGCTTGAAGCTTGATTTAAGATAATGGACGTGATCAAGTTTGTTCCTACTAAAATTTTAATTGTCGTTTCAGTGACCAAAATGAATAAAAGTATACAGTTGAAGGGCTATAAAGGTTAGTGAAAAGAAATAAGCCACATAACATCCACAACTCATTGAAAAATGAAAAAAATACATTTACCTTATAACTAATTAAATTGACAACTGGTCACAAGGACTACAACAAGAAAAAAAAATCAAATGACTAAAATAAGACAAAAAAAGAATTAAAAACCACAATAGGCGAGAGACAATAGGTTTTTTTTTGGAACGACAAATCTATTTAACTTCTACTCCTAAATTACACCTGAAACCACCTATGTCTCTTGCGAGAGTTGAACCCTCAACCTCAAAGAGGGAGGGCGACGCCTTTACCACTTGACCAATAGGTCATTGAGAGACAATAGGTACATGGACCAATTCATATATAATAGAGTATATTACACCATTGGTCCTGTGGTTTGTCTAAAGTTACAATTTTGATCCGAGTGTTGCAAAGTTGATGTGGATGGTCCCCGTGGTTTCCAAATCTTGCACCGGTGGTTCCTGGTCCATGTAAAATGATATTATTGTCCTTTCTAATTTATTTTTTAATTTTCTTTTTACCTGTTTATATAAAAATAAAAAAAAACCCCACCCACCCCACCCCTTACCCCATGTCTCCATTTCTCTCTCACACACACACTCTCTCCCGGAGGAAGAGTTGCGCCTTTAACGGAAACTTTTGTTATTCTTGTTAGTATTATGTTCAATTTCATCTCTAACGCTGTGTTCCCGAGTCTCATTTTACGAGAGAAATGGAGAGAATTGGATGGAACTGGGAGGAAAATTTTTTTTTTATGTTCCCGAGTTTTTTTTACGGAAGGAAGTGGAAAGAAAAGAAAGGAACTGGGGGTTAATATTCTCTCATAACTTTCCTTCCGATTTGGAAGGATTTGGAATGAAAGGAAATTACTGGTAAAAATAACATTTAATTATAACTTTCCTTTCCCTTCCTTTCCACTCGGGAACACATAAAACGTTTCTTTCCTTTAATTTTCTTTCGACTCGGGAACACGAAAATATAACTTTCATTTCCTTTCCCATCCCTTATTTTCTCTCCTTCTTTTCTTTTCTTTTCTTTTCTCTCCATGCTAAAACTCGGGAACACAACGTAAACTTGGTTTCTGAAGGAGCAAGAGGGAAAACGAGGGAGAATCTAGGGATTTGGAGGAAGATTTTATTGGGGGAAGATAAAAGAAGAAGAGGATCAAACAAGAGAATAGAGTAGAAGGTTGATGAATCCTCAATTTAAAATTAATCCTAATCAAACCCAACATTCAATTTGAATAATCACCGAACCTGGAATTGAATTGCCAGAAATGGAATCCTCAATTCAAAAACAATGCTAGTCAAACCCGATTCAAAATCAAACCTGCATAAAGGTGGCGGTAGCTAGGAGAAGACTATGATGGCTCCGGTTGCCCCTTCTCCTCCGGCGACGACGAAGCTACAACCAACACTTAATTCACATCCTCCTACAATCAAAACAAGACTTAACCGCTTTAGTTGGATCCACCTGTCGGTTAAGTAATTCCACACAGTCGCACCTATTTGATTACGGTGACAAAAGCTCCGATGAGTCTGCATTCAAACTCATCAGAAAATGTAGATTCGTTGCTCGTCTAACCTGTCTTCTCAAACTCTAATCTAGCAGAAGTTTCACCCTATGATTCAAAAAGTATTGATTGAGCTTGTTATGTTGTTTCACTAATTAATAATGCACCTTCAACATCTCCGTGACCAACCTCCATCAGATCTATTGGCTGTTAGAGAATATCGAAGTTTACTAGGGTTCCTTCCCATTATTCACGGGGACAGGAGTTAGTTGTGGGTAGCAGTGGTTGCTGATATGGGTGATGGAGGCAGAGAGAGAGGGAGTCAGGTGGGTTTAATTTTTATTTATTAAAATTATAAATGAGTAAAAAGAAAACAAAAAAGAAATTAAAAAAGGCAATAAGGTCATTTTATATGAACCAGGACCTCTGGTGTTCATTTTGGAAACCACAGGGACCATCCACATCAAAATTTTAATACTTAGACAAAAAATGCAACCTTAGACAAACCACAGGTACCAATGGTGTAATTTACTCTATATAATATCTCCTAAGGACCGGTTCAAATAATACATATCCAACCCGGTTGTCTTAACGGGTTTTAGTGGACCGGACTAGGCCTTTGATGGCTGTGGGCCAATGCATATAACCATTTTGGAAGCATCGTGCCATCGTGAAGATTTGGGTTTGCTCATTGCTGAACATAGTAAAGGTGGGACTAGTCAGCCATGGCCGGTGCCGATCCCGAAAAACTGATCGCCAAAGCCGATAAACTGTCAGTTTACATTCTTCGCCATTGTCTCAATCTGCTTGTTACCGATTATCAATATCTAATTTCATCATCATGTTGTTGGTTGTTAAACTTTGCAATAATTCAAGTAGGTTGAAATTAACATATACTTTCAAGCAACCAAGGTTTTTGCGTCTGATATTCGTGATGAGTGGACTCCAATTGAACGAACAAGTGACGGAAGAGGTTAAGATGTTATCAATAGCTGTGATTAGGTTAAGTTGTTGGAGCTTGTAGAGCATCTTGTAGTTGCAGATCAGTCCATCTGTTACTTCCAGTACTAGATTAGGTGATCTGAGTGTTCTGGTCGAAAGGTTACCTTTTCTGGATTCAAAATAGAATGTGTCTTCCAATCAATTACCTTATAGGCGTCATTTCTATTAATGCAAGTTTGCAATCTTGGAAATGAACATTAGGTCAGATGGACACAAAATGACAGGTCTCATGATTCATTTTCCTGGATTTCTTTTATTCTTCTTGTTTCTTCATGAAGTGTGATCATAGTAAATTAGTAATCCAAATGGTTTACAAATTTAATCGAACTAGAATCGACTGCAAACTCTCGTCATTATGTTGTGGTCCTTGATTGTGACAGTATTGTGTTGGCCTGTATCAGGTGATGAATATACCGATCAAGCTTTCATATAAATCACATACATGTTGTACAATTTTTATCCTTAAGAATAAAATAAGTAAGAAGAAGCAATGCACGTTTGTTTGAATCTGGAAATACAATATTTAAGATTGAAATCAGCAAGTATTCATTTCAATATTGGCTTTCTTTTTATTTTCTAATGAACATTACATAAGGGTTCCTTAATTATATTAGCTTGCTCTATTGTAATTGCCTCATTTGATTTTTCTTCTTATACTTCATCAGAACAAAACTTACTTTAACACGTTGGAGTGCTGACTGGAGGAATGCAACTCAGTACTACGAGCAGGCAGGTAAAAAGTTTGTAAGATTAATATTTACCCTTTACAAATTCAAGCAACTTATGTTACAGTAAAAAACCAATCACAAGTTTAATTAATAGTTAATACATAGCCTTTATCCCTGGCAGCTACTGCGTTTAGGTTTGCCAAAAAACATGAGAAAGCTAAAGTAGCCTTTGAGAAAGCTTCAAAAGGACAAGAAATGCTCGCTTCATATCCTTCAATACTTCAACCAATCTTTCATTTTTATTTAAAAATCATTTGTGTTTATAAATGATTACAATTGTTTAGACTTAACAAAAAGTTAAACCATGGGATGCTGCAAAGCATATGGAATCTGCTGCTGCTTTAGCAGTGGAATTAAGCATATGGAATGAAGCTGCTGACTTTTATAGAAGGGCTTCTGAGTTATATAATGAATGTGGGAGGTCACAACCTGCATCTGATGCACTTGCAAAAGGTGCTCGGTAGGTATCTCAATTTCCTTGTTATTTGTGAAAACATCATTTTATATCATACTTTTATTTGTTTATTCATGTTGAGATTTCTTTCAACAAAACCATGTCATAAAGTTTGCATGAATATAATTTATTGTACAGTGCTTTGGAAGATCATAAGCCTGAAGAAGCCATTGCAATGTATACTGATGCTTGTGCCCTACTTGAGGAAGATGGCAAGGAGAATATGGTCTTTGATATATATCGTGCTATTACAAGTGTTTACATAAAGCTTGAAAAGTAAGAATGCTTAATTTATTACATTTAATACTTCAGAGTTTAGAATATCTCTTTATTTAATTTCTTTTTCAAGGTATACGGATGCTGCAACGTTTCTTCTGAGATGGGCAGTTGCAGCTAATAAATGCAATGCTCTTCATAGTCAGTGCAAGGTGCAAATACTTTGCTATCTTACATATCATATTTTTTGGGCCTTTGCTAGTAAAAATTAATAATAATTTTTTTTTTTTGGTGTAGGCTTATCTTAGTGCAATTATCGTATACCTTTATGCTCATGATTTCCAAGAAGCAGAAAAGTGCTATAATGATTGTTGTCAGTAAGTTTCTTTTTATTATTATGTAATTAGGACAATGGAATGAATACAAAGCAACTAGTAATCATAGAATCATTAATATTACTATAAAAGGAAATAAATAGTAATGTTAAAGTATATATTTTGGGTTATGTTTTGCAGGATTGATACTTTTTTAAGCAGTGATCAGAGTCATTGTGCTAGCAAACTTCTTTCTGCTTACAGAGAAGCCGATATTGAAGAAATCCAACGTGTAGCAAAATCGAGTACTGTATCCAACCTTGATCATGTGGTAAAACCCTAAACCATCTCAACAATAGCAACGTATTTTTATTAATTTGTTTATTATAGCATCCTACTTTCATTTCTTCCTATTACAACATTTGCATAGCAATGTCATCCAAATGGTATAATAAAATAATTTGAAAGTAGGATGTTATATTACACAAATAAATGAAAGTACGTTTCTATTTATTTTCAATGCTGCAGATTATCAGACTTGCAAGGAAGCTTCCTACTGGAGAATTAGTTGCAATGGAAATCAATTCACTGGAGCATGGAGCGGCCCTTGATGAAGATGATCTCACATAGTTGCGTACAATGATCTAAACATGATTTGGATATATATCATATATGTGAAAAATGGTAAAATTATTGTATTTGATTGATTTTATCGCGTATTATTTGTTGTATGATGCATTTACAAAACTCGTTCTACGTAACAGCTTCACCTTTTTAGTCAATGTTTCCCCACGCGAGTTGTGTAATTTCGAGTCAAAACGTTTGGAAATTATATGAAGTATATTTAAATATATATATGCGAGCCCTAAAAGCTTATTTTTTATTTAAAAATTAGGTTGGTGGTGCAATAATGTAGCTTTTATAATATATATACGTATAACACATTGATTATTTATAGAAGTTTTTAAAAAATTAAAAAGAAAAGTATGTGGGTTGAAAAAACCTGACCGACCAAACTCATTTTGACTTGTTAAACCATTTGACAAGTTCATTTTTCCATCTCGATGTAAAACTAATAATACCAAATGCACCCAATTGGGGATTATATTTACATATACCTCAAGGTTTTATAACCTTTATTTGTGTTTACATCATTTTATGGTTTAAACGACAAGGTTTTATAGTTTACGCCATTTCAAGGTTTTGGCAAATTTGACCTCTTTACAAGGTAAGCTAGTTGATTTGGGTTATATATCATCTTTGAGATAGTGTATGAGTATTTAAGAGCATCAATGGTGGAAAAATTGTTCAGTTAACATTCAACTTATAGATGTTTATTGGAATCTAAAAGATTAAACAAAGTCTAAGAGAATGAAAACATAAGAGAATGAAAACATAAGATATTAAAAACATATTTATTAATCTAACGAGCTTTACTTTAATGTATTAATTTTCTTGATAAATTGTAATATATTAAAACTTTTAATAAAATAACAGGGACCATTTATGTAACTTTGTCTTTAAATTATTTTTAAAAAATAAAAACTTGTTGTCATAGTCTTTTTATAAAAGAAGAAATATTTAGACATTTTAAAAAGGGATAGATGTTTTTAAATAAATAAACAACCTAATAAATCTGATGATGAAAGGTTACATTAACGGAAAATTCCATTATAAATCACATAAAAATTCAACAAAACCATAATCCAACATTATTTAATTAAAGGGTATTCAGCTAGCGACCACATTTTGTAAAACAATATGAGATAATAACCACATTTTATAAAAAAATAAATTATGTAGCCATTATGTTAAAAAATTTAAGATTTTTGAACTAAATTATTATTTTCAAAGTTCAAACACAATAATTATGGACCCCTTACTTAGAGTTGTAATATTTTCAGAAACCAAACCCACTTTGAAAATCTTTTTCGAAATTTCTCTTTTAAGTGTCATGAAGAACATGTTCAAAACTTGTAAATATCTATGGAGAGTATTTTTATTGTCCGATTTGCACAAATTGAATTAAGTTATCTTAAACCTATTATGTTTTTGGTCATATACAAATAGAAAGTAACTTTTTTCATGTACGAAAATCATGAACATTTTTCAAAATGAAATAACATTTTTTGAAAATCACGAATATCTTTCGAAAATTATGAACATTTTAATTTTTGCAAATCATGGACATGTTCGAAAATCATTGACAATGACATGTTTAAAAATGAAGAACATGTTCGCAAAAACGAAGAACACGTTTGAAAATGAAGCTTATAATTAATCGTCTATTTATAAATTTTTCCAAGTTATTTGTGTTTGAGCAATCATCAAACCAAGAGAAACGAAATCGAATACTTAGGTATTCATGACGCATTTAGTTGTCAATACTGCCACCAATAACAAGAGTAGAAGTCGGAGAGGAGTTGTTTATCGACAACCCAACTTAGGAGCCAAGATGACATTCAAGTGATCATCCCACCTAACCTAAGAGTTGAGAGTACATTTGGCAAGTAACCTTCCCAATAGATGTTTTCCCGAAAAATCACTAATGTTTATTTATCAGTTACTTTGATTATCAGTCAAGTGAAAGTGTGTTGGATACTTATCTTTTATGAGTGATCATTGATCAAAATATAGAAATTTATTCCTAGTTTTTTAGACACCATATAGATTTATGTTGACAAAATGTATTATTTATGAAACTTTCTTATACGTATAAAATTATAAGATTATGTAATTCAGTACTATATCATGGTTATATGTAACTAGTGTGTTATATGGTAGCAATTCCTTGAATTATATGGAACAGATGCCAAATACTAGAAATAATAACTTACAAAAAACAAAAATTTATTAAAATTAATGCGCACGTATCACAATTCAAAACGAATGTATATATTTGACAATAGTTTCCTTATAAAGAACTTATGTTGATTTAACAACAATTTCTTCAAAAATCTAGGAATAAATAACTACTTCTTGGACCATTACAACTCACATGAAAGATTAGTATTTGACACACTTGCACCTAGGTTGCCGTCGAACCAAAAAGTAGATACAAATTCCTATTTTTTTTTTGTAATCTTGTTGTCTCCTTTACCATAGGCAATGATCAAGCAATTAAATGGTGGTTTCTTGGCTTTTCTGTAATATTGCAATTACATGCCAAATCATAGATAGGAAAAATACTAGCGAGGCTTTCTTTAGACCAAAGTTATTAAGATTAAGTTTCTATATTTTACGATTCAATTATTGCAAGGACCTACCTACTAATTCTCTTCTTACATATGATATCTCTTGATTGATGACCACTCAGTCTCCCGTGGGTCTCTATTTCAAACAAATATGCCATTAAGAAGAAGTTTCACTCGTCTGCAAGGACGTTTTGCCCAACCATGTGTTTACATTCTACCTAATAGAAAACTATTATTTGCCATTCTTATCAAATTTGAAATTGGAACATGTATACAGTATCACAGATTCGAGAAACAAACCCATTAAATAGACTAAAAACGAGGAAAATTTTAAAAAGATTGTCCATATTTGAAATTTCGGACTTCCTTTGTGAGAAAAGGTAGCTTGCAAGTCATAATACAATTGGAAAATTCAGAATTTTTTTTAAACATGCTTTATGTCAGAAAAAATAACATACCGAGTTTGCAAAATTTTAAGAGGTTCAAATTTTTTTTTGAAATATGCTTGTCATAAAAGCATGTTCGAAAATTTTAATGGTCCGTCGAAATTCCATATTTTCGAAGAAGGTGATCATTTGAGTTTTCTTAAATAAATGTGGTTATTATGTGATATTCGTTTAGAGTATGTGTTTATTAAGGGTGAGTATCCCTTTAATTAATGTATTACAATCTAAGTTCCATGAAATTAAGACACTGAGATTTCAATTTCTTTATTTTGCAAGATGTTTGTAGATGATTTTCCATACACAATGACTGATATACTATACTTATATGTAGTTGGAAGTTCCTTTGTATTTGACATTAGATATCCTAGTAGGATCCTCGATGCATGCAAATGGACATCATCCGACATGCATTAAAATATGTTCTTCATCTGAAGCATACCATCATAACACTGAAGCATACCATCAATGAACAACATAAATAGGTTGATAACCTTAATTTCATTATTACCTGCCATGCCAAAATATGTATGTCAAAATCATAGGTATTTGGTGCAACTAATTATAGCATAATTGTCCATGATGCAACTACTTCTAGCATAAAGTTATTGCGAGGATATCAAAAGAGGCGCTCATAAACAATATTATGCAACACTCGTTGCTGATTTTAGACATATACATACTTGGAATAATGTTAAACATGTATATAAATAGAAACTTATGAACATCTGGATGTTCAACTAATACATAAGCTTCCAACAACCTGAACGATGTTGAAGTTACAATTCGTCCTATTGATATAAAGGTAGAGAAGAATCATCAAAAGTAAAAACTACTAGTTTCTACTCATTATCAAGACATCAACTAGCCTCCTTTGATGATATAATTAAAAAACATGCAACACGTAATAGAAATACTATTGAACGATACCAAATCTTTTTGATTCTTAAAGCATGCGGAAAAAACATGCAAATTAAAGAATAAATTATTAAAGTTAAAGGTGAAGAGGCAAATATGTTATTTATGGATCTCCCTAGCATGTTGTGACTTCGACAACAACTTTGAAGTAAGCAATGCCAAAAATATAGAATAAACCATAAAATGTATGTGTCGTATTTTCTTTCAAGTACCATATTTTATACCTTTTTAGATCCTCTAATTTTTAAATTATTGTATCATTTACTTACATAATTTTATAATTTAATTTTCAGGTGATGTATTATTTGAGTTATTATGTAATATTGTAATATTTATAAGATGATGCACATATAAGATTAACATGATACTAATTAGAAATTAGATACTGATATAATAGTCTATTAGATTTTGTAGAATTGATACAATTGTCTAATATTAGATTTTGTAGAATTTTATGGATGACAAAGATTCGAAATCTCCAAAAATTAGAGTCGCACACAAAATAAGATGGAGATTTAATATTTCATTGTATAATTATGAACAATTATATTTTGTTCAAATAAAAACCTTTTATTTTATTTTTACCATAAAGGAGAATAGTTGTTGAATAGATATACGGCGGTGACTTGATCTACTTCATATATGTCACAGTTCAATATATACCTACGCGTCTCTCTCTCTCTCTCTCTCTCTCTCTCTCTCTCTCACAAAAACCTTCTCTCGGTCCACTCTCGCTTTCTACAAGTTATCGAGAGAAACAGAGATCCAATGAGTTAGAACTTGGAAGAAGTCTCCCTGCATTTCGATTCACACTTCTCGCATTGAAGTTTCACTTGCAACAGATATCATTTCATCAAATTCAACTTCTTCCTTCGTCTCATTCCGAATCAGCTGGTAGTAATTGCAGCGACCATCGAGTTTCCTAATCGGCCATGGAAGAGTAGGTGTAATTGTTCATTCAATTTAGTTATCTCCCTAGAACTTTCCAGAATTGATATATGGATGTGTATTTCTGACAGGGAAAATGAAGTGGAGCTTTTACAGAGGTACAGGCGAGATAGGCGGATACTTCTTAATTACTTACTATCTGGTACTTTGATTAAGAAAGTTGTGATGCCACCTGGTGCTGTTTCTTTGGATGATGTGGATCTAGATCAAGTTAGTGTTGATTTTGTCCTGAATTCCGTGAAAAAAGGTTTGTGGCTTTGTATCTGATTCATTTAGTTAGTTGTACCGCCTACGATCAAAAAATAAGAGCTGCATTTTGACCGTGAATGTCAAACGGTCACTTTTGGGCTTTAAAATTGTGGAGCGTTTTAGTATTTTAAGGAAAATTGCGACTATGTTAAAGTTTATAGTAAGCACTAAGGGAAGAAAATCAGTTTGCAGCAAGTTTCATTATGATTTTGTATATAGTAAATGGAAAGTACCATGTCTGACAAGAAAACATGATGCAGCTCTTTGAAGTAAATGGGGTACTGGAAGTTTTTTGCTGCTATATTTCATTTATTAGAATCATTGCTTCTTGAATTATATTGCAGGTGACATGCTTGAGCTCTCAGAAGCCATTAGAGATTATCATGATAGTACTGGATACCCTCAGATGGTAAGATGAAAGTTGGATGTCCTTCCTTCCAAAAAAAAACAGATGACATATGTCTTATGAACCTTAAACAAACTGTTATTTACAGCAAATTTTGATATGAACTTTCTATTGTTCTAAGGAGTAAGTTGCTAGCTAAAATAAATAGAAAAACAATGGTGGATCAAAAAGTACAATTATTCAAATGAATGCTCTCGTATTCCTTCTAATCTTGCAAGGGAGGGAGTATTCTGTCACCTGATTCTTTTACAGATGAAATCCACTTATATTACACTCCATTTTAGGATAGTCTTTTAAAAGAAAGACTCTCAAGAAGATATATTAGTATAGTAATATGTGATGATAGTGGTAGTGTTAAGAGGATTGTTCATGGACGAGTGGTGATTCAGTAATCCATATCTATATGATTAAAGATAATAATGCATCTCACTTTTTTGGTGAATAAACAAAGAAAGAAACTGTATTTATTGAGTGTGTAACTGAATCACTCATAAGGGACCTTGCCACATTCTCGATTTGTTTATTTGACTATGGTGGCAAAAATATACCTTTTATGCCCTAGTTCGAAACAACAACTGATCTCAAGAGCATATTAACTGAAGCACTTGATTGGATTTACATAATCATTTGATGGATATACATCATGATTGAAGATTTAAAATTGTCTTTATATACCTCCTAATTGGTTTATTAGTTATTTATTTGCTTTTTGTTTCTGCGTAACAAAGAATGCAGGGACTGAAAGTGAGTTCTTTTTGGCTACCAATCCCGAATCAGCAGGTTCACCTCCAAGGAGGGCTCCGCCAGCTGTCCCTTTTGTGGTCCCGTCACCCATTATGTCAGACATATCATCACTGCCCTTTGAGGCAACAGAAGAGGATGAACCAGTTATATCCAACTCAAAATCCTTTAACTCGGGTCAAGTTCAGAATTTAACCGTTGATGACATTGATGATTTTGAGGACGATGATGATTTGGAGGAACTGAATACTCGTAGGTATTCAAGAAGAACAATGAATGATACTGCTGATCTTGTTGTGGGGTTGCCTCCATTTGCAACAGGTAAATACATATGTGAAGGTTATATGAAAAATGTTTAATATTTTTTTCTGAAATTACTGTGGAAAGTTATAAGTTTGGTCATTTGTTCAGGTATAACTGATGATGATCTCCGTGAATCTGCCTATGAAATTCTACTGGCTGCTGCTGGGGCTTCAGGGTATCTTTTCTTTCTTATCTTTTTTGGCTTGAACTTCATTAAATATTAATATATTCTTTTGAATTCCCAATTAATGTAACCATCGTTTATACAGTGGCCTTATAGTTCCATCAAAGGAAAAGAAGAAAGAAAAGAAATCAAGATTGTTAAAGAAGCTTGGAAGGAGTAAGAGTGAACAAGTTACCATGCAGTCTCAACAATCAACTGGCTTGACTGGTCTGCTTGAGACAATGCGCATCCAGATGGAGGTACAGACTATATTTTCTGTTTGATATATACACTGTGTTATAAATTCAGGTGGCAATACTTTATATAGGAAAGCTAGCCAAAACTTTTGCCATATTTATTACCAAAACATATAGTAATAAAAGGGAAAAGTTTAAAAAAGATTCAAATCATGCATCTGGTCAATGAACTCGGTAAATCCATTTGCAAATACATGTACTTGTTTCAAATGGAAATAAATCCAAGCTCCTCAAATGATCAAGTCGACTTCACCACTTCTTTCCCAATAGTCAAAGTAATAATCATATTTATTAACCTAAACACATTAATATCTAATCATACTCACTAATTACAGTGATTGAAGATTCATGAGAACCCTAAACCCCAAAGTCTCACTCTTAAACCCTAAGTCAATAATAATAGTGATTGTTGTAAACACAGATTTCTGAGGCAATGGACATAAGAACAAGACAAGGGTTGCTGAATGCAATGGCTGGCAAAGTGGGGAAAAGAATGGATGCTCTTTTGATTCCTCTTGAGTTATTATCCTGTGTCTCTCGAACCGAATTTTCTGACAAAAAAGCTTACATACGGTGGCAAAAAAGACAAGTCAGGCCCTTCTCCATAGCCTTATTCATAATTAATTAATATTGATGTAAGATGTTTCCATTGTTGTGTTAGTTCAGTTGAATATGCTGGAGGAAGGACTTGTGAATCACCCCGTTGTAGGATTTGGAGAATCCGGTAGGAAAGCAAGTGAAATGAGAATTTTATTGGCAAGAATTGAAGAATCTGAGGTTATTGCTATTCTCTCTTTCATGTTCTACAATTACATACACCTTCAATTACATTCATTGTTTGTTATCTTCTTATTATCTCAGTCATTTGCACCTTCTGTTGGTGAACTTCAACGTGTAGAATGTTTAAGATCTTTAAGGGAGATTGCTATTGCACTTGCTGAAAGGCCAGCTCGTGGTGACTTAACTGGTGAAGTATGTCATTGGGCAGACGGGTATCATTTCAATGTCAGACTATATGAGAAACTTCTTTCCAGCATTTTTGATGTTCTAGATGAAGGAAAACTAACCGAGGTTTGTAAATTTCTAACCTTTTTATTTCCAGCATTTTCAATGATCATAACAAGCAGATATCTTTAATGAATGTATGCAGGAAGTGGAAGAAATAATTGAGCTTCTAAAGTCAACATGGCGAATCTTGGGAATAACAGAAACCATTCATCACACATGCTATGCGTGGGTCCTATTCCGTCAGGTACTAACAAACCCTCAATTACTTCATTATAGCATCCTACTTTCAAGACTACCACAATTTTATCTTTTTCTTTTGCAGTTTGTCATGACTAGAGAACATGCACTTCTTCAAAGTGCCATTGAGCAATTACATAAAGTGCCCTTGAAGGAAGAGCGGGGCCCACAAGAGAGAATGCACTTAAAAAGCTTGTTTTGTAAATATGAAAGTGAAGAAGGGTCCCAAGAGTTAACCTTTCTACAGTCCTTTATAATTCCTATTCAAAAGTGGGCTGATAAGCAACTTTCAGATTACCATTTGAACTTTCCTGAGGCGTTAGCAATGATGGAGCATGTAGTATCAATTTCAATATTAGCAAAGAGACTTCTTCAAGAGGAACATGGATCCGTATGTAACAAATTATTTTAATATTTTTAAAGTTATGTTATTGAAATTGTACTATTTGAGTAATGGAAGTGTAATGTTCAAATGCAGCATGAAGCTATGACAGATGGAGATAAGATAGAGTCCTATGTATCATCATCCATCAAAAGCGCATTTGTAAGGGTAAGTGATCCATTATTCACTTTTCAGTTGACCAGATGTGTTGACTTCTATAGAGACCAAAAATAATGCACTTTTTTTTTTTTTTTTTTTTTTTTTTTTTTTTTTTTTTTGCAGGTATTACAGGATGTTGAGACAATGTCCAATGCAACAGATGAACACCCTCTAGCACTATTAGGGGACGAAACTAAGAAACTTTTGAAAAAAGATGCAACCGTATTCATGCCAGTATTATCACAATGGCATCCACAAGCAGTTGCTGTTTCAGCATCCCTCCTTCACAAGCTCTATGGAAGCAAGTTGGTATGAATAGCTTAATAGAAGAATAGCCTCTCTTGTTACAGTCACTGCTTATTATGAAAATATAAAACTTTATTTGAGTTTGTTAATAAATCTACAGAAGCCCTACCTTAGTGGTGTTGAGCAACTTACAGAAGATGTTGTGTTGGTATTTCCTGCTGCTGATAGTTTTGAGGAGTATGTTATGGATCTTATCACTTCTTCATGTGGAGAGGGACAAGCAGATGTCTCCTTGAAAAAACTTGCTCCATACAAGGTATGGTGTTCTATATTCATATCCTTTATTTTAAAAGTGTTTGGGATGCAAGAAATAGCAATGTACTTTCCAACTTTTTACCATTTATTCTTATTACAACAATTATTTCTTACTAGGGTGTTGTACTTTGAAAAATCTAACTGATTTATAGCAATGCTGTAATAATAAATGCTATAATAATTCTTCTAGAAAGTACATTGTTATTTCTTGCATTTAGCCGTGTTCTTATAATAGTTGTCTGAATTTCTGTATCTCATACATATTTGATACATGTGTGCTGTGTCAGAGTTGATATTATAATTAAACTGTCTGTGTAACATGCTTAAATCATTATTGTCTATATGGAAGAATCTTTTTGTTTACTTTTATGTTTTTTTTATACCAGATTGAAACAATATCTGGAACACTAGTGTTACGTTGGGTCAATGCACAATTAAGCAGAATTTTGGGTTGGGTAGAGAGAGCTATTCAACAGGAGGTAACTAATTGAAATAATTTTCTTGCCATTAATGATTTTCTGGATTTTTTAAAATTTTTCTTGGTTAATTATGTTTTTTCTATATTTCAGAGATGGGAACCTGTCTCCATGCAACAACGACATGGGAGTTCAATTATTGAAGTTTATCGCATTGTGGAAGAGGTTTTCATTTTTTTTTTTTTTGCTCTTTATCATATCCATTCACTATATTACATTTTTAAATACTTTGATTTTTATTTTCTTTCAGACCGTTGATCAATTTTTCGCTCTACAAATTCCAATGAGATCCGGAGAAATGAATAGCTTGTTCCGTGGTATTGATAATGCATTTCAAGTATATTCAAAACATGTTGTTGACAACTTGGGTATTTACATTTCTCTCAACTCTAGTTGCCTATTTAATTCCAGAAAAGATTCTTCCTTTTATACCCCTTTATATAATTTCCACGGTTTAATGACAATACAGCCAACAAGGAAGACATTATTCCTCCTGTACCAATTCTGACAAGATACAGGAGAGAAAGTGGAATAAAAGCTTTTGTGAAAAAAGAATTGAATGATTCAAGAATGCCTGATATGAGAAAGTCTAGAGACATTAATGTTTTGTCAACATCAACTCTATGTGTGCAGTTAAACACCCTTTATGTGAGTTAAATCTCCAACCTTTTTGTCTTACTTTTTTCCTATTTAGATAAATAATTTTTAAAAATATTTTCTTTATAGTATGGCATTAGTCATCTTAACAAGCTGGAAGACAGCATTTCGGAACGTTGGATAAGAAAGCAGAAGCAAGGAAAATCCAATAGTAAATATTCTAGACCTTCACAACTCATTTCCTTATTGCCTGAACTTTATTTTACTTAAAGAATATTATTATTATATCAAATATTTATATTTAAGGATATATTATACAGAGAGGTCTATAGATGACAACTTGCGTAAAGAAAGCTTTGATGGAAGTAGGAAAGATATCAATGCAGCAATTGACCGGATTTGTGAGTTCACTGGTGAGACATAAACATAATTTTCAACTTCATCATGTTCAATTGTAGATTTCAGATCTGATTTTAATTTTTTTTTCGATGATAATTTACAGGAACCAAGATAATATTCTGGGATCTAAGGGAACCGTTCATTGAAAACCTATATAGACCTAGTGTTTTGGAGTCCAGATTGGAAACACTCATCGAACCACTTGATGTGGTATGTCTAATAAAACACAATTATTTTTTTTTTTTTTATCATTAACACATAATAATAATTAATAAATGTTTCTAAAGGAACTAAATCAACTATGTGACATCATCGTGGAACCACTCAGAGATCGAATTGTAACAAGTCTCCTTCAGGCATCACTGGTCTGTCTCATTTCTACTTCAAATGTTTCATAACCGTTGTTTATTTCTTTTTTTTATTTTTTAATTATTTTTTGGTTTTTGCAGGATGGTCTATTTAGAGTGCTATTAGATGGAGGTCCATCGCGGTTGTTCATGCCTTCTGATGCTAAATTCTTGGAAGAAGATTTAGAGGTTCTAAAGGTATACCAAAAAACGTTATGCATCATAACAAACAATGCCAAAAAGCTGACATATATTTATTAATATTTTAGGAATTTTTTATATCTGGTGGAGACGGGCTTCCTCGTGGAGTTGTTGAAAACCAAGTAGCACGTGTACGACAAGTGATAAAGTTACAGGGCTATGAGGTTAGTTTTCCACAACATTTAAAAAAAAAAATACACACTAAGGATATGGTGTTGACTCATGGTTGACCAAATGCAGACACGGGAGCTTATTGATGACTTGAAATCCGCAAGTGGTACAGACAGAAGCAAGCTGGGTGCGGACACCAAAACACTTTTGAGAATATTGTGTCACAGGAGTGAATCCGAGGCTTCTCAGTTCCTAAAGAAACAATACAAAATCCCTAAATCTGCTGCTTAGGTTTTTTCGGTAACTGGAGAGGTTTTGTTGTTTTTTGTATGATTTCTTTGGTTAGAGGAAAACATGTAACTCGCGGACTAGTTATACAACCATAAAATTGTCTACGTCTTTGTATTGTAAAGTTGATTTGTTATATGCGTACATTTTGATGGATTTATCATATGATTTTTTTTTTACTTGGTCAAACCCAACATCAATCTTACCATCAATCTGTTGGGCAACATACCTATTGATAAAACAATTAAGCTTTTATGAGTAGCTAAAACATTAAAACTTTTCCCAATAGTCCTTCAAGGTTTACAGATCAAGAAATCAAGGATAGCAATAGATAAATAACAAGTGAGTTGAGTTGTCGAACATCTATTCATCATAAAATGGAACGCAAATCAATGGGTACTTCAAGTAAAATAGTGTTTATAAGAATGACTTTAAACGTTAAATCCAAGATGTAGGGTTTAGCCACTACTAGTGATAATTACTTTATCTTCCTTTTCTTATTAAACTTCCTCATTGCCACCCCTATCAATAGTTACTTTATCTTCCTTTTCTTATTAAACTTTATCTTCCTTTTCCTTATTAAACTTTAGCCGCTACGGGTTACACGGGTCGTGTCCGGGTTACCCGCCAACCCGTGACCAGCCAACCCGAATATTTATATGGGTCGTGTTTGGGTTGGCATTTCTAACCCGCCAACCCGAACCCGACCCAATTGCCACCCCTATCAATAGATTAGTTAATATCGATAGAATTGGGATTTTAATTACGGGAAAATCATATTTAGTTACTTAGAAAAACAAAAGCAATTTCTTTAAAGAAACCGAAAACCAGAAAACCAAACTCCAAAAGAGTTGCGATCAAAACCCATAATTTTTATGGTTTAGTTTGAGTATAGGATAAAATAGAATCGAAAGATTAGTCTGGTGTGGACTAACAAGCTGTTGAATACCTGAAGTCTGGATAATGTGGCCAAAATAGCCAAGATAATGAAGTCAGTTTGTGTAAGAAGATAACGAAGGGAGACAAACATAGTGATGAAAGTCCATGTCAATTTTGTCCTTTAAGAGACGTGCCTAACTTTCCTCTCCATGATTTTTTTTATTTGTCTTGTAAAGTTTTTGTCGTTTTTGGTTGGAGGGAGATTTTAATTGCAAGAACAAACTTTGTTGTAATTATTGGTTGGAGGAAATCCTTTAATTGCACGAACAAATCTTGTAGGGAATTAACCATAAGAATACATAACAAAGTATCAGCTTTTTTATATTAATATATAATAATCATGAGTTTAGTAAAATTACTTTTTCAAAAAGAAAATCGAAATCGTCTTATGAATGGATATTCACTAAAAAATATTTAAAACAACTTAATTTAAAGTAAATTTGCAAAATGATTAATATTTTGCGAAATGAAAAAAAAAAAAATACCGACAAGAGAAAAAGAAACTGTAGTTTCAGTTTCACACTAAGTTGCACGATGTCATATTGCATGCGTGGGACACCTTATTGTCTTCCATTTTGTGGGTTTGTGACCACCGATTGCTCTCTCCTTCACTTTGTGGGTCTAAAACTTTGAAACACTATCGGACAAAAGCCAAAAAGAAATGTTAACTAATTTTGCGACGTATGCATTGACCTGTAGATATTTTGTTTTTTTTTTTAGCAAAATATCTGTTAAATTATTTTTAAAATTCTTTTGAGGTAGGACCAGTTTAGAAATCAAATCAGTAGAAGACCTGATATTACATATATATAACATCTATCTAGACATTATGGTGAAATCAACATATAATGTTTTTTTTTCTTTTTTCTTTTTTTTCTTTTTTTTTTGGGTGGTGGGGGGAGGGGAGGGGAGAGGAGGAATGAGAGGGTTGTATTAGAGAAATTACAAAGACGGTTAACCTTTAAAACATAATTACAAAAGTGGTTCCTTTGTAGGAAATATATGAAATTATAGAAGTGGCTCATATATTAGAGAAATTACAAAAATGATCAGTATACAACATTGTGTAAGAAAAAGTAACTGAAATTGTCCCCAATTGTAAGACAATAAAAAAAGAAAGGGTAATTCTATATACACTAACCAAATTTCATTATGCACGAAGAAGTGAGTTTTGATTGATTGAGTTGATTTACTTTTCGATATATATATATATATATATATATATATATATATATATATATATATATATATATATATATATATATATATATATATATATATATATATATATATATATATATATATATATATATATAGGGAGGGGATCAACATAGAACCATTTTTTACGCATAGAACCATAGAACCTCATCTTAAACCATTGGATCTAGCAATTCAACGGATATGATTATTTGATTTAAAAAAAATTATTTTTATTTCTAGAAAAAAAGGTGGAGGGGTAAATTAGTCATATCAAAATTGAATCCTTATTGCAGAAAATCAAATTCAACTTAAACAACATTCCATAATTATCTCACTTCTAGATCTGATCTCATTCCATTCATATCTTCGTATCTCCAGGAAATCAAATTCACGATTTCTTCTTCATCGTGACCAACAAATCAACGCCTCCTCTGCCTTTGATCGGAGCTCTCCCCTACTGCCATCCAATCGAGATCTCATCACCGACGATTAGAATCTGGAGCTGCAGTCGAGATTGAGATCGAGACAGAGGGATCAAGAGCTCATCATCGGCGACTGGAATCGAGAGCTCATCATGACCACCACCTGCTACAGTCGAGAATTAGAATAAGATATAGATCGATAAAAAAGAATCAAGGAAGAGAAAGAGAGAGAGATCGAGACATATGGAACGATGCAGAGGGACAGAGAGACAGCGAAAAGATGAAGTTTCATCTATGTTCAATAATGAACATTTGAGGTTCAATAATGAAGATGTATGAACATTGAGAACGAGATAGAGATCGAGACAGAGGGATCAAGGAAGAGAGAGAGAGAATTTCTGCTTCCATATATGGTTTATCATCAGGTATGTAATTGATTTCAGTTAACAGTTAATTTGAATTGCAAATTTCGTTTAATAACATTGAACTCTGATTTGGATATGTTTGAGTGAATGTGTTTGAGTCGAATTTCTGTTTGTTTTTAATCAATCACATTCAATCGATTGATTTCCTGCTTCATTGGTAATTGTGTGTTCATATATGTTCATTAGTGAACATATGTTCATTAGTGAACATACTTTCAATTAACTAAGTGTTTTCCTGCTGCATTGGTCTTCGTGTTCTTATATATGTTCATTAGTGAACATATGTTCATTACTGAACATATGTTCATTAGTGAACATATGTTCATTAATGAACATGTAAAGGATGAAGTCAACCTCAAGAATCTCACAAACATATTTTCCTTTTTGTTTTCAATTATTCAGTTGTTCAATTAATTACAAATAGGTTGAAGAAGAAAAAGAGAGATAGATCGAGATCGAGAACGAAAGAGAGAAATAGAGAAATACAGAGATCGAGATCGAGAACGAGTAATGAACATTTGAGGCGATTCCAGAAATCAATTTCATTCATGTTTACTACTGAACAGTCAAGATCGAGAATGAAAGAGAGAAAAAGAGAGATCGAGACACAAGGATCAAGGAAGAGAAAGAGAGAGAGATCGAGATAGATGGATCGATGAATACATGTTCGTAAATGAACATATGTTCAATAATGAACATTTGTTCATTAATGAACATATGTTCATAACTGAACATGTGTTCATCCATAAATATTATTCCTTTTTGTTCCTGTTCATCCATATGTTCAATTTCGTATGTTCACTGATGAATGTTCATTTCTAAACATGTTCATCAATGAACGTGTGTGTATGTTGAGAAAATGAATATATACTTGTAATTTAGGAAAGTTCAATAATTTTGGACTTTGATTTGTATAGATTAGGTAAGTTTTTGATATTTTTGGTTACATATTAATTCGCATTGATGAATGTTCATTTCTGAACATGTTTGTAACTTAGGAAACTTCAACAATTTTGAGATTTGATTTGTATATATATTAGGTAAGTTGTTAATAATTTCTAGGATTTTGCACACAACGTTCATTGATGAACATACGTATATGTTCATCAATGAACGTATACGTATGTTCATCAATGAACATATAAGTGCAATTTACCATCATACCCTTATCACCCTAATTTGATCTAACGGTCAATGAGATGGTTCTATGGTTCTATGTTGAACCCACCCCTATATATATATATATATATATATATATATATATATATATATATATATATATATATATATATATATATATATATATATATATATATATATATATATATATATATATATATATATAAATGATTCTCTCTAAGAGTCATGAGTCATGATAGCCTTACCCAACTTTCAGAATTTCCATTTTGACCAATTTTTTAATTATTTTTCGAATCCGGACCATAGTAGCTCCACCCAACATTTAAAATTTTTATTTTTGGCTATTTTTTTAATTATTTCCTAAATTTTGTCCAAAAGTTCTTTTATAAAAAATTTCCAACTACATTTTTATATGTTTTCTAAAACTAAGTTTGTTTTGATAAGTAGATTTTTTTCAACTTCTTTTATATATTATTTTACAAATGTGTTTTTACGAATTCGTTTTTACAAATTTGTTTTTACAAATTGATTTTAAAAAAAAAATACTATTTTTATATCGTCGCTTTTATGAATATTATTATTTGGATTTTATCTTTTTAAAAGCTTTTTTTTATAAATTCGTTTTCTATTTTTTTACATATTCGTTTTCATGTATGTATGTTGTGAAATCATTAAAGAATGGTTACTCTTTTCGTTTTCACAAGCCAAAATGCACTTTTATTTATAATTATTCATAATCCTACTGCAATTTGTATTGGTATACTTTTGGGGGTTTTCAAAATACAATAATATAATTGTATATGTGTTTGTGGTTGTACATGTGTGACTGTGTGCGTTTGCATGCAACTATGTGTGTGTGTGTGTGTGCGCGCGTGCATGTTTGAATTTGTCATGTGTTATGTAAAAGGGCTAGACGTATGGGCTAAATACAAAGCTAAAGCATATAACAATGATATATACTAACAAAAACAAATTAATCTTGTAAAATTTATTTTGAAAAATAAATAATAAATTGGCATAAATGTTGAAAATATAAAATCCTTCTGTTATCTATCCCTTAGTGAAAATTTATTCTTAATTTAGTATTACCAATATGCCTTTTATTTTGGTTAATGCACAATGTGATTTATTTCAATATTGTTGTGAATTAATTTTTTCAATTAATTTTATAAACCTATGAAATCTAATTAAGTGTTTTTTACAAACTCTAGTAGATATTGAATTATCACCGATGAACCAAACATTGTAGACTCTAACATTCGCTCTTTTAAATATCAATTTGATAATCTGATAAAGATAATTTTTTTTGTCATTATACTTTTTTAATTTTTAAAAAAAGATGAATCAATTTTCAAGTCTAACACTTGTTCTAATCAAAATCTGATAAACTTTTTATTTGTAACTACAAATATTTTATTAAACTAGCAAAATGTTAAACTAAAAGAGAATAATACAAAGAGAACGTTACAAAGAGGAAATAACACAAAGAGAGTTGTGAAGCCAGCGTATTCACTTAATTTTCATTTTACTGATTGTAAATAGAAAATAAAGATTGAGAAACCATGTTACAAAAAATAGTTGCCTTCTTTTAGTGTAGTCATTCCAAAAATTACATAGTTTCGAAAATTCAAAAGGATCCATTTAGTTGTGACCACCAAGTTTATAAAAAAAAACTAACTTTGAGTGTATGTTGATTTATCAAGACTAATGAACCAAACATTGTGCAAGTATTACACTAGCTCTATCAAATTGCAAATCTGATATAGACAAAAAGAATTTTGATTATGGTACTTTTATTATTGAAAAACAGTGAATCAATTTGCGAGTCTAATACTCGTTATAATCGAAATCTAGTAATCCTATTTTAGGAACAATAGATATTTTATTAAACTAGCAAGATGTTAGAATAAAAGAGAACACATAACACTAAGAGAGTTGTGGAGTCAACCAACCTAGATAGTTTTCAACTTGGTGGATCTATTTTAAAACGAAAAAAGACTGATAAAGTATGTTATCAAAAATAGCTGCTTTATTTGGTTTAGTCGTTCAAAAAATTGTGTGATTTTAAAAGATTGAAAATGTCCAAGTAATTGTGGCCACCACCTCATCAAAACATCTTCTTTGTGTCACATTGATAGGAACTCGATCGGCTTACGGTATCCAATTTGGGAGAGTAGTGAAAAAGGTCTATCAATTCCCATCATCGACCTATTTGACTCCAAATGAATTGTGTAACGAGAAAAGAGAATAAAAGATTATTAACCGTCACGTTTTGGGCATCACATTTAGAACATAATATGAAGTAAACATCATTCGCCTTTTAATTCTAGCAGATATTTTATCTAAATGCATTCTCCATGCTAGACCATTCAACTTTATGAAACTAAAGCGTTTATTCGAATGAGAGTATGTCCCATGATCAAAATAGCTTTATTGATAAAACATCTAATCTAAAAAACCAAAAGAGTACACGTGGCTTAAACTCCCAAATCCATCTATTCTTTTGATAAAAATAAAAATAAAAAGATGACCAATTGCAAGGTATCTTGTAATTCAGATTTCAGACCATTAAACTCCCAAATCCATCTTCTTTTTCCATTGGGTGCTACTATACATACACCTTATGTACATCTTACACAAAAGTCAAATTATTTTTAACCAATCATATTCAGTGGCGAATCTAGAATAGAAAACAACGTGGTTCCTTAGTCCCTAATTAAATGTAGCCAATAAAAATGAAATAATAAACAATATTTGTTGGTAGTAACGGATCGGGTCGTATACCTTAAAATATTTAAACATATATTCAATAATTGTATTAAAATTGTTAGGAATCGGATCGGGTACACACAGCGGAAACACACTATCACACACACACAAACTCACGAAAATAAAGCAAGAAGAACACAAGAATTTTTACGTGGTTCGGATTCGGTGCAAATCCTACGTCCACGGGCTGCAACTAGAGAAATCTTATTAACTCAATAAGATTACAATTTACAATTGTTGGTGCATCTTGCTTCTCAACCAAAGCCTAGTATTTATAGGCTTATGAGTGTGGAAAAAATCAATGTGAATCAAAGAAGAATTTGCATTCATAAGGAGGCTACCAAACCTACCTTTGAAAAATCTTCACCTAACAATCTCCCACTTGAAGATTTTGAACAACGTAGTCCAACTCCAGTAATCTTAAAACAACCAAGTCTTCCAAGCCTCCAGCTCCCAAGAACAAGCTAAACTTAGTCCAATTTCTCTAATTGCAGCCACCCCTCATCTTCAAGTACTAGAAGGGCCCGTTGAAGCTCCCACTAACTCCAACTCAGTCGTGGCTAAGCCCACCACTGACTCATCCTCTGTCTCAACCGGTTTGGACACTCCACCAGCTCCAGAGATACACCGAGGACCACTAACACTCTCCAAACTTTGCAAACTTCCATCAGGAGAGAATTTTTCAGTCTTAGTCTTCAAAACCCAACGGCTCTTTGTAACTGTACCCGGAACACACCCCGTGCTTCCACTGTCACAAAATCCCCTGAATGGTTTAGACTTTCCGACTCGTTCAGCTAACATCCCCTTGGAGGACTTTCCGACTCGTTCAGCTAACATCCCCTTGGCTCCAGAATTCATGTTTGCAAAATGAACTCTCTTAGCACTAGATTTAGCGAACCAGATTTTGTCATGCTTAACGGAGACGGTCATACTTCCCTCAGCAGGTACCTCAACTATATACAATGACAGACGCTTCATACCTTGAGCAATCATCGAATTACCATTGACCACCCTCCATTTACCACCACCAAACCTTACTTCCAGTCCTTGTTTATCCAGCTGACCAACAGAAATCAATTTCTTCTTCAGCTCCGGAATCACCCTGACATTCTTCAGGTTCCATGTAGTTCCCAATGAAGTAACCAGATCAATATCTCTCATGTCCGTTACTTGAAGCATCTCGTCATTTGCTAACCGTACCTTCCCAAAATCTCCTTCTTTTAGATTCACCATCGTTTCCCCGTTGTCCATGGCGTGAAACGAAGCCCCTGAATCCATGACCCAAGAGTCTACAGAACTTTCCATACTTAGTATCAGTGCATCATCCTCAGACACACCCTCAGCACCAGTAATGTTCAATTCTTTCTTTGGACATTGACTCTTAACATGTCCCACCTCCTGGCAGTTCCAGCACTTCACATTCTTCCAAGTTCTAGATGAACTTCTTCCCCGACTCCCACTGCTCCCACTATTCCTGTTATTCCCTCTACCTCTTCCGATATTTAATAACTCAGAAGAAGAAGATCCACCTTGATTCTTGCGTCTGACATCCTCGCCAAGAACCAAATCTCTAACCCCTTCAAAAGTCATACCATTGGTCCCCACTGAACTTGTAACAGCGGTTACTGTTCCAGACCAGCTATCAGGTAGTGAAGCTAGTAGCAGTGAAGCTTGAGTCTCGTTATCAAATTTAATTCCCACAGATGACAATCTGGACAGAATTGAATTTAGATTGTTAATGTGAATCGTAACTGAGCTGTCTTCATTCATCCTTGTCGTGAACAATTCCCTCATCAAGAACACCTTGTTAGCCGCCGACGGTTTCTCATACATGTTCGTCAGAGCATCCATCATACCACGCGCCGTGCTTTCCTTCATGATGTTGAAAGCGACGCTCCTTTCCAACGACAATGTAATAACTGCCTTAGCTTTCTTGTCCTTTGAGTTCCACGCATCTTCAGCAGCTTTTTCCATTTTCTCCGGTTTGTCTCCAAGTACCACGTCCAAATCTTTCTGACATAGCAATGCTTCTAATTGCATTTTCCACCAGCTAAAGTCAGAACCGTTGAACTTCTCGATTACAACCTTGTCTTCAGCCATTACGACAAACAAGAAACAAATTGAGACAACGAAACAGACACAACAATGTCACGGACTTGACCGGTTCGTTCAGTGTACTCGTGTGTGATAGAACAGTACCCTTCAAAGTACCAAGACACCTTTAATACGATTAATATAAATTAGTTTCTGATGTGGAAGATCAGACAAAACTGCAACCACAGAGCATACTCTAATTTCTAAAACCGAGACCTCCTCCGAAACCCAAAGCTCTAATACCAGTTGTTAGGAATCGGATCGGGTACACGCAGTGGAAACACACTATCACACACACACACACAAACTCACGAAAATAAAGCAAGAAGAATACAAGGATTTTTACGTGGTTCGGATTCGGTGCAAATCCTACGTCCACGGGCTGCAACTAGAGAAATCTTATTAACTCAATAAGATTACAATTTACAATTGTTGGTGCATCTTGCTTCTCAACCAAAGCCTAGTATTTATAGGCTGATGAGTGTGGAAAAAATCAATGTGAATCAAAGAAGAATTTGCATTCAAAAGGAGGCTACCAAACCTACCTTTGAAAAATCTTCACCTAACAAAAATTCTTACAATTGTAACCGAAGAGGTCTTATACTTTGAAATATTTACATAATTGTATCATTACTAACACTTTTTAAAACAAAATTTTCAATATATGACTTTAAACTATCACTCACAAATTGATCACCCATTTTGTTACATAATCTTTTTTTTTAAGAAAATTTGAACAAAGACATTATTCACATGATCAGTGATTCAATTCTGATTTCTGTAATAAACAAATAGCAATTGAAATCAACAATCAAACTATAAAAGCATCAAATAACTAAAAGACGAGAATAAAAAATAAACAATTACATAAAAGGAATTAAGGATATTAATCGAGAAAATTCTCAAACCTGGAGGGAGGGCAAGAAGATTGTGTCATGCATCAAAACTCAAGGCGTAGGTTACTTTTACAAATTGGGTTTCAATTATGAATTTGGGTTTCAATTATGAAGTTACACAAATATACAATCTCTTTTTTTATATATATATTTTTTAATTGTGTGATATAAGTACGTGAGGGTTGATGGGCTTCCATTTTAATATGTTATCTTTGAATTGGGCTAAGTTGGTTAAAATTGAGAGTGGTGCGTGAGGTAGAAAAATAGAAAAAGGTAAGTCCTTATATAATATAGTTCTTATTTTTTTAATTATAAAATTTGTATTAAGAATTTATAAAATAGGTGGTTTCTAGGACCTACCTAGTTACCACTTAAATTCGCCCCTGATCATATTTACTTTTTCCGGAAAACAATTCAAATTTCAACAAATAAAAAGAATTTGATTTTGAATAAATGTGTGTATTAAGTAAAAATGTGGTGTTTATTTAGTGATTCCCTTTCCATTTCAACAACAAAAAAAAAAAGTTCCCAATTCTCCGCCCACAAAGAAGCACTTACAAAGAGATTCCAAAACATTGTCCCACAAAGAAAACGTATTTTCTAATAAACTTAAGCTTTTAGGTATGTAAGGAGAGAAGCACAACCTATATTGTTCCGGTCACAAGCAAAAACTAATGACATATTTCCAACATTAAACCGGTAAGCTAAACATTAATTTTTCATCCAACACTAGTTAAGGATAACATATCATTTGTTGTTATTCAATCTATTTTTTTGACTCAATTAATAATATTTATCCACACAATACTTCTTTTAAACACAAATCATTTATCTCGATAACAATTTATGTAAAGAGCATTTAATGGATAAAAAGAAAAAAACGACCTTAATATAGTTTTCTATTGATGATGGACGCTCACAAACTGAAATAAACATTCATAGTTCATACTCATAATTTAATAAAAACATAATATGCTTCAGCATAGGCAACATCAAGTGATCAACTTGAGACTAATTCGCATCCTAGCTAATAAACTAATAGCTCATAATTGCAATTTGCAATAGTAACATATCTTTAACAAAAAAAATTAAATGTATAGCAATAAAAACTTAAAAAGATTTAAATAACAGAATAAAAAGAAAAAAAGAAAATACATCTCATGGTTCCCACCATAGTCTTGGATATAGGGACTCCTTAATATTCGAAAAGGAAAAAGGAAACTCCCCCATGGGAAGTTGGAAACCACTGCTACTATGCAAACTAAAAATAAAAAAATAAAAAAGCAAAACTGTGGTACTTCTTTATGGTTGATATTGTTAGTGTATGGGTTAGGGTTTCGGCCCAATGTGTTAGTGTATGGGTTAGGGCTTCGGCCCAATATGTTAGTGTTTGGGTTAGGATTTCGGCCCATATCGTTTAGGGTTTTGCTATATATATTCTTATGTAACCTCTCTTATGAATCAATGAGAATATTAGCCTTTCTATATTCCAACATGGTATCAGAGCGGGTTTAGTGCTGACCACAACCACGTGCCGCCACCGCCCACCTCCGGCGACATTCTTCGTCAGAGGTGCCTTCCCTTCCGTTTGTTTCTTTGCATTTCAGTTTTCCTTTCTTCACTTTAAAATAACCCGCGACAACCCAAACACATTCACTTTATCGAGACTTGAGTTTGCACTTCTACCTTCAGTCGTCATCTTCTCCGGTGGCTCATCTCCGGTGGCAAGCAAGTCGAGCAACTTGAAAGTTCATGGATGAGTGGAAGCATGAGAAACACAAGGAAAACGTGTTCAATTTCATATATATATATATATATATATATATATATATATATATATATATATATATATATATATATATATATATATATATATATATATATATATATAAACAGTTGACCTACTTAAAAATAATGATTAAGGTGTCTAAATGGTAAAAAATGATGTCTTTTTAGCTATCCCCATATATAACTTTCAATCCATAAGAAATTATGGTGAGGTCTCTACGGGCCAATGTTCTGACAACTAATGACAATTTGGTACAACCTTCAAGCCCAAGTTCCTCTATTTAGGACTCCAATGCAATTTATGGTTCCTTTATCAAGATTCATTCATTAGGTAAGTTATGTGATTAATTTACTGATTTCTATGATATTTTAGACAATAATTATCAACTACTATAATTGCTTTTGCATTTTGAAAATTTTGGTCGTACTTGCCAAAAATAATAGAACAATCCTTATAAGGACATTTGGTTAAAAAGAGTTGATTGTTTTCTGATAGCATGTATAAACGTATTGTGTTCTTGTTTTTGGTCCTACATCACAAAAGCTTCCACATTTTGTATTAATTTGTATTGGAATCTTTGAGATACTTTGTTTGAAATGAATCCTTTTAGGTTGGCAAACATGATTTGTTGTATTTCTGTGTGTTAGCTTAAAAAATGATGTGTTGTATTTACCTCTTCAAGATTGTTACATGCTAATGGAATCTTCTTTAAAAATATTTAAACAAGAAAATCAGGTAAAATTTGTTATTATTAAAAAGCAAGGGGTGTATTTGCCATCTAAACAAGTCCCGAAGGTAATACATGTAATTTCCAAATGATATGACAAGCCAATGGCAGAAATACCACGAAATCTTCCACCAACATGCAATCCTCCTCAACTACCGAAATAACTTCTTCTTTCAAAACCCAACAATAATTAGGTTTTGTGCGTCCAAATTGGACTTTTTCCCGATAATTTCCGATGCTTTTTTCACAAGTAGCAAAAGCTCTTCAAAAATCTTGACGTATAATTACCAAAAGTCCAAATTTCTTGCGAATTTCTAATATTTTGATTCGCGGATCATCATCATCTACCTCCAAATTTAATCTCTGTTCTTCACATGAAAACAACCTATCGCATTGTTGTTATGTATTGCTGATATGCAGTCATTATGAACGGTAAATGAACCTCTGCAGAAGGGGATACGATGAATTGCGTAATTAATTTTGACGTATAATGCAGATAAAAATGCAGAGAGATCGAATGTTTACACATTTGTTTCTATCTTTCAATAGCTGAGGAAGAATGTCTCAGATCCAGAGGAATCAGGAGAAGGATGTCGACCAATTATCAGGTAATAACCGAGTCGTCTTGTTTTCCTGAGCTTTGCAACTTATTTTGTGTATGATTTTAGGGTTATGCCTTTTGTCTAAGATCAAGTGTGATTTTTAGGGTCATGAAAGGAACAAAATAAGAACAATTATTGTTTTAGCATATGCATAGTCGATTCATTTCCAAATTCCAAAATTGAATGGCGAAAACTATTGAACTAATACTGGTTTCTAAAGGGTGAAAACAATTTGATTTCCAAGATAATCAGCTGATAAAATGGTTTTTTTAGTTATTTTCTAAGTGGGTCTACTATATGATATAAAAAAGAAAACATGTAGTATAATTTTATCCGTTGTTTGACTTGGTGTTAGTTTGACTTTTCTGCAAGTAATATAATGCTTTTTATTTTTTAATTTGTTTGGTATGTGATAAAAAGAAACACATTTTTAACTTTACCCCTGATTTGTACTCTTATTATCGCAGCAACTTGCCTCTATGACCTCTTACATATAGATACAAAAGAAAACTGGAACGATGAATCAGATGAACAAACATCATCCTCCAGTAAGTTTAATTTAATACTATTAAATTAAATTCAGTATTAATTTTTCCACATGTGTTCTTGATTCTCTCTTTTATGACTTGCTTACATGGTGACCACTCATTCTCAAATCTGTGTTCACATGTACAAAATTATAGCAAGGGGAACATATATTAATTATTAATGATTCATTTACATATCTTATTCATATTTATTGGTTTTTATTTTTGTAATGTCAGACTCATCATCAGCTGCAAAACAGAGGCTAGCAAGTTTTTCATGTGAATTTGGTAATGAATTATGTGCAGATTGTGGATCTCCAAGTCCAAAATGGGTGTAAGTCTTAAAGCTTGGATATTTATCAATATAAATAATAAAATAACAATTCATTTTTTCATCTAACCTATAAAATGATAAACTTTGGATAGATCACACACAAAATTGAGCTATCATTTGTTAAATGTTGTGAAAAACACTTTTTTGATTAACCAACATACATGATCTTCAGTTTTCACGAAAAATTTAATAAAATAAGTCGCAGTAGAGTTTAATATATTCTTTCATAATCTTTTATTTTTATGTTTCTCTAAATAAAATTACACATTGATTTGTGGCTGTGACTAGATCTGCAAATCTTGGAGCTTTTGTCTGCATTAAGTGTTCTGGAGTACATAGAAGCCTTGGAGTGCATATATCAAAGGTTAACTATTTCTATTTCTATCATCCCTTTTCAAACAATATAATTTCTTTTTACATTCTTTAAGAATCACGATATATCATATAAACTAATAATAAACTTCTTGGCACAGATATTATCAGTGAATCTTGACGAGTGGACAGAAGAAGATGTTGATAATGTGATAAAACTGGGTGGAAATGAGGCAGTAAATTTAAAATATGAAGACAGCATTCCAGAAAACCGTAAAAAACCACAACCAGACTCTTCTATAGAAGACCGTTCTGATTTTATCAGGTAAAGAGAAAACTACAAAAAAAAAAAGTAGCATTGTACTTTCAAAGTACAACACCCTAATGAGAAATAATTTGAAATTACAGGAGAAAGTATGTAATGCAACAATTTTTGAACATGGAAGAACAATTATCTTGCCCATTCAATCCAGCAGCATTAAATTGCAGTTCCACAGGGTTAAATTCTGTAGTGGAGAAGAAATATATGAACAGTATGCGAATGCATAATATTAGCCAAGCATTTCTTAACACCAGAAAAAGAAAAGATGCTGAAATAAAGCCTCCAAGAAAAAGTTCTTCAACGGTAATGAATTTGGGCTATAGCTTTGATCTTATCTCGTTTGTGCAAAAGACGTGAATGCCCTCCTCATCGTGATTAGAAAACTGTTGATGACCTTATTTTCCTGATGTTTTGGTATTTTGTTTATAGGCAGGTATGGTTGAATTTGTTGGTTTGATAAAGGTCAATGTGGTCAGAGGAATTGATCTTGTTATACGAGATGTCAGGAGTAGTGATCCTTATGTTATGCTCTGTTTGGGTAACCAAGTAAGCCTAAATATAATAAAAATCCCTTTTTGATTTGTGATTGTAAATAATGTTGAATGCAAGAAATAGCAACGTAATTTAGTTTATTTGTTTATCACAATTGTTCATTTAAGTACAAAGCAATGATAGAATATTCAAAGTACATTGTATTCATAAGAAAAAAATAAAAAGTACAATGTTATAATTGGGTGGATTTTCAAAGTACAACGCCCTAATAAGAAAAAAGTGCAAACTCAATATTGTAATATAAAAAAATGAAAGTAAGATGCTATAATAAACAAATAAATGAGAGTACGTTGCTATTTCTTGCATTTATAAATAGTAGTAAACAACGATGTTGAGTGTGAATGTGAGAATTTTTTTTCTGTTTGGTTTGCAGTCGGTGAAGACACGAGTTATAAAGAGTAACCTCAATCCTGTCTGGAATGAAAAGTTAATGTTGTCAATTCCCGATGACCTTCCTCCTTTGAAAGTGGTAAGTCAAATATATATATATATATATATATATATATATATATATATATATATATATATATAATTTATTATCTATTCCATGAGTGATGAAACAACCATATTGGCTAAAAAAATTAATCTTTTTTTTTTTTGTAGATTGTTTTTGACAAGGATAAGTTTACAACGGATGATTATATGGGAGAGGCTGAGATTGAAATTGAACCGTTGGTTTCTGCTGCCCGAGCTTTGGAGAATGGTAATGCTAATGAAGCTGAAAAGAAGTTGTTAGAAGACAAAGACAAGCCCTATGTCACTAAGAATGGTACGGTCAAACTAGCCGAAAAAAAGGCCACACAAGAAGTTTTTTTAAAGTTGCAAAATGTTGAGAGTGGTGAGATAGTGTTAGAGATTGAATGTGTGCCATTGACCCAATAACAAGTCAACCACGAAGGCCGAATGTTGAATGAAATGCATGGATCATCATCATGGATATTTGTTAGTATATGATAAGTGGTGTTATAAAGGGTGTGATTCGGTTTGATTGATTGATTAGCATGGTTAATGAATGGTCGTGTCATCGTGTGTATGTAATGTTGTATGTGTATGTAGGACATTTTCTTTTTAACTTTTTTATTTGTGAAATAGATACAATTTCCCCCTTCGATCACTATAAAGATTTCATCAGTTTCAGTCTAATGCATGTCAAAAAGACAGTTGACCTAGTGAGATACGGGTTGTAGAGATATGCTTAGCATAACTATTTGACTTAATACAACAAAAGTGTTTTTAGTTTACATGATATCTACATTTATTCCTCAACTTCCATTACACAAACCTTTTCAAAAGAACAACCTTTCAAACAAGTATAAATTGAAGAACGAAACTCATACGAGTTATGTGATGAAGGTGTTACGTCTACCCACTCTTTGTCAACCATCTCCACATGTCGGTTTGACCTCAAAACAGCATCAAATAGCAACTCGTTGACACGTTTTGTCAATTGTGTCAAAAATGTCATTGAAAATACAATGTAAAAATCATTTTCAACATCATTCATGCCACCAAAGGTTTTTATACCAACATGAGCTTCACTTGAATCCACCAAACCAACAAGATCCACCCCACCAATATATCTTTGATCAACACTAGAAATCTACACAACAATATAACTTATTTCAAAGATCATAGGTATTGTTTCTTTTTTACTTAATGGGGACAAAACTTAATCTGCTAAGCTATATATGGGTTTTTCTCTTAAAGTCAAAGAAACGAGGCTTTCCCTAGTCTATTTTCTTCCATTTTACCCAAGTGTGCCGTTATTTTCTTAAATATTTTTTATGAGGATATTACAAAATGTATATTACCTCAATATATTGGACACCCGTTGCAGAAAGAGATTCTAAAATGTTGTGGGATGAAAGTAAGCTAATGACACCACCAGATCCTACTGGTGCTTGGAGTATTTCCCATGGGGATTTCATCAAAATCTTTTTGTGTTTATTGTTTTCTCCATTTGAAGAGCTTACAACTGGTAACTTTTCTTCTTCCAAAACCCAAACCTGAATGTAAAGTTGAATGAATTACAATTCCAAACATAACCAAGTTTTCAAGGTAAAAAGGAATTTTAGCAATAAACAGAAAAGAATTCTATAACCTTTTCAGGATCAAAGCCAAAGTAGTCATTGTCTGCCATCAAGTTTTGAAAAGTTTCAATTGTGTTAAGAGGACAAACCAGAATCAAAGGTGTGGCTTCATGACTTTCCATCTGCAAACAAGAAATTTGAGCCATTGACTATTTGACTTAATGCAAAAGGAACGACTCAATAGCATCTTTGACTTTGAAAATCAACGGTCAAAGTCCAAATGAAGATATATAAGTTGTATTACCTCGACTAATCTTTGGATGAGTTTATCAGTCCTTTCAGAATCAAAAGTTTTCTCCCCTTTTATACCCTCAACAACCAAAATATTTGCAACTTTGCCACTGGATGTCAAAGCCCTACGTCTCTCCACTATCTTGGAACTTGTATACTCATTATTTCCACTAACAAGACACCCTTTTGAAACCTTAAAAACATTTCTTGTTGTTTCTTTATTATATTCTGACAAGAACTCGGATAAATGCCACCTGTCAGAAGGTGTTTCAATACTCTGTAATGCTACCGGAAGCAGTTGAAAGTTTACACCAACAATCTGTTCAGCTAATAAACTCCCTTGAGCTTTTTCTCCATGTCTAAATCCATCAAAAATATGCGTCTGTTCCATTTCACATAGTTTCTTTTTAGCTGCTATAACCTTTTTCTGAAACTTTTTCCTTTCTTTCCATTCCTGAAAAACAATTACATTAAATCCCAAATGAAAAATCATATTAAATAATATGAAAAACAATAGAACGATAGAAAATTTTGACTCACAAGTTGTCGGCGTTCTTTCTTTGACCTTTCATCAGACCGTACATTTAATTCAAGGAGCCCTTTAGGAGGTGTGATTATCATTTCTCTTTTATTCATATCAACATGAGGAACAATTGCTTCAACAAATGGGACCCACACAAGGGGTGCTTCTGATTTTAAGTTTCCATTTTTGTCTATTATCTCTAAGGATGTATTAAGCTTCACTTGTAAGAGATCACTTCCTCCATTGTCAAAAACGTTCACAACAGTTCCCACTGGTTCACCAGTTTCCTAAAATGGAAAGGAAAGAACATATAGAAAATAAATCATTCACACTATCAAACTTAACATAAGATAAAAGATGAACAAAAATTAAATACCTTTAGAGTAACTTTCATGCCAACAAGATCACGGGCATAATAATCACCTTCATCCAACTCGGGTCTATCTTCATCTAATACAAGTATTGTTGACCCCACAAGTTGTTGAGCCTAGAAAATTTATAAAATTTCTTTAAAATGAACCTTGCATTTGTTGAATAGCATTTTTAGCAAGCATACCTGTTCTACTTTCTCAATGTTGTTAAATTTAATTATCCAACTTTTTTGTCCATGGTGTCCTCTTCCCTCAACCAACTCAACCTCTTCAACTAATTCTTTCCCTAAAATTTGTCTTTTCAACCATCTTCTTCCTGGCTAAATACAACACAATGAGTTGATTTTTTAAAGTATAATAGGCTAATAAGGAAAAAAATGGAAGTGCAATGTGCAATGCTATAACTGGGTGGATTTTTCAACACGCAATGTGTTAAGAAGATCAAAATCGGAAGTACAATGTTGTAATAGAAAGAAATGAAAGTGGGATGCTATAATAAACAAATTCATGGAAGCGTGTTGCTATCTCTTGCATCAAGCATGTTCTTAAAAACCAAAGTGGATTGTCTAATAAGGAAAGTAAAAGTATTTGACTTGTACCTCTGAAAATCTCAATTCTGGAAAATCTGTGTTTGGCTTCACTCGAACCTCTCCTTGTAGTCCATGAACGCTAGATATGTACCCAATTTCAACAAATTGCGACTCCGTCTCACCAACTTCAACAGTCTCTTGAGTTGCTGAAAGTATTGGTTGTAGATGAGAGAAAAAGAAGGAATATCGTTATCATTTGATTCTGACTGGTTCGATTACCATTAACACACTGATAACTTTCTTATGGAGTTATAGAACACTGGAAACTCCTTAACAACTTCACAAAACAATCCAAAATCAACCACTTTAATTTCGTTCAAACATACTCGTACCATTATTACTACAATACCTAATCATACTACTTACCGAACGGAAAATGATTATCACCTGAAGCTAATCCACAAAAACTCAAAATCTAATCAAAATTGTATACAAAAACAAAAAACAAACATTCAAACCGAACCTCATAGCATCAAATTAAAGAAAAGAAGATAGAATTTACCGGTAGCGTGCAGAGAAGAGACGCGAATGGGCTGAAGCTTCAAAGAACTAAGGGTTAGGTGACTGAAACATGTGGAATTTCTGAAGGGGGCTACGAATTTGAGAGGAGAATAGAGCGGAAGTGAAGTTGAGAGAGAGGTTGGAGCATGTAGAAGAAGATTAGAGCTCTTCATTGATTCCTGCCCACTTCGCACTCCCACACAACTGATAACAAATTGGTGTGGTGTGTGTTAATTTGGTACTAAATTAGTTAGTTTTTCTCACCCTCAAGTTTTTGCCTAATTCCAATGTCAATCGTCTTGTTAATTAGGTGGTTTATGTTCAAGCATTACTTACCATTTTCTTTTCATGCTTTTTGAGTTGTACATAAGTTTAGCTTCATAATTTTGATGTATATGAGTTGTACTTGTGTTAATTAGGAAACAAGTTTTGTTTGATGTGTTGAAACCATTTTCTTTTCACACCCCCTTTGATGATATTTTTCAGTTTGGAGTTCAGCCTTGAAATATTGTCTTGTTCAAAACTTGCTAAAAAACTTTAGGGAAGTGTATAGCCAACTAGGGCTGAGCACGGTGCGGTTCGGTGCGGTTTTTAAGAATAACCGCACCACAAACCGCAAATGCGGTTTTTTATATGTTAGAACTGATCGGTGCGGTTTCTTGTTGCGGTTTTTTTTGCGGTGCGGTTTTCATGCGGTTTCGGTGCGGTTATTAACCGCATGTCATTGGTGCGGTTTTTTCTGCGGTTTTTAACCGCAAGTATTAATTTCGTTCCAATGGTGCGTTTTTGCGGTTTAAACTTTAAAGAGAAACGATAATTAGCAATTAACATCTCAAAACACCACCATACAATCAAACATCCAAGTCTAATACATTTCAAGACACCAACATACAATCGAACATCCAAAGTCTAAACTAATAGATAAAGTAATTAGCAATTAACATCTTAAAGGCACCAAAGTTCATCATGTTGCAAAACAAAACAAAACGATAACAACAAAAGTCTTCTAATCGCGTGAGTAAAAGTGAAAGAGAGGGAAACCAAAATTTCAAGTTGTCCCTTATTTTTTTTAGATAATGTAATATTAATCAAATAATAATTATTTATATATAAATATATACTTAATATAATTATATGCGGTTCGGTGCGGTTTCTATGCGGTTTGTGGTTCGGTTCGATTTGCGGTGCGGTTCGGTTTTTTTTGCGGTTTTTAAAATTAAAAACCGCACCGCACCGAATATTTTCGGTTTTTGCTTTGGTTTCGGTTATGCGGTTTCGGTTAATGCGGTTTTTTTCGGTTTTTTTCGTTGCGGTGCGGTTTGTGCTCACCCCTATAGCCAACTCCCATTGGATTATATTTTTCAGTTTGGTGTTTAGCCTTGAAATATTGTGTTGTTAAAATCCTTGCTAAAAACCCAATGGGAAAAACTTTAGTGATGTGAAAAAAGAGTGAGAAGTGTATAGTTGACTCCCCCTCATATTGACAATTAGTTATCATTATGTGTTATGCACATGTCGCATCCTAATATCATGAACGTGTTTTCTAAAGAGTTTAGTAGATAGTGCTTTGGTAAAAAGATATTTTGCATTTTTTCTAGACTGAATATACATTTAGTCTTATCACTCTTGAAACACCATTCTTTCATTTGGGAGACATAAGCAGCGTGGTCTTCGTAAATCAAAGTTTGAACTTTATCCTTATTCAATCCATATGAAGTTGAAATGAATTGTGACATCGATCTTAACCATATACATTCTTTACTTGCTTCATATAGTGCAATTATTTCAGCATGCTTTGAATATGTGGCATTAAGTATTTGCTTTTGAGAACGTCAAGAAATTGGAATTTCTCCATTCATGAATACATATCCAATTTAAGATCTTGCTTTGTGGGGATCAAATAAATAGCCAGCATTTGCATAACCAATCACACATTGCTTTGAATTGTTAGAATAAAAGAGGCCTACATAAATAGTTCCTTGAAGGTATGGGACGTGTGCTTGATTCCAATGTCTTTTTGTCGGGGATGTACTAAACCTTGCCCGATAATTTTACTGCTAATGAGATGTCAGGTCTTGTACAATTAGAAAGATACATAAGAGCACTAATTGACTAAGTATGATACTTTTGCTCCAATAACCTTTTCATTTTCTTCGGAAAGGGCGAAATGGATCATGTGATCAATGCTAATGATCAACAACCGTTGGGGTGCTTAAAGGAGTGGCTTTATCCATATTGAAACGTTTCAAGACCTTCTATGTATAATTTGGTTGATGTATAAGTATTTTATTAGGCATATGGTCGATCTGTAAACTTAGACATATTCGGTTTTTCCAAAGTCTTTCATTTCAAATTCTTTCTTTAAAATCTCAATCACTTAATGGATTTCTATATTTTTCCAATAATGTATAGATCATCAACATAGACAGTTATGATCACATATTTGAAAATGGACTTAGTAGAAGTTGAGGTGGAGTAAAGTTAAGAAGGTTATTTGCGATACTACAACCTGTTGGTAATAGTATGAAAAAAGTATGATGTAACATCCCAAAAATTAGGGTAAATTTAAAATTTATTTTTAAAACACTTTCATTAAATAAAACCCAGTTATTTAAATCTTAACACTTTCCAATCATCCAAAAACATTATAACATCAATTTAAATCAACCAACAGTGGAAAACAAGGTCTAATTAATAACATTCCTAAAACAAATCTCCAAAGAAACGGCAGCAGTGTGTATTCTTCATCATTTTGATCTTATTTGATTTGTTACCCTTCACTTTGTTGTCTATACTCTTCATCCATTTCCTATTCTATTCTTTAAATAGTATTTGCCATATACACCGTTCTTTCCTACTTCTTATTGTGTCACACTTTTACTCATTGTAGATTGTTTAAAAGTTGTACAGTTACTCTTATTATCGTGACACATGTCCTTCATGTCGAGATATCTCCACAAACTTTTCCACACAACCATATCATAGAAGAAAATCATAATATTTCTCAAAATCTACTTTGGTTATTGTAAACTTTATATATTGTTGTTGTTGTTGTTGTTGTTGCTGTTGCTGTTGTTGTTGTTGTTACTGTTGTTGCTGTTGTTTAAGGAAGTCTTTAATTCTCAATCTATATAAAAGGGGATTTGCATAGTTCTTATCCATTATTTTGCATATTTTCATGCTATATTTAATGCTTTCTACTCATAGTTCTATTGTATACAATTTTTAGCCTAAGACGGTCATGACAGGATTTTTCATATAACTCAGACGCTATAGCAATTAATTTGATATTATTTTAACTAATACACATGTGTGTCATAGCTAGCACCTTCTACTCTCTCATTTTCCTTTTCATCAATTATCGTTTTTTATGACACATCAATTTCTTTCATTAGACAAACATGAATGAAGTGTATATTCTTACAACACAATTCATTCTCTGAAATCTTTTGCTCTCGTGTCTGGTAGTAGATACTAATACCCGTTTCTTCTTTTTTTGACATTAGGCTAATGTGTCTGCTCTTATGGCATGAGTAACATTAGATGTTGGTCAAATCCTTTATGAAACAATTTACCATTTATGACTGATTCAACCACATAGATGACACTGACATGTTCCCTTAAGACATTATCCTTCATATTTGTAACGCCCCAAATTCCGTAATAAAATTTTCATTTTTAAAAGCGACTTAACTACATAAAAAGGTTTGCCAACTAAAACCATTCAATTTAAAACTCAGTATTTCAACATGTAAAACGTACTTATTCAAACATTTACAAACATTATCCAGCGGAAGGCTTATTCGTTGAAATCCTCAGATGCGATACAGTCGCGCCGTGCTCTAAGCTCAAGCCAGCAAATTCCTAAAAAACAGTTAGGGTAAAAGAGTAAGCACAAAGCTTAGTAAGTTTTCCAAAAATACCACATGATCCATCACATAAACACCGTCATTGGCTCTCAGGCTTGCCCCAATCCGCCGAAAATCATCGTGTGACTCTCGAGCTTGCTCCGATCCGTCCTGGCTCTCGGGCTTGCCCCGATCCACCGGTAATCATCGTGTGACTCTCGGGCTTGCCCCGATCTGTCCTGGCTCTCGAGATTGCTCCGATCCGCTGGTAATCATTGTGTGACTATCGGGCTTGTCCCGATCCACCGGTAATCATCGTCATCGACTTTCTTCGGCAAACATCGTCATCGACTTTCGTCGGCAAACACGTAAGACACATACAACACATTATTACATAAAGTAATAAGGCTACCTACGCATGCAATATCACGCATAGTATAGTGAGAATACTGAAGGGTTTTATACAAACTATGAACTAGAAAATCCTAAGTTCACATGCAACCCTAAAAGAGATCTATGTAGTCACACCCAACATTTTGTTTCTAAAGATCAAAACAAGAATTACCACCTTTGAATCTTGTTCTTGAAGCTAGTAGCAAAGAGATCCTGCCTCAAATGCAGTCACACCCAAGCTATGGAGGAGAGAAAACAGCAGAGTCTCTGGAGAGTGAAAAGTGGCGCAGAAAAGGGGAGCCAGGAGGTTCCTTTTATAGCCTCCAAGGGTTACAGCTGAAACCCTAAAGGAGCCTCCTTAATGGGCAAGCATGTTGACCATTTGGACCAAGGCTTCTAAACCCTAATTAGGTTTTCGCCAACTATGGAGTTCCCTCCATATTGGCGCCAACTTTGGCCCCTAGCTACGGGCTTGCCAGTTATTCAACTATTGAATAAATACAAACCAGTCCCTGCACTTTTAATTAATTAATTTAATCACTAAATTAAATCCAATTAATTCTAAATTAAATTCTAATTAATTAATATAGTTTCTAATTAATATATTAACACTTAAATATATTAATAAACTATTTATTTAATTTCTATTGATTTATTAAACAATTAATAAATCAACCTCTCTCTCTACTGAACTCTACATCAATCCTCCAGCTATGAGGGCAACCCAAATAGACTTTGCTTCAATTAACAAGATAAATACAATTTACAGTCATGGCTTAGACACCTAATCCAACAAAGACTCACCTGATTCGCAACCTTAAGTTAGACAGCCTCCACGCGAGTACCCACAGATCCCGACAATACGCACTTCCTAACAAGGATAAACCCCACTTAGAACTTCCTAAATCCCGAATAGGATAATCCTATAAGACCAGCAACCAAAACCCTCAAGTTTGACCAAAAGTCAAACTAGTCAAAAAGTCAACGGTCAACGGTTAAAGTCAACAGAGTCAACAGACGAATATAGCGTCGCTGACTCTTAGAGTGAGCGCCGCTAACTCCCCTGTTCAGCCCAAATCTCCATTAAGTGCTTAATCCATTAAGACAGAAGCTATAACTTCCAGGGGTTGTCCCCAACAGTCCATCAACTCATAAAGACGTGAATCCCATCCACCAATCCTTGACAAACAAGCTCATAGTGACAAATCTAGTTCCAAAATGAAGATTAACACACTTGAACTTCATCCAAAACCATAATAAGACTAGGCTAAGGTTTTTCTCATGGATTCAGAAGCTAAAGGAAGAGGAACTCATTCCTTAGTTCCTAAATCCCACATTATTCCAAGAAATGGAGCCATCATGTAACGCCCCAATTTCAAAATCTCTAAAATTCATTTATTATCAAGGTTCCAATAAAATATTTATTCCAAAAAGTAAAAACTGTTCAACATATTACTTAAACCAATAGCGGAAACATTTGAAAATACTGATATAGTTCATTAAACTAAATCTCTTGTATGCGATCCGTTGCCGTCAAGCCTTGCCCTTCCCTTTGTCATTTGAAATACCTGAAATATTATAAAATCAACGGGTAAGCTTAAAGCTTAGTGAGTCCACAAATTACCATACATGCCCACATATTAAACAACACGTCCTCGAGAACGACCTGACCCTACCCGCCATACAACAGCTACGGGCGTCCATCATACAACAGCTATGGACACGGGGAGGTTCTACCCATCATACAACAGCTATGGGTTCCCGGTTATGGCCCAGCCCATCATACAACAGCTATGGGACAAGGCAATAGTCCAACTCGCCATACAACAGCTACGAGGGGACACGCATCAGTACTGAGCGCAACAACAATCAACCACAGATATAGAGCAAATCATATAACTGTAAATAACATACAAGATGCCTAACATGCAACATCATATAGTAAGGTGAGGATACTCACCTGATTCGAAACCGCACAGATATACTTTAATATCCCCACTTAGCTCGTCCACACACCTATATCCCACATACACAACATGTCAAGCACTGACTAAACTTCTATAGACTTGCCTAAAGGTCAGTCCCCATGTTTGGTAACCAACACTGGTCGAAACTAAGCTTTTGGGTCAAACAGCCGCTCGCTGCGGCGTGGCTTCTTACCCTACGCGTTGCGGATATCTCCGCATAGTTACGGGGCTTAGCCGAACCCGCGTTGCTGACATAGCCTGTCCGCGCCGCGGACTAGTATTAATCCAAAGTCTTCTAAGCCCTAAATCAGTTCAGTCATCGGCTAGGATTTCACTCCATACCCTTCCTGGGATCAGAAACTACCCTAAGATCACTTCCTTATGGACATGCAAGTCCATGCATGTCCTTGGTCAAAGCCCTAAGTGTTACAAGTCATCTAAAACTACTAGCCAAGGAATAACACCTTAATACGAGATAAAATGAACTATCAGAAGGTAGATCCTCTTACCTCGCTTCTGGAGAACAGAGGAATGCACCCGATCGACTACAAGCCTTTCCCCACGTTGTATCTCTTCCTTCAAACCTTTAAAGTCTTGGAACCAAAGAGCCTCTGCTGAAACCAGTCGACTCCACTCTAGAAATTTCCCAAAAACACGAACCCTAGGGCTGGGACCCTTTATATAGCCGTTTAAATCCGAATTAGGGTTTTTCATATTAGCGGCGCACCGCGCCACGGGTTCTTCCGAACCGCGCCGCGCGTACAAGTCCTTCACGATTCCATATTCTTCCTAAAGCCGCGCCGCGGATTAGTCCGGGGCGCGACTCGGCGGAACGGGTTGTAACACCCGGCTTTTAAAACAAAACACCCCTGAAAATTTTTCATTTAAAACCAAGGTTTTAATACATAAAACTATAACAAAGGGGTATATTTTAATAAAAACGGGTACAAGTGTATCAAGGAGAGTATATAATACCATAATCTCCTTTGAAGCCGGGCTGCTACTACAGCATCTATGAGTCCCACTCCGAAGTCACGGACTCTATCTTGTCCCCTATCAGTATCATGCTAACCTGCAGGGACATTTAACAAACGGTATGAGCTACAGAGATCAGTGAGTAATCAAATCTGCAAATAACATGTATCAAAATGCAATCATATAACTGTCTGGATATTGAATCCAGACTACTAGCCTTACTGGCTAACCGTGTGTATCTGAGGATACCGCATCCAAAGTACTAGCTTTACCGGCTAATCATATATCATGTGATTATCAAATCACCTTATAATGTCTAATTAGTTATTTGCATACCGATCATATCATTTCTGTTTGCCGTCAAGGCCGTATGTATATAATAGAGAATAATATTCAAATTCTCAATTATCGTTTTTGTCCCCTGTTTCTTAGTCATATCTGACTGTATCATATATCATGACTATATAAGTCATATCATTTGTCATGGCTATATAAGTCGCACCAAATCATTTCTAGCATGTGAATCATAGCCCGCAGGCCGCACCAGTTTGGATTCAACGACCCGGTATCGTAGCCATCAGGCTGCACCATTTCTGTATAATCATATCATAGCCATATAGGCTGCACCAGTTGGATATAGCATCCAATATCATAGCCACGCCGAGAGGCCGCACCATCTGTTAACAGTTTCTTTCACGATCAAATATGGCTCACGGGTTAGCCCGCTGTTGCCTTGGCTCACGGGTTAGCCTGTTGTTGCCTAGACTCACGGGTTAGCCCGCTGTTGTCTATATAAGTCTGGCTCATCAAAATAAACCATGGCTCACGGGTTAGCCCGCTGTTGCCTAGACTCACGGGTTAGCCCGCTGTTGTCTATATATAGGTTTGACTCACAGCTCCGTTCTTGTCTATTAAAGACTCACGGCTTATCTGGTATTGTCGTACCATTAATATCGACTGACCCACAGCTCCGTTCTTGTCTATAATAGACTCACGGCTTATCTGATATTGTCATGTCAATATTGTTGACTCACAGCTCCGTTCTTGTCTTTATCAGACTCACGGCTTATCTGGTATTGTCATTTTCATATATCTTCACACTTGTCATTTTCGTCCCTCGAAGCTGTTTTAACCTGTAACAGTTCAATCATCATATATCATATATGATATCAGTGAGATTACTCACCTGGATGCTAGCTGCATTTAAATCCCGGTTGTTTCTTGCCTTTGCGTGCACCACAACCATTTTGTCCCATACCTATATATTCATTTATTTTCCAAATGATAATAGGTTAATAATCATTCCAATTGACTCTAATGCAATAGAGTTCAATACAATATCATTATAAACAATGCCTAGTTAATAAACTTTCCGTTTACTAACTTTTATTGAATTTTACTATTCACCGAGGCATTCGAATCGATCTACAGTGCCCCCGAGGGGTCGAAAACTCAATATAAAATTTTGCCCCAACTTTTCAGACCATAACGAGCCTACGGTTCAAGTTTGAGGTTGTTGTGTACAAAACAACTAACTTGTAGTTATTATGATTTTAAAGTCTTAATCCAATTATTTACCTAATTATATGACTATTAGACTTACAAGCAAGTATTACTCGATCATTTAATAGTATAGTTTTGGTAAGTAAAGGTATCGAATTTCCACAGGGAGTTATTAACTAACTTAAAGTTTTCAATTATCAATCAAACAGTTTAGAGGCGAGTTTTAGTAAAAACTCGTAAAACTAAGTTTTGGATGCTTGTAAAGTAAACGAAATAATAAATAACAATTATCGTAACAACACAACAATAAAGAGATAATATGATCGAATTATAACAAGGAAAGCTTTCGCCTAGGATTTGTTGATTCATATAAATCTAGGTTGACTAGTTTTGATTATGTGCAATGAGTTAAAATAGGTAGCATTAAGTGGTAGGATCATATGGTCAAGTCACCAATTCTATAATTTCTAAGTAAATATAGCACAATGGTCATGTAACTAAATGACTTATAATTATGAATAATTAATATAATCTAGCATGCAAACATAGGCCATACCCTAATGGTCATAGTGATATGATCATACAATCAATGGTCATGAGTTGTAACTAAATATGATATAAGTTTTATTTCACTAATCAAGTTTATAACTAAAATAACTTCACTAGTTAAATGGTCAATAACTAGTCCAATGATATATAGGTGTCAATTACACATCAAAATGGTTCATATGATCGATACGTTTAAATGGTCAATAAACTATAATCATATGACGAGGGCTATCAAGAATATAAACTTTAATCAAATTCAATATGTATAGCATGCTAATTATATATTCTAACCGATATTTAACTCGAATCAAGAACTAGATCAACACAAATTTATATTAATGAATCAACATCACCTAGGCAAAAGCTACAGGGATCTATCCTAGCATGGTATCAAATATACAACAACAATATGAAGAATACATGATAAAAGATACCAACCGGTTAAAATCGACGAGTCCTTGCAACAAATGAAGATCCTAGCTCCTTCTTGTAATGTAAATAACTCTCAAATACATTTATCACACATGAAATGTTGAAATACACGAAATATAATAGTTCTAAAATGTCAAATGACTGATTTCTCTCTTGGATTCTAACAATGGTTCTTCAAATGGTCGTCCAATGCGTTCTATTTATACCAGGCGGAGTCTCAGGGCGCGGTGCGCCTGTGTCAGGGCGCGGTGTGCCTTAGTGGATCAGATCTGGCAGTCTTTATCGCTGGAAAGGCCACGTGATGGTTCGCTTTTCAGATTGGATCTGGGGCGCGGTGCGCCCAAAGGTAAGGCGGGGTGCGCCCTTGCACATGTTAGGCAACCCGGTTGAATCATTAGATGAACCCACGCTTCATTATTTTAATCTCAAGTGGACCAGCATGTCAAACACTGGCATCATCTTAGGCGCAGTGCGCCCTTGGTCTGGGCGGGGTGCGCCCCTGCTGAAATCAGAATGCCACTTTGTTTCGTTTAACGCTCAAATCTCTTGTAAAATCCGATCTTTTGCTCCATACGTGTCTTTTAGCTACAAAATGTATTTTTAGCATATTAGGTATCTTTAGTTCATAAAAAATATGAAACTATACTAAAATGACACTGATATCGCCCGGAAAATATGTATAATTTACGCGATATCAAAATACCCCATACTTGAACTTTGCTTGTCCTCAAGCAATTCTTAGAATAATTTTTAGGTTAAAAATTCAATCCAAATAAACAAATACAGACACCATAGAAAAAGGTCAATGTCAGTCAACATGGTCAGAATCAGATTTGTAAGGACCCTATATATTGAACAAACGTTACCCACTTTTAGCTTTGTGAACCACTTTCTTTGGCTACTCGAAGGACGAATAGACTCGTCAAGATTTGGTGATTAGGAGTGTGTATCAGACAAATGAAACAGAGGATGTACCCAGTGGGGGTACTTTTCATCTACCTTTTATGAGGCTTTTATCCTATTGAAATTGGGATTTTAAATTTCCTCTGGGCAAACACCCGGTTTTGAAAGTTTCACCCTTGTACTGTCCTTTACTGTTTACCGTCTCAAACCTTTCATTTCCTTTTTTTCATCACCAATCATAAAACTTCAATCTTCGATCTCGACAGGCCAATGTATTCTATATCTTCAATTTTTTTAGCTCGGGTTAAGTCTCTAATTTTTGTAGACTTCTTGATGTTTTCGTCTTTTTGCTCTTCATTTTCTTTGAAGTCTTTAATTAATCGTTGGATCTCTTTGACTTTTTCACTTTTCTCAATAACTTGGCTTCTAAGAATTTTCTTAGATGCGTGGAAGTAGATTGTGATCAAGCTGATATTATCGATCAATTTTATGACTTGATCCCAATGATGTATAATAGGGGATCGTCTTCAAGCTTCATCAGGAATCCATTCGATGAATTAAAAATAGTGATGAGAAGGTGGCAATGTAAGGTTGTTTGAGACTTGGGAGTACAAAGGGTTAATCCTTTCAGAAGCCAAGATGCGAATTTTCTGATAAATAATATGCAAGGCTTATTATTTGTGTGTACACGTCATCCCAATCAACCTCCTCTAAACGTATCTTAATTCATTGAGCACCTGCATCTGTCTTCCAAACAAGTAGTTTCAAAGTGGTCGGTTAGGCTAAAAGTGTGGTTCATTTGTTTAGTATAAAGAATTTCAGACAAAACTCAGGACCAATCTTATGATTCAATTTTTATGACTTGGAACTATGGTATCTGATTTATAAATTTTTCAAAATTTTACCCAAAATTAACCTATAAATGCTCAAAGACAAATAAAATACAAGTGTAAGTACTGCAATCCCTACCCCATACTACAATGTCCCCGTTGTATAAATATTTATAAAATAAGCTTATGAAAAAGGAGTATTGGAACCGACTCCCCTGAGGTATTGTACAGGTGATTGCAGATGCTGAACTTGGAGCTCTCGGAATGGATCGTGAGATGTCATCGTTTCAGTGCGATCTTATTATATTTTTATTTTTATTTATTAAAAGGACTGAAACAAAAGTCAGTCTTTCTGCACAATTATCAAATAAAACACGCAAAATCTCAAACAATACGGTTAGATAAACACACAAATAATAAAACACACCACAAATAAAAAACACACTAAAAAAATCAAAATAAAAATTCAAATCATAGTTTTTTTTTTGTTTTTGTTTTAGAAATCACCCAAAATAAAAATATATGACAAACAATACCATAAATGTCAATCCAAATCCTCAGTATCATCAAATCCATGCCCATGCGGCTGATAGTCTCCTCCTGATGGATCGCCATGAGCCCCACTAGACTGTCCTGCTCCTCCCATCCTTTGATCCCATGTCGGATAGGGATACTGCGGGGGCAGCTGCCATCCTGCCTGCTGATACATGTGTCCCATGAACTGCTGTGTATCATCCAGGTAGTGTCCTAGGGCATTCGCCTCTTGCTGGCGACGCAAATCCATCTGGACCATTTGGTTATAGAGGAAATTTAAGTTTACCTCTTGTTCTGGTCCTTGCTGCTCGTGCTCGTGCTGGCGTCGTCGGCTCTGTCTGGAGGCAGAGGGCTGTGCTTCTTCTGCCCCATAACCCGGTGGTGGCATGGTTGAAGTAATACCGACGAAATCGAACGTGTTCGGAGCCACCCTCCGAATCATAGATTTAAAGTGTGATTCGGAGAGGATTTTCGGGTGCTCGGTTTTGACCGTGAGCATGTTTATGGAGGAAAAGTCGCCCAATTTCTTGGCGATCCGTGTAATCATGTTGCCACCGCAAATTGGGCTAAGCGTGTTTTGCCCCTTTGCTCGCTCCCTAAAGAATACTGCAATCGCGTGTGGGAGGTGGTATTTCACATCGGGGTTGATTGCTCCCCAAAGTGCTGGCAGATCTAGATACGGGCATTTGTCAAACCCGTATGATTGGTTCACGGTGAACGCTAGAAGACGGTGGAGCATTCTGTGGATCGGATTTTGGATTTGGGAAGCTTTATTGTCTCGAGGTATGGTATTTTGTACATTTGCGATTTCTTGAAAGAATAAACTGCATCGCCCTTCGCTGAATTCTCCCTTGTCATACGTCGAAAGATAAGCCGGGAAGTGTGGGTGAAATGCCAGCTCCTCGGGGTAAAGGTCCAGGAGATATGCGAATCGGGCAAGGGACACATCATGCCAAGTTCCCATCAATCGGAAACGAATATCTTCATCAGTTTCTTTCTCATATTTGAAAGTAGAAAGAAACTCTAGCGTTAGCTCCATATGCACATTTTCGTTTATCCGGAAGATGTTGTTCCACGCCTCATCCGTCACTACCCCAAAAAATGGATCTTCGAATTGGCGGATGAGGTAAGGTGTCAGTTTGTCTGATATTCCAATTGCATCCAGCTTGTCCCAATCCACTGCTGGAGCAACATTCATATCCTTCTTTATCAAACTAGCCAAGACATATTTTGCATCCCGGTCTTCATCTGAATTTCCAAATCTTAAGTATGGGTGACTTCTTTTTGAGGTTTTGAACTTAGTTCCTGCAATAAGAATTCAAGCAATAAGCCAAACAAGCAAGAAAAAATAAGCAAAATTGGCCTGGCAGGAGGCAGGCGCGCTGCGCCCATGGGACAGGCGGGGTGCGCCCTGCGGCTGATCGGGTTCTGCCTGTTCAAGTCGTTTTCAAACCAAGTTTTTGCTTACAACCAGCCAATATTCGTGTATGCATTATGATAATTGATACAATAGACCACACATATCATAAAACAAACATCAATTACATCGAAAATCAACAATCTAATTTCTAGGGTTTGTTCTTCCCCAATTTGTAAAATTTGTGTGAAATTGTTGTTTTGTTGTGCAATTGAAGTTTGTAATGTAATATACTAGTCATGTGCATCAATAAATCTATCAAAACAACACCAAAATTGGACTATAATCAAGGAACACGAATTTGCAAGTCAAGAACTCATTTTGGAAGAATTTCAAACAATTTGAAGCTAAAAACAATGTAATCTAGCAAGAAATCTTAGTATATAATGCAAAGAAAAGAAGGATACAAGGAAAACATACCCATAGATGAAGATTAACCAAGAAAATCGAAGCAAAAAATGGAGTTTTTGGGCGTTTTTGGTCGTTCCTGCTCGGCGGATCGCGTTAGAGGAGATGAGGGTTTGGTACAAATGAAATAAACACAGCTTTCCTGTGTTTTGTGTCTGTGAACCGGCGCGGTGCGCCTCCTACTGGGCGGGGTGCGCCCTGCGATTGCCTTTTATCCTTGGAGCTTTATAAATTTTCCCTTCTATGTTCCTTTCTTATTTTATTTTATTTATTTTATTCTCACCACAAAATTTTATTTTGTTTATATGTTATAATTTTCTATTTTCTTTATTTTTTTATTATTAATTTTTTTTTATATTTATTTTATTATTATTATTATTATTATTATTATTATTATTTTAATAGATAAAAATCAAATAAAACCAAAGGAAAAATAACAAATAGCACATACCAATCAAAAAACTCGGGTTGCCTCCCGGAAGCGCTTCTTTTTCATAGATTTGGAGTCTTTTTAGCTGGACTCCATTCCACTCTAAGGTTCGACTGTTTGGAGTGGGATGTCTTCGCGTTCGTTCTCGATGTGAACGCCTTCCTCATATCGCTTAAGTCTGTGTCCGTTCACTTTAAAGCTCTCTCCTCCTTCCTTAAAAAGATCCACAGTCCCGTGTGGATATACTTCTTTTTCCAATAGTATGTCGAAAGTGTCAACATGGAAGATTGTGTCATCACTCATCGTTGAGTGCTTGATCGTGCGGTCCATGCCAAAAGTGATAGCATCAGTGCCAACCCGAATGGTTAGTTTTGTATCATGGACGTCTATTAAAGCTCTCGCTATGGCTAAAAAGGGTCTTCCGAGAAGAATGGGGACGTCATCATCTTCCTCCATATCCAATACGACAAAATCTACAGGAAAAATAAATTTGTCAACTTTTACAAGAATATCTTCTACAATCCCTCTAGGATAAGTTACCGCCTTATTAGCAAGATTAATTGCCATTCGAACGGGTTTTGCTTCTGGTAGATTTAGTTTCCTGTAGAAAGAATATGGCATTATATTGATGCTGGCACCTAAGTCTGCCAAACCATAGCTGCTGGTATGGTTTCCGAAGGTGCAGGGAAGATGTAAACCGCCTGGATCTCCCACTTTTTCTGGTAGGTTCTTCGTCATCGATGCGCAACATTTTTCACTTAATGTTACCAGTGACACCTCTTCCATTTTCTTTCGGTTTGATAGGAGGTCTTTGAGGAATTTGGCATATTTTGGCATTTGTGTTATTGCATCAACGAATGGAATGTTGATGCTCAGCTGTTTCAAGTGCTCAAGAAATTTCTTGAATTCTTTATCCTCTTTTTCTTTCTTTAACCGTTGAGGGAATGGAATGGTCGGTTGGTATGGTTGAGGCGAAGTTGTTTCTTTTGTTCCTCCATCCTTATTGCTCTTCGAATCTTTACCAGCTTTATCTTTTTGTGTTTCAGGGGTTGAGTTGATGGTGTCTTCAATGACTGCTGGTGGGATGAATTTTCCGCTTCTGGTTGTGATGGCTTTAGCTTGTGCTCGTGGGTTTGGTTCGGTGTTGGTAGGAAGTGTTCCTGGTAGTCTTTCTTGTAACACTTTTGAAATTTGGCCAATTTGGTTCTCTATGTTTTGGATAGAGGCCGCTTGATTTCTTAGTTGAACTTCAGTTGCTGTGTGTCTCTTTTCTGACCCTTCTATGAATTTAAACAATAGTTCTTCCAAGTTTGGCTTCTTTTCTTGGGTATGTTGAGGGTTAAATCCTGGTGGTGGCTGTTTATGTTGATTATAGGGTTGTTGCTGGCGTTCGAATGGTGGTTGTTGCCTCTGTTGTTGGTTGTAAAAATCATTTCCTCCCCTCCAGTTATTTCTTCGTATCGGGTAGTCGAATCTATCTCCGGATGAGTAACAAGCATCTGCTTTCTTGTTACCGTCTTCATCGTAAGGACAGTCTTTTTGTAGGTGAGGACCGCTGCAGTTGTCACATCCTACTGTGATGGCATGGATACTTTGATTCATTTTCTTGAGGTCTCTCCCAAATTGGTCCAGTCGGTTATGTATGGCTGACATTCCTTCCACTGCTTCTTCTTTTAGCATCCTTCGACATGACGGATCCCTTGAGGAATGGTAGTGGTGGGAATGTTTTGCAAGTTCCTCAATTCTTTCGTAAGCATCTGTGGCGGTTAGGTTTATTAGTGGTCCTCGCCCGTCGAGTAATTGTCTGGTTTGTGTATTGATGCAATCATAGAACTTCTGTACTTTCTGATGTTTGTCCATATATTGTTGTGGACAATCTTGAATCAATTCTTTGAATCGACTCCATGCTTGGTACAAAGTTTCATCTTCGTCTTGAAGGAAGTTTTGAATTTTTGCTTTCATTTTATTGATTTTGGAAGGTGGAGTGTATTCTTCAATGAAATCATATTTTAATCCGTCCCAGGTAGTGATGGAACCTGGAGGTAGTCTCTTTAACCATTTCTTTGCACCTTCTGTAAAGTCGGATTTGACGTGTGCGGAATAATAATAACATAAAGATCGAATCAAATATCCAAGGTGTCGAATGATTAATATTCAAATATAATCAAACATGTGAGAGTGTACAAGGTTATTGCATAAAGCACCAACACCTCACATTGTGAGCTCTACCTAACAAATGACATAAACAACACTATATATAGGTAGGAGCCACAACTAGGGCAAGGCCCATCATAATGGGCCATCTAAGCCCACCAAACATCAATCCATGTAGGGCTTTGTACCCCAACAATCTCCCTCTCAAAGATCGGAATGGATGACGTGGCATAGGAACCGGATCAAGAAACGCATGAATAATAATTTTTAACAATCATCTCGAATGACCAATAACAATCTCCCCCTTTTTATGATCAATGGGAACATAAAACCATATTGGCACGAGAACGCGTGTGATCCTCAAAAATAATACGAAACTCCCTCTCGAAAAATGCATCGGGTTGTTTGAAAATTTTTGTTGGGTTTCTATTTTGGTTTTCTATGTGTTGGGCTGAAATTGTTTGTTTTAATGGGTTTAAAGTATTGGATTAAATGAATTTGGTTTTGAGTTGGTAAAAAAAAAATTGTTTGGTCTGATGAAGTTTGAATTTGGTTTTTCACGGAAGGCTAAATGGGTTTGAATGGGTTTGGTATCCGAAGAGGTATGGGTCGGTTGAGATATAGAGTCCAATTTGCAATGGGTCGGAATTAGGTTTGATCTGAATTGGTGTTTAAGTTGACTGCGAAGTCAAAGACTTCATCTTCTCCACATTTGACGCACATCGACTTTCTTCCCCATTTTTCTGTTTTTCTCTGATTCCATCCATCTTCCACTTCAACTACTCGCTTCATCGTGAAACCTCCAGCAAAGGTAGCCGGCATCCCATCGGAGCCGCAGTGACAACTCTTCAATAAATTCCAGATTTGTTCACTCTCTGATACCACTTGTTGGGTGTTGAAATAAGAAAATAGATGAGCAGATATAAATATTGAATCAATAACACAATCAATCACACAATGATAATGCAACTAAGTTAATTGAATAATGAGATATGAATAACATGTGCCGAATGATTTGATTAGAACTTGGTTTTACAATTGGGTTTTCTATGTTGAAGATATACGATTCTCGTAAGTTAATCTCGTAATCACTCACACTTGACACGGTATGGTATCACTGATATTTATACTGAATCAGAGATACCAATAGTACACCTATTACAGAGAATATCCTATCAGTGTACTACCCAATAGGATACAAGATTCATGCAACACGTATTGTACTATACGCGTGCACATAAAGGACAAAATGACAGACTGTCAAGTCTTCGGATCCTCTATGCATTGCAGTTCGGAGTCTTTAGACTTCGGTGTCTTCACCTGTTTATTCACTTCGGGGTTCACTTCGGGGTTTTCTTCATGGGTTGGACTTCGGATATGTCAACACTTCATCACAAAATTTCTCAACAATCTCCCCCTTTGTGTGAAGTGTATCCGAAGTCTATACTTGAAAGTTTCTTTTGTAAGCTCGCTTCAGAGTCTTTCTCACAGTAAGATACCAGTTCATATGGTCAATGAACTTCTTCTTCTTCTCAGTTGAATTTGCATGGCAGGCGTTCACGTGAGAAATCATTCCTGAAACGAAGGAGGAGGGATGGAGGCCTATGTAGTCAATATCAAAGAACTTGATTGTGACTTCGGTTTCATTTCGAAGTCCTTTGAAAACTACGCCATAAGGTTCGTCTAAGATTTCTCCATTTTTGAATCTAGCAATATTCCGAACTACAACAGGAGGAGTATTCAAGGGATGTCTGTAGTAGGAACATAGCTCCAGGTCATACTTTGCAAAACGGTGAAGATAATTGTTGAGGAAGCCCAAAAGGTGATTTTTGATAGCAAAGGTAGACATTTCAGCATGAGCAGGACCGCCGGTTCGCAGAAGATCAAGAATCTGGATGAAGTCCATAGGATTCATGATGGGAAAGTCTGCTATTGAAAACCTGGATTCTAGTTCGTTTACCCCCCTAAGCACAAGAAAATCATAATTTCTGAAGCCCAAATAATTTTCAGCTTCTTTTATTGAAATGATTTTCTTGATCTTGTTTAGGCTCCACACATAGTTTTGCCTTTGAATGTATTTGGCATGAAAGTTTATTTTATTCGTCCAAAAACTTGCTTTCTGATCCTCTGGCACCGAAGTAACAAATTGAAGGAAAGCAAAAGTCTTCGGATTGAATGGAATATCGAGCTGGATGTCTTCGGAGTCAACAATTGCAAAACTCCGAAGAGGGAGTCTATTAAGTACATTTGGATTTTGAAATCAAAACAGCTTGATTGCTTCAACAGTCCATTCACCATCATTTCGAGCAAATTCATTTATTTTGATCATCAATTCGTAGTCTGCTCTTCTGGCCATGTATATCTCTTCCATGTGTGGAGCAATGATGTTTTCTAGTGAACGGTCTGTTGAACTTCCAGCACCAGCTGATCCACTAGCAACCATGCCAGTGGTTGTGATATTTGAGGTTGTTGGACCTGCAGTGGCTGCAGGGATCTGTCTAGGCACGCCCTGTGGCCTAGACAATCTGTCAGAGAAAATTTATCAGAGGCTGAAGTGCAACTCTTAGTTTTGTAATCAAATCTTGTGTGAGAGCTGCATTTGTTCGTTGTAATTCGTCCGTAAATCTGTTGACATCCGAAGAGGTTTGGGCGGCAGTGAGCTCGTCAATTTTTGCTCTGGCCTCATCAAGCTGTTTTTCAAGCTTGGTACTTTGCTGGATTTCACTCCGAAGTCCTTGCAAGGTTTTCATGACTTCGGAATTAGCTTTATCGGTTTTCTCTATGAAAGCATCAACCTTCTTGTTGATGGAGGTAACAGCTGATTCCAGCTTCTTTTCGAAGGAAGATTGGATCTTATTTTGTTCATCCAAGAGCTTCTTCTCAAGACTATTGACAGACTCCTTTATTTCTTTGGATAGAGTGAATTCCATTGACTCTATCTCATCGGAGATATCACCAATGGTTGGCTTTGTGGGGTCGAATCCTGTTTGAGCTTGGATGAGCGTGTCAAGCTTGGAATTGAGGACTTTGTACTGTTTCATTAGTACAAAGCCTTCATCTGGTAGGTCTTCTTCTGATGCTCCTTCAACATTCAACGGAGCCATGTGAAAAGCTTCGAAGAGTGCTGCTGAAGTGGGATTTTGTCTTGGTGGTGAAATGGGTAATTCAAACTCAGGTAATGAAAAATCAATACCAGAGATGGGTACTTCAGAAGTTGGAGGAGCAGTTGTTGGTGGAGGTGGAGGAGGAATTGTATGTGGGGGTGTTTCATGTCTGGTTGTTTTTGGTGGTGAAGTAGGAACAGTTGTTCGTGGTGGTGTAGGTGGTTTAGTTGTTCTAGGTGGTGATGTAGGAGAAGAAGGTTGATCATCAAGCATTTCTTCTTCTTGTTCTTCTTCATGGACTGTGGATGGAGTCCTTTCTGAGTCCGAAGACTCATCTACAACCATGATCTTTCTTTGCCTCTTCGGCTGTTTCCTCTTCGGTGTAGTTTTCACCGAAGTTTTTCTTTTCTTCTCTTCCTTTTTAGGACCACTGGGTCCACCCGCCATTTTCCTCTTCCCTTTTCCTTTAGGGATTTCTTTCACAGATGTCTCCTTGCTTAGATCACGTGTGGGATAAGGAATCACCAAGGTGTTGCGGTAAGAGGTCACTTCAATACATTCCATGGGAACCTTGGAGAGCATGGCAAGAGGAATTTGCGCACAGTAGACTGCGGGTTCATCATCTAATGGCGATACAGTGATTGGAGTATACCTCATTTCGGGGAGATGGGGATCTGCAACATATCCAACATTTTGATAATGGGCATTAACAACAACTGCCCAGAACCTCGCACTTGAAATTTCAGTCCCCTTCAGACTGTGATTGATGTGTGAACAGAAGTCGACCCACAGAATAGAGGCGTAATCAATTTTGACATCGTAGTAGATTCCGAAGAGCAGGCTCTGAAACGCCACACTTGCAGAATCTAATCCTGAAGTTCTTCCAGACAGACATCTGAGGAAGATACTAAAGAAGTATCTCCACAGATCAGGCAGTTGATTCTTTTTAAACAGGCTGATCTTCTCGAGTCGCGGAAAGTAACCCATTTCATTGAACATATCGACGAGTTGCTCAGCAGAAGGAGTCACAATCTCCTTAGGATCGTAGATGGGAAGATGAAGAGCCTCAGCAAATTTTTCTTTGGTCAGTTGCACTTTCTTAGTTTTTCCCTTTGCATCTATGGTTTCGAAGAACACAGCTTTTACATGATTGTTCGTGTCGAACAGGGCATTAGAGGTGTAATGTGCCCTGTGAACAAGTGCTGCTGGAATCAATGGTGTGCAGGTTAAGGCATAGCCAAGAACCGATCTCTTCAGGAATTCAACAAGAGCATCGAAGGGCTTAGGGTAGAGTTGAAGGTTGGTGCGTAGTACTAGATTTGCTGATTGGCTTTTAAGAACAGGAACTGAAATAGCTTCAGTGGTTTGAGAAGATCCTTCGGCGGCCATTGTTGGTCAGATGGAGAAGATGAAGAAGATGAGAAGTTTGTGAATTTCTTTGAGAGTAATTTTGTAGGGAGAGATGAGCTTTGTGTTCGCGTAAAGAATGTAATGGAAGGGGTGAGAAGTTTATATAGTATTTGTGGTCCCTAGGTTATTAAATGCACGTTTGAAGTGGTCCAGTAGAAACAGGACACCTCAGCAGCTGCTCGTCCCACTCACTCTGCAAAAAGGAGAAAAACACGGCTGTCAGTTATAATGATTCAAAATTTGAACCGTTACCTTTTTGAGACGTCATTATGATTAATGGTTTTCATTTAATTTTTATTGATAGCTGTATGCAAACAGTTAAGTCTCAGGGAATGTTTGTCTCTGTTGTTTATCATAAATGTGGAAATCATTTGAACATTTAATTGACTTCGCAGTTATGAAAAATTATGACCGTTGAGGTTACGCTTTGGAGCATAGAGTTCATCACTTCGGTGATTTTACTATTGACTCTGAAGAGTATTCTGTCACTTCGGTGATTGACAAAGTGTTCATCAATGCACTGAAGTCCATGTGTTTTTCTCTTTGTTTTTCTATTCGTTTTTTATTTTACTTTTGACTGATGCAGTATGTCGTTTAACCTTAACTTCCATGAATATTATGAAAAGATGATTTCACGAGTTAATGTTCAGAATCATTCGAATCATGTTGGAAGTCCATTTTTCATTTGGAAGTCTGTTTGATTCAATATCGATCATGAGTGTATAAGTCTAATCACCCCATTACTAACTTGATTTCGCATTTGGAAACACGTTTTGAGTTGTGCTTATGTGCTTCAAAATTTTCAAATATAATAAAGATAACATCCTTTGCATTTGAAATTTAATGAAGTTTTCATTAGTGATTTGAACATCAGAAGTGTTTATGAAGTTGAATTTGATTGTATTGATGGTTCATTTGAAAATTTTATTCCTTTTCATCGGTTGAAGTGTTTGGATACTTAGCTCAGATGACAAGCCTTTGAACTTTGTACACCACTCCAACTTTGTCATTTAAGACAGATTACTTGAAATGTTCATATTCTTCTACAAAGTACTCGACTATGTTATAGGAGCTCCTTGTATTGTTATTTAAAACAGAAGAATAAGCCTTTGAATGCTGATTTTTCTTTTGCATTCCTTTGGTTATCTTTCGATTTTTGTTTGTCTTTGTTTCTTTTGACAATTGTTTTCTGTTTTTCTTTCTTGTTTTCTATTTTGATATTTGCTTTTGTTTTCTGTTATGAATTTCCTTATCCGAAGATATAAAACATCACCATTTGGTTTCTTTCTTTGGTGCCTTTTGTTTTTGCATTAAACAATCCTTATAAGTGAAAAACTTCATATAGTTCAATTTTGTATCATTTAATGAAAAGAGATGTAAATTTACTTATCAAACAATGTTGGTTCTATTTTTGAGGAAAACTTCGGAGCACTTGAATTATCCTGTGTAGTTTTGAGGCTACATAATCCGTTTGAAGTTGAAGCGAGTCAATTTTCGAAGGGTGGTTAGAAATAGACAATATGTTAAAGGTTATTGAAATCAAACAAGACTTCAATTTGTAAAATAGCCTTGACCTCACTTCGAAGTCTGTTTTCTCACCGATGTTTCAAGTCGATTCCCAAATACCTTTTAGTGCAATATGGTATGATTTTCAGAATCTAAAATCAAAGTTTTGTCCTTTAATTGGTTAATTCATGAGAGAAGAGTTAAACTTTGTCATTGTGCATCAGACTTTTCCTTTTGTTTGGTATGAGTTTTATTGTTTTTGAGTTTCCTTTGACTTAAACAAATCTTAATATTTATCCTTAAAGGATGAAGTCAACATTTGTTCAAATAGTTTTCAAATTTAAAGAATTTATTCTGAAGAAAAGTTTGTTCCGCAGACCTCCGAAGTGATATTTTACTTCGGAGTGCTGCGGTGCAGTTCCAAGTGTTTTTCTCCGATGAGCTCCGAAGACAAAATCGACTTCGGGGGTCTGCGGAGATTTGTGTTTTTGCTTATTTTTCTCCAATGACCTCCGAAGTCAAAATCGACTTCGGGGGTCTGCGGAGATTTGTGTTTTTGCTTATTTTTCTCCGATGACCTCCGAAGTCAAAATCGACTTCGGGGGTCTGCGGAGATTTGTGTTTTTGCTTATTTTTCTCCGATGAGCTCCGAAGTCAAAATTGACTTCGGGGGTCTGCGGAGATTATTCTTTTTTATAAACTTTGTGAACAAAGTAAGAGTGAACAAATCTGGAATTTATTGAAGAGTTGATCCATCTATCATTCCAAGTCCTCGAACGATTCTTGTGAATGCTTCTTCATTTAGAGCCTTTGTGAAGATATCTGCCAATTGTTCTGTAGTGTGAACAAAGTGTACCTCAATATTCCCCTCCTCAACATGACTTTTGATGAAGTGATAGCGAAGTGATATATGCTTCGTCTTGGAATGTTGAACTGGATTGTGGCATATACGAATTGCACTTTGAGAGTCACAGAACAAAGGAATTTTTCTCATATTAATGGCATAGTCTTTCAATTGGCTTTGAATCCAAATGATCTGCGAAGTGCATGCTGCAGCTGCTACATATTCAGCCTCTGCGGTGGAAATAGAGACGCAAGTTTGTTTCTTGGATTGCCAGCTGATCAGTTTTCCATCTAAGAATTGACAACCCCCTGAGGTGCTCTTGCGATCAATAGAGCATCCACCAAGATCAGAGTCTGAGTATGCTTGAATGTAGAAACCAGAGTTTGCTGGATACCATAGACCATAAGCAGTAGTTCCATGAAGATATCGGAATATAGTCTTAACAGCAGCCAGGTGAGGTTCCCTTGGATCAGCCTGATATCTTGCACAATTGCAGACTGCAAACATGATGTCAGGACGACTGGCTGTAAGATAGAGTAGTGATCCAATCATGCTTCGGTATTGTTGTATGTCGGTCTTTGGTTTGTCCAATGATGGATTTAACCTTGTACCTACAGGCAGAGGAACTTTTGCTTTGGAGCAGTTAGTCATTCCGAATCGTTCAAGCAAGCTCTTCGTATATTTTTATTGATTGATGAATATCCCCTCCTTAGATTGTTTGATTTGTAAACCAAGAAAGAAGTTTATTTTTCCCATCATACTCATTTGAAATTTGCTTTTCATCAGTTTTTCAAAGTCTTTTGACAAATTGGGGTCAGTAGATCCAAAGATTATGTCATCCACATAAATTTGGACTAACATCAAGTGAGATCCAACTTTCTTTCTAAAAAGTGTTGGATCTACTGATCCCTGTTTGAAGTTTGATTCTTTTAAAAATTTTGTCAAGGTTTCATACCAAGCTCTTGGAGCTTGTTTTAAACCATAGACTGCTTTGTCTAGCACATAACAATAATTCAGATGAGTTTTACTTTCAAAACCAGGTGGTTGTTCAACAAAAACGGTTTCCTCGAGATCACCATTCAGAAAAGCACATTTAACGTCCATTTGATAGACATCAAAATTTTTGTGTGCAGCATAAGCTAAAAATATCCGAACTGATTCGAGTCTGGCAACGGGAGCGAACGTTTCTTCATAATCAATCCCCTCCTGTTGACAGTAACCATTGACAACCAACCTAGCTTTATTCCGAACTACGTTGCCTTCGGTATCTAGCTTGTTACGATACACCCATTTGAGACCGACAATTGAGGCATTTGCAGGTTTTGGAATTAGCCTCCAGACTTTGTTTCTTTCAAATTCTTCTAATTCCAATTGCATTGCTTCAATCCAGTCTGAGTGATCAAATGCATATTTGACGTTCTTAGGTTCTATCTTAGAGATAAAGACATTGAACATGCACAACTCTGAATTTTTGTTGAGATCTAATTGCTTTTGGTGAAGTTGTGCACGAGTCAGTACTTTATCTCGAACATCACCAATGACAAGTGATGAAGGATGATTTTTCGTCCATTTGTCCAAAGGAGGATAGTTTGGATCAAAATCAGGAGGTCCTTCAGCATCGATGTCCTCAATGTCTGAGGGATATCCTGAAGTGGAGTGAAAATCATCCATTAGCAAGTGATTATTCAAGTTAGTGTTGTTTCGTGGTGTGTGTATTTGTGAGGTTGAGTTTGATATGTGTTCCCCCTGTATGTTTGTTGGAGTTGAAGAAGTGGTAGCTTTATCCGAAGCAATTGTTGTGACTGAATTCGGAGTTGCAATCTCTGGCTCCCCCTGGATTGTTGGATGCATGGATATGATATTTGAAATTGACTGGGGAGTGGAGACACTTGCATTTTCCATACTTTGGTTGGATGGCTCCCTCTCAACAGAAGATGGTCTTTGTATGCTGCTTGTAGAAGAGTCATCGGGTCCGTCTGTGAGCTTGGAGAGTTCGGACTCATGGTTGTCTGGTGCTCTTACTTCGGAGTCCACAGCTCTCTCAGGTTGATCAAATAAAAGTGAGAAGTCTGTGTCAAATGTTGTGATTTGAGTAGCTTCTACTGCAGGGTTTGGAAAGATTGAAGACATAGGAAAAGGATGCAGAGACTTCTTGATGTAGTAGTCATCAAACCTTAGATTAAAGGTTTCTTCGATTTTGCGAGTTTTCTTATTCATGACTCTGTAGGCTTTTGAGTCATGAGAGTAACCAAGAAAGATGCCTTCTTCTGATTTGTTATCGAACTTGGTTAAATGATCCTTCATGTTTAAGATAAAACACCTACAACCAAAAATGTGAAGGAATTTGACATTTGGCTTTCTTCGGTTGAGTACTTCGTAAGGTGTAATATGGAATCTTTTGTGAATATAGGATCTGTTTTGTGTAAAGCATGCAGTAGAAATTGCTTCGGCCCAGAAGTACATGGGCAAATTTGCAAAGTTGAGCATTGTTCTTGCAGCTTCACACAGGGAGCGATTTCTTCTTTCTACAACACCGTTTTGTTGAGGAGTGTAAGGTGCTGAGAAGTTGTGGTTAATTCCCTTCAACTTCAAGAATCCATCAAGAGTCTGATTTTTGAACTCCGAACCGTTGTCACTGTGCACAGTTCGGACTTTCTTCCCCATTTTTGTGTTCGACTGGATCTTCGTCTTCCGTCCCTTTGAAAGTAATTCCTTTTAGCGCGGAAAGGTAATGGCCTTTAAGCTCAAAATTTGCATTTTCAGGAATTTTTGGGCGTACGAGGCTTGGTCCTGTTCCGTCTCGTGCTCGGTTGTAGTATGCTTTCAAGGTTGGTTCTGTTTCATTTACTGGGGCTGCCATTTCTTCTATTGGTTCTTCTTTTGGGAATATACTTCTTCTTGTTTTTCTCCTGATGTTAAATTCACGTTCTGGTTCGTTCAATGGAGGTATGATGTTCGGTTGTGAACTTTGGGTCATAAACTGCACATTAGAAACTGTTTGCAAGTTGGGTGCGTTTCTCTTTTTTTTTTAAATTTTTTTTTAAAATAATATATATATATATATATATATATATATATATATATATATATATATATATATATATATATATATATATATATATATATATATATATATATATATATATATATATATTATATTCTTCTTTTTTTTTATACAAATAAATTTTTTTTTATAAAAATAACAAATAGAATAAAAAAAAAATTTTAAAACCTTTAAAACCTTTATGTAATCAATCAGTTATAACAACCGAATATCTTATCAAATCCACTATAATGCGTTGACTATCAAATAAAGAACGGCCAGGCAGGACAGTAGGGAGGCAGGACTCTTTCGGTCAATGACCTTTCGAAAATCCAACAACCAAACCGGATCTGTCTATTCTGACACCGTTCTCGTAAGTAGAATTACTAGCATAATAGTTGGATTGATAATCAATTTAGTTTGAAACAACTAAATAAATTGCAAGTGGGTCTTAAAATTATTTAGTAAACAATAATAGAGAAATACATGCAAGTCTTGAAACAAACTAGAAAAATTAACTTCCGACGGTAGAAACCGTAAAAAGGATCAATTGACTAACAATTGTAAACAATAGAATTAATTAAATAACTCCCCGGCAACGGCGCCAAAAACTTGTTGTGTACAAAACAACTAACTTGTAGTTATTATGATTTTAAAGTCTTAATCCAATTATTTACCTAATTATATGACTATTAGACTTACGAGCAAGTATTACTCGATCATTTAATAGTATAGTTTTGGTAAGTAAAGGTATCGAATTTCCACAGGGAGTTATTAACTAACTTAAAGTTTTCAATTATCAATCAAACAGTTTAGAGGCGAGTTTTAGTAAAAACTCGTAAAACTAAGTTTTGGATGCTTGTAAAGTAAACGAAATAATAAATAACAATTATCGTAACAACACAACAATAAAGAGATAATATGATCGAATTATAACAAGGAAAGCTTTCGCCTAGGATTTGTTGATTCATATAAATCTAGGTTGACTAGTTTTGATTATGTGCAATGAGTTAAAATAGGTAGCATTAAGTGGTAGGATCATATGGTCAAGTCACCAATTCTATAATTTCTAATTAAATATAGCACAATGGTCATGTAACTAAATGACTTATAATTATGAATAATTAATATAATCTAGCATGCAAACATAGGCCATACCCTAATGGTCATAGTGATATGATCATACAATCAATGGTCATGAGTTGTAACTAAATATGATATAAGTTTTATTTCACTAATCAAGTTTATAACTAAAATAACTTCACTAGTTAAATGGTCAATAACTAGTCCAATGATATATAGGTGTCAATTACACATCAAAATGGTTCATATGATCGATACGTTTAAATGGTCAATAAACTATAATCATATGACGAGGGCTATCAAGATTATAAACTTTAATCAAATTCAATATGTATAGCATGCTAATTATATATTCTAACCGATATTTAACTCGAATCAAGAACTAGATCAACACAAATTTATATTAATGAATCAACATCACCTAGGCAAAAGCTACAGGGATCTAGCCTAGCATGGTATCAAATATACAACAACAATATGAAGAATACATGATAAAAGATACCAACCGGTTAAAATCGACGAGTCCTTGCAACAAATGAAGATCCTAGCTCCTTCTTGTAATGTAAATAACTCTCAAATACATTTATCACACATGAAATGTTGAAATACACGAAATATAATAGTTCTAAAATGTCAAATGACTGATTTCTCTCTTGGATTCTAACAATGGTTCTTCAAATGGTCGTCCAATGCGTTCTATTTATACCAGGCGGAGTCTCAAGGCGCGGTGCGCCTGTGTCAGGGCGCGGTGTGCCTTAGTGGATCAGATCTGGCAGTCTTTATCGCTGGAAAGGCCACGTGATGGTTCGCTTTTCAGATTGGATCTGGGGCGCGGTGCGCCCAAAGGTAAGGCGGGGTGCGCCCTTGCACATGTTAGGCAACCCGGTTGAATCATTAGATGAACCCACGCTTCATTATTTTAATCTCAAGTGGACCAGCATGTCGAACACTGGCATCATCTTAGGCGCAGTGCGCCCTTGGTCTGGGCGGGGTGCGCCCCTGCTGAAATCAGAATGCCACTTTGTTTTGTTTAACGCTCAAATCTCTTGTAAAATCCGATCTTTTGCTCCATACGTGTCTTTTAGCTACAAAATGTATTTTTAGCATATTAGGTATCTTTAGTTCATAAAAAATATGAAACTATACTAAAATGACACTGATATCGCCCGGAAAATATGTATAATTTACGCGATATCAGAGGTAAAACGGACAAGCCAAACGAAAAATAGCATTTCTGACCCCCTGCCTGGGAGGCGCATCGCGCCCAGGCCAAGGGCGCATCGCGCCTGGCTCTTCGGGTCGCGATCCACCCTGAGGTCGGGTCGCGATCGACGAACAGCAGGCCAGAAACTCCGATTTTTATGCTACAAAATCCCATTTTTCTCATTTTAATCCCTTAATACTCGACTTAATGATTAGGGATTGTTCTAGGACTAAAACCTTATACTTTAACAACGTTTTCAACCATTCAAAACAACTAAATCAATCAAAATGAAGAATTAGGGTTCTTAGTCCCGAAACCCCAAAACTTCAAATTCATCCAAAATAACAATCTACTTCCATTTTCTTTAGTTAAGTCCTTATTAGCATGACTTAATGGAAGTATTGCATCAACTTAACAACATAATCATGACTGCAAATGCAGTTTTTGAGTTCTACAAAACTCATCAAGAACAAACAAGCTAGAACTTGAAAAACTAACCTTTCAAGCTTAGGAATCATCAATTCCATACTTTGATTCCAATTCCACACTTCAATCCTTCAAGAACCTTTCAATTTTTTGGAAAAATCATCCACCAAAGCCCTCTCCCGTAAGCTCTAAAATCTGCACAAAATGGGAGAACATTCCCACTATTTATACTTCCAGAATTTGCAAATTTAGTCCTTAAGTTCATTTTCTTGAACTTTTGCCACAATAACCAAGTTTTATTACAATAAAACTTTCATTTCTTTATACATTTGCCACAAACAACAATATTTTTCATATTTGGTCCTTCACATGGTCAAATGACCAAATTACCCTTTTGCGGTAAAACGACCAAAATTCCGTTTTTATAACATTTTAAGTCCAAAACTCAAAATATTATTTCAAGCTAAATACTTTTCTGTCCAAAAGACCAATTTACCCTTCCAAGGTAAAATGACCATTTTACCCTTTTTATTATATTTCATAAAAAAAGAGTGTCTTGGCGTTACACGGGTCTTACACATCATCGTCTTTAAAAGTTCTTACAAACATCATAACTCCAATTTCACCCAAATATACTCAAAGAGAGAGAGAGATTAAACACTTACAATGGTCCAAAGCACTAAGAAATAAGATCTCCTTGTTCATACAAGCATCCTTAGCACCTTTGCTTCATTATTTTCTTCCAAAAACCTTCAAAGCTTCAAGGAAATGATGCAATAACATCCATGGAGGCTAGAGAGAGTCTAAGGGTTGGAGCTGAAGAAAAACGGATTCCAAATGGGTTCTAAACTGAAAAATGACTTAAAATCACGAAAATGTGAATTTATCCCGTTCAGACACAGTTAGTGTCGCTAACTTCAGATCCTTCCAAAACTGCAGCATCTTTTCCAGACTGTCGCGACTGTTTCACTGAGTTCACAGATTAGCGTCGCTAATCTTGGGGAATAGCGGCGCTAATCCCTCTTTTGTCATTTTCCTCATTTTTGTCTTCTAGTTTTCCGCTATCTCATCGATACTTGGTTCCGGGCTTTACAATATGACTATTTAGAACTCGGAACTTGACTTTTCGAGATTAGGGTCTTACAATGTTTATTATTGCATTTTGGACATTCCTTGATATCTTCCCAAAACTCTTTTACCTTTCTTTATTTTCCAATCATTCATTGTATTTGAACATCTTCTTAATTATCCTATCTATAGTCAAAGCTACCGCAATTGCATCAAATAAAGTAGTAACTTGAATCACATGAATTACATATTCCGAAGCTAATCCGTTTGCATATGACTTCTTCTCTTTCGGTGAGCCATGTATCACTTAGTGATGATAATATACTCTTGACTTTTTCTGAATACTCGAAAACTGAAATATTTAATTTTTTTGAAAAATTAGAACTTTATTGTTAAATGGGATTTAAGAATTGAATATCCAACCCACCCAAATGAAGTGAATAAACCAAATACCCAATCTTTAACGAGATAAATATTTAGAGTAGGCCGAGGGCTGCCCCCGCAGTATGGACCTACGTTGATATGTGTAGACGAGCGCGACCCTATATTGTTCGATGTCTAAATAATAAAGGCTGTTAGCTATTGCTTCAAGTGTACAAAAAAAATCATATATCAAGCTCTTGAATAAGAATATTCCCTCATGTCTTGTAAACGTAGGCCACATTGACTGAACCATGCTAAATATTATGTATTTGTGTTTGTGATTTGTTATCGTTTAGTCATGACATTGATGAACACATAGACCCACAATTTAATATGAGACTAGGACATAACTTTGATTGTGACTTCGGTGATACGATGATACCTAAAATGAACTGGCTAGACGTATCTTGAGTCAGAATTAGAGAAGACAATCCAATGATAAATTTAGTATGCCCGGAGTAAATAATCGAGAGAAGAAAGTGTTAAGGTATTTTGCGCATAACCTGTTCGACGTCTTTCCCTCCCTATTGGTATCTATCTTTTTGTATTTGATTAAAGATTGATTAGAATTGAGATATGCCCGATTGCTATATATATTTGACAATTATATATAATATTTATGGCATGCCATCATAATTTAACATCTATCAGTTTATTTTGAATTTTTTCTTAAAAATAAATTTTTATGATAAGAGAATTCTCTTAAAACAAAATTCTATACCCTTTTTAGATAATATTTGCCCTTTTTAGATAATATTGGCATGGAAACATGGATTTGTCAAAAGAAAACTAGCCGTGTTTGAAACCAAGAATGACAATTGAATAGGCATTTTCGGTCTAAGATAACTATATTTTTTCAATTGATTTAGCCCCACTTTAAGTATTTTTTTATTTACCTTTATATATTACTTTATTTGTATAAATTAAAAGAATCCTACAATGAATAACTAGAATGTATTTGATCAGATTTCAGTTGATGTAGGTTTACTTTGTATGTCATATTGCTGATCGATGATCGGTATTTTTATAAGAACTTGATTAGTTAAAAAAGTTTGTATCTTTAATGAGAATTCTAAATAATAGTTATTACATTCTTTGATTAAAAATTGATTAAAATTTTCTAAGATAGGGGATTTTAGATAATTTTTTTCATTAGAGTAAATTACCTTATCATAAATTAATTTCAATGAAATACACTTTTGTAATAACTAATCTTAGCTCAGATATTTGTTAATCTTAAATTAAATTAACAATTGTTCCTTAATAATTCCGAAAGATAATTGTTGTTAATTGTTAATATATATATATATATATATATATATATATATATATATATATATATATATATATATATATATATATATATATATATATATATCTATCTTATCTTATCTTATATCATATAAAGGAAGCATTTTTTCTCTCACCACATGCATTTGAAACCTCCATGACCTTTCAAATTCCCACTTAATATAATCAATCTATTAATTTAAATATTTTATCACATTAATTTGGGATTTTTTCTTTATCACACATTGCTTCACATACATATATGGCTTCTTCTCTTTCTCTTATATAATACAATTCATTTGTTTTCATTATCCATTAAACTTGATCTTTCAAGTCTATTATTAATTTATGATCATTTTATCATAGAAACCTTATTTTATCGCAAGTTTTAAAAGATTTTTACTATTTATTTTCAACTCTAAAAAGTATTGAAACTCAAAAGTAAAAATTAAAATTAGTTAAAACTTTTAAAAAGTTAACTAGGTTGGAAGTTTATAGTACGTCATTTTTAAAAAGTGGCATCGGTCTGAACATTTTTCGATTCACCGATATGTATATGCGTAGTTAGTTCCTTAATTAAAACTTTTAAAAACTTGACTAACTTTAATGTTTATAGTGTGTCGTTTGTAAAAAGTGACACTGAAGTAAACCGTTTGTCGATTTACCAATATGTATATACGTAGAAATTTTATTAAAACTCAAAAATGAAGATGAATATTACTAAAAGAATTTGAACTTTATATATAATTTAAACATATAATATATTAAACATAAATTGTTATTATAATAGATATCATGTTTGCATCCAAAACCCGAAAAAGTTACATAACAACTTTTTTAAATTAAGTTATAAATAGATAGTCAAACATTAAAACCTAGAAACATGATATTAAAATATATTATTAATTAGTGGTCAATTTACCATAAAAAATATATTTTTATCGCAAAGTTTTAACAATTATCCTATTTCAAAATCATCGAAACTAAAAAGATGAATATTTAAATGAGTTAAAAACTATTAAAATACAAATTGAGTTGCCCGTTAATATTAAGTCGTGGCCACAGTTCGATGTGTGATGACAACATTGTAAACATTTTATTTCGCTTTCATAAGATTTATGCACATCGAACTTTCAAACAATAATCCTTCAAAGTTCAAAGAAATATGTTTATATCTATAAATATTATAATAGATGTCATTTAATCAATATAGTTTAAGATGAATTTTTATCATGTACCACATTAATTATAATTTATTAGAAAAAATAGATTGAAGTGGACATTGGTTAGTACCCGTCCAACTTTTACAAAAACGATCCTAAAACTAAAACCAAAGGTTCATGGAATGTTGCAATTGATTCCTAATTTGGTTACAATCAAGAACACAAAAGAACAAATATATGAGAGAAATGATTTTAACATCTCTACTTATAGATGTTTTCTTACCTTGAAATTTGTTTATTAAGCTATGTGAGATGAAAATTATATTAGTCTCTTTACTTATAAATGTTTGATTTCTCTTCAATTGTGTTTTTAAGCGATGTGGGATAACAAAATGACACAAAATAACACACTATGAAGGAAATTTTGATCCCACATCGTCATGATAAACCAACTCAAAATTTTTTTATTCTATAAATAAATGTCCCCCTCAAGTTAAAACAATTATATAAATTATTTGATATTTTTTTACTCTTGGAAATATTTCCAAATATTAAAGTTCAAGAAAATATATAGTTAAAGTTTCTTATCTTAAACCAAATTTATGTATTATCATATAGTTAAAAATAATGAATAGATTTTTTTATATATATGTATTTTAATTTGGTATAAGAATAACATGCATTTGTTTATATTCTAACTAATAAAAAATTATCCTGCGCAACGCGCGGACATTCGTCTAGTATATATATATTGAACGGCAAATCTATCATACTCCTACTCCTAAACTACTATTTGTTATGTTAGTGCCAGGGTTTGAACCCATGACCTCTTTGTTAGTAATCATTTTGTTAACCAAGTTGGCTAGCCCCAACTTGTTAATTGTTAATATATTAATAAAGTGATCTGGTAACATATCCTTATTGAAGGGCAAAAGAGTAATTTCAGGATATGAAAATGAGCATACGGACACCAAAACAGATTTAAATGCAGTTTATAAACAATCTTATCTCTCTCTCAATCATTCCCTGAAGTTTTTTCACTTGTTCCTCCAATCACAACTTTCTCTCTCTACATATAGATACACGATATATGTATCTATAGATTCCGTACGTGTTTTTGTGTTGTGCTTTTTTCTAGAGAGAGAAAAACAGAGACACATACATACACACAGTTCTCTCCCCTCACGCCTCCACTATTTCTCTATCTAAAAGCAAGAAACTTTCTCTCTCTGTCATCCGATCATGGAGACGATGTTCCCGTCGAATCTGTTGCAGATTCACATGCGATTTTGATTCTTGTTTCTTCTTCTTGTTCGTCTTCAGACACCCTTTACTCTCTTCTACGCTTCTCTTTTTACTTTGACCTTTTTCCAGGTACCCTTTTCCCTCTTTCTCTCTCACACACATAAAACACATGTTTCTGTGTGTAAAAATCGTAAACCCCATTTTGGTTTTTTCGAAATTGTTTCTGGGGTTTCGCTTTTTTTTGATATACTCGTGCTTATTCTGAAACGGGGTTTGTGATTTCTTCGAGTTTATGGGGTGGAAAATTGGGGTTTAGTTCGAATTAGCAGATTTCTTGTTTGTTATTGTGTAATTACGAGGCTTAATTGCTTTGCATGTCGCGATCGATGTACATATTGCAGATTCCTTATTGGGGTTTTTGCGGATCACACAATTGGTTGTGAATTTTTTGTAAATTCAAGCAATTATTGCTTATTAATGGCGAATTTTAGAACAGTTCCCCACTACTTTTCTACAATTTCTCCAAGTTTCCCCAATTTCCTCGTCTAAATGCAAAAATTTGCACTTACTTGTATGCGTAAGCACAATCTATTGATGATCAGGGACTACCCCAATTCGGTGTTTGACAAATCTATGTTTATATAAGTTTGCGTTTGAGCATTTTTAACTTCTTTGTTGTCTGATGATTCATTATAACTTCGAACATATGGGCTTATAGCTATGAAGTTGATAATTATAGATTTAATTTGTTTACTGTTCTTCTTTAGTTTTTTTTTAATGTAAACACCTCTTCTGCAACAATCATTTAGGTTAAAACTCCGTACCCTTGATTGAATCATTATTCACAGTTTTCATGTCAAGATAGATTGAAAACCTAGGATAGGTAAGTAATTTCACATGTATCTCAGTTACTAAAGGTTCATAATGAAGCGTATGAAAGTAAATGTTGTCAATTTGTTTGATTCTTGGCAATAAATAAATACTTCTGACTTAAAATTTCTTTTCATGACAGAAGTGATTCACCATGCAACATTCTTCACAGCATTTTGGTTATGGTAAGCTTGAAATTCTCTATTACTTTACTGTTTATATACATTGCAATAATTGAAATACATTGCAAAATCACTCTTTTTTGTTACAGGACCTTCAAAGATAACACCAATGAGTTTTTCAAAAGTGGTTGGAAGTAGGGCAAGGGACATGTTAACTGGAACTGATGCTTATAATGATGCCTCAAGTGATGCCACTCTTTTCTCAAGTTCATTACCCGTTTTGCCCCATGAGAAGCGTATGCACCCTCTGTACCCAATAAATCCATTAATAAACAAGAAACAAAACCTTACTCTTTCTTTATAAAAAATGCAGTGATATCAAATAACGCAGAGAACGATTTTCAATCTTTAGAAGGCAATGATTTGCTAGAAGATCTTGAAGACCATGCAATTGGAAACTTATTACCCGAAGAAGATGAACTTTTAGCAGGTGTAATGGACGGTTTTGACCTCAATGCTTTTCCTAGCCGTGCAGATGAGTTAGAAGAGTATGATCTTTTTGGAAGTGGAGGAGGTATGGAACTTGAATCAGACATGGATTCCTTAAATATGAGCATGTCAAAGGTAGGTTTGACTGATGGGGTTGTTGGCAATGGGGTGGCCCACTACAATCTTGCAAATGGAGTGGCAACTGTTGCTGGTGAGCATCCGTATGGAGAACATCCTTCTAGAACATTATTTGTGCGTAACATTAATAGTAATGTTGAGGATTCAGAACTCAGAACTTTGTTTGAGGTACAAAATTTTAGTAATTATTGAATTTATCAATAAAGATAATTTTTATGTATTACTATGTATTCACCTTAATATTTTGTTTACATTGTAGCAATATGGTGATATAAGGACATTGTACACAGCATGTAAACATAGGGGATTTGTGATGATATCTTACTATGATATTCGTGCTGCTCGAACTGCCATGCGTGCATTACAGAATAAGCCATTAAGAAGGAGGAAGTTAGACATTCACTATTCGATTCCAAAGGTTTGTTTTATATTTCCATTTACTTTTTTCTTTTTCTTCGCCATGTAAGCTAATATAATCTATTCTTTCGCTTGTTTATTTTTATGAACTAGGATAACCCGTCAGACAAAGACATAAATCAAGGAACTTTGGTTGTCTTTAATTTGGACCCTTCGGTTTCATGTGAAGATCTTCTTCAAATCTTTGGGGCATATGGTGAGGTTAAAGAGGTAATTTCTTCTTATTTCGCTCCAGCGTTCCTTCAAAAGAAAAAAGGAGTGATCAATCTTTTGAGTTTTGAATCATTACACTAAATTTTTGGTATTGTCTAGATGCCAAAACAATAGATTTTGCATGGGTTATAGCAAACTTAGTAATGTAGTTTCATTGATTTGTTTAGTATATCACCCTACCTTCATATCTTTTGTTACAACATTGTAGTATGAAAAATCTACCCAATTATAGCAATGCCATCCAAATACAAGGCAATTTTCACTATTGTAATTAGTAAATTTGCAAAGTATAATGTCCTAATGAGAAAGGGAAGTACAACACTATAGTTGGGTAGGTATTCAAAATAATAAGCAATAATAAGAGAAGGAAACTGAAAGTACAATGTCCTAACAGGATTCAAAGTATAATGTCCTAATAAGAAGTGTAAGTACAATGCTGTAGTTGTGTAGATTATCAAAATACAATGTCTTAATAAGAGAAAGAAAACATAAGTGCAATGCTGTAATATTAAAGACATGAGAATAGGATGTTATAATACACAAATAAATGAAAGTATGCTGCTATTTCTCGTATTTAGCCCTTGCAAGACCGATGCATTTTGGACAATCTGTGGAAATGTAAATGCAAAAAGATTGATATTGTTTTTCTGAAAGATATTAACATCTAGTGGGTGTTGTCAGGTCACATTGTTGGACCATTAATTTAAGATCTTGGAAAGATATTTAGTCTTTTTTTTTTTTTGCATAATAACAGATAAGAGAGACACCACACAAAAGACACCACAAATTCATTGAATATTATGATGTTAGAGCAGCAGAAGCAGCCCTTAGATCTTTGAACAGGAGTGACATTGCTGGAAAACGTATAAAGCTTGAACCTAGTCGCCCTGGTGGAGCACGTCGAAAGTAAGTTTTAAATTTTTTTTATTTAACTTGATCTTGATTTCCTTTGATCAATGTGTGTGATTACTAATAATATGTCTTTAGTTATTATTATATACCTTTCTTTCATAAATGATCTCATATTTTTAAGCAAAGAAGAATCTTGATGAAAATGGTAAGATGTGGGTAACTTCCATTGTCGGGTGGTGAAAGTTTTTGGTGGGCTTTGTTGAGGGATTATGATAATTTTAATGGCTGCTTTTTTAACTTAAACAACCACATTTGTTGATGATAGAAGATAAGTGAGTGATTAGCCATGTGAAGCATTGAACTGTTGCTTTTGAGTTTACATTCCCAAAATTTGTCGAAAATTCCTTATTCTAATAAGAAATTAAGAATATTGTTATCAATGAACCATCTTGGTTACATCTTTAAGAGCTAAATGCAAGAAATAATAACGGGCTTTCATTAGTTTGTATACTATAACAACATACTGTCATTTCTTTCTACTACTACATTGTTATTTCAATTTCTTTCTTTTTAAGACATTGTACTTTGAAAAATCTTTCCAGTTATAGCGTTAATACTTTCAAACTTTTTCTTTGCAAGTTTGAAAAATATACCCAATTATTGTAACCCAAATTGCTTTGTATTTTGGCGTTGCTATAATTGGGCAGATTCTTCAAAATACAATGTTGTAATAGGAAGAAATGAAAGTCGAATGCTATAGTAAATAAATCAATAGAAGTATATTGTTATCTATTGCATTTAACACTATCATTAACCATTTATATATGGTGCCAACCTTCATTAAATATACTTTTAATTTAAAAGATATAATAAGAATCCTATCAAACAACCATGGACCAATGGACGTTAACCAAATAACAAAGACATGCAGTACCATAACAAAGTTTGTTATAAAAAAGTTTCCATTCACTTTTTCTTCATCTTTTTTGTTCATTTCTCCCGATCATTATTGATCATAAAAATTTATTTTCCTTTTTTCGCTTTAGCCTGATGTTGCAATTGAGTCAAGAATTCGAACAAGATGACACTCGAAGCTTCCGACTCCAAGTCGGTCCCTCAATTGCCAACTCACCACCAGGTAAAAAAGACCTTTTATCTCCATAACATGATTTAACCCTTTGAGTTGACTTTCTTTGACCATCTTACAAAACAACTCTTGACCCAAACAGGTGTCTGGCCACAATTTGGCAGCCCAATCGAACACAGCCCACTTCAAAGTCTAAGCAAGTCACCAGTCATGGGCTCAATGAGCCCAACCCTGAGCAACAATTTACCGGGCCTCGCTTCAATCCTACACACTCAACCAGCCCGAATAGCACCAATTGGAAAGGACCACGCGCGTACTAACCGTAACCATCTAGAACAAAACATCTTCAACGGGAATTCAAACAGCGGGCCCACATTTCAACAATCTCATTCACTACCCGACTCCAAATTGAGCCAGTTCAATGAACAGGTAGCCTCATTCGGTGGTTCAAGCTCAACCGGTTCAGGAATCGAAACATTATCGGGCCCACAGTTTCTTTGGGGTAGTCCAAATATATACCCCGAACAACCCAAAGGACCTACCCATGGGTTTCCGGTTCCAACCCGGTCACCATCCATGGGTCACCCGTTTACCGCATCCAAGGGTCTTCCGACCCATGGGTTCCCTATTACAGCCCGCCATGGATCTTTACTTGGTTCATCACAACACCATCATGTGGGGTCGGCTCCATCTGGGATTCCTTTTGAAGGGCATTTTGGTCGTTACCACGAGTCTCCTGAGACATTGTTCATGAGTCCACCGGCTTTTGGAGGTGTAGGGTTAGGTCATATTGAAAGAGGGTTTTTGGGTTCTCGTGGGTCTGTTGAAAATGGTTCACCAAGTTTTAGTCCAAGGCTTAGTCCCATGTTTCTTGGAAACGGTCATTATCCGGGGTTGGGACCCACGATTGCGGAAAGTATGGGTGAGCGTGGGCGGGCCCGCCGTGTTGACCAGAATGGAAGTCAAACGGATAGCAAGAAACAGTTCCAGCTTGATCTTGATAAAATTACTAGTGGGGAAGATACTCGAACAACTTTGATGATTAAAAACATCCCTAACAAGTAAAAGCTTCTTTTTCGCCTCGAATTTTGTACTGTGTTTGACATGCATTGGACTTGGACTGACGTAAGGCTATATTTGATGACGAGGATGAGAAGGGCATTCATGTCTTTTTGCATTCCACTTTTAAGAAAGACATTGGTTCAGTCCAAGGCACACCAAACATAGGACATGTACAGTCGTGGTTTTAAAGATCTGCGATTGATTATTCTTTATTGTACTTTCAGGTATACTTCAAAAATGCTGCTTGCTGCTATCGATGAAAATCATAGTGGAACTTATGATTTTCTTTACTTACCCATCGATTTTAAGGTATAAATTTACGCTTTTCTTGCTACTTGAATATGTTCTTTTCAGTATAATAAACGTGACAGTCTTCATCATTTTATGTAGAACAAATGCAACGTTGGCTATGCATTTATCAACATGCTTTCTCCAACGCACATAATCCCTTTTTACCAGGTGTTTTTTCTACCTTTGACTATGTAAAATGTGATTTACCAGTTACTGAAGGAAGGTTTATGTTTTGTGATTTATGAATTATTATTTAATATATATGTAAATTGTGGTTTAGGCATTCAATGGGAAAAAATGGGAGAAGTTCAACAGTGAGAAAGTTGCCTCATTGGCTTATGCTCGAATCCAAGGAAAGATGGCACTTGTGACCCATTTTCAGAACTCGAGTTTGATGAATGAAGATAAACGTTGTCGCCCTATTCTTTTCCATTCAGAGGGCTCAGAGGCTACTGATCAGGTGACATGTTCACTTTTTTACACTCAATAGAAGCTCAATTGTTTTTTTTAGATTATTATAGTAATAGTTCGGTGATTAGATTGATATAAAATATTAGTTCAGTGGCTAAATCGATAAAATGGTGAAAGTATTTTATACAGTAAAAAAAGTAAGATGATTTAGTTATTTCAAAAAATCGTTAAGTGACTAAGTTGATACTGGTTTTCTGTATTTTTCCCTACTAAAAGTTTACATAATGTTAACGTACTTGAAATTTTTACCCATAATTTCTTTCTTGATAACAGCAATGCACTGTATCTTTTACCAACAATAGCAACGCACCTGTATTTTCTTACTCGTTATAACGCCACAAATTTTGCTACAAAAATGATCAATATACTTTATGTTAGATATTTTGCTATTTTTGGTAAAGACTAAAGAAATGCAAGTATGTTGCTATTACATGTAACAAAATTTACAACTATGTTGTGATTACGAGTAAGAATTAAATTATTTTTTGCAAGTTTCAGGTTACATATTGTTATTATCAGTAAAAGATGTTAGTACGTTATAATGGGTAAAAGAGTGTTTTGTCAAAAAATGTGCCGTGGGTGTAAAGATGTTTATATTTTTCTGTACGTATGTTACAGGAACCTTTGTCGTCGAATAGTTTGAACATCCAAATGCATCGGTCAAATGGATCAGACTCGGGAGACTCTTCGGGCAGCCCTCCAAAGGACGGGGCAGGCCCTGGGGCAGCTGGGCAGAGCTGACAGCAGGTGAAGCAGCAGTCTTGATAGTGTCTAAATAATATTGGTTACCCAAGACTACTGCTTTTCATCCGTACATATCGTGTATAGAACTAGGAGAAAATCGCACCAAAAAGGAAAAAAAGGTGCAGATTTTGTGTATTTTCGGAAAGATAATTTAAAAGAAAAACCAAATGATCTAAAGGAATATGCTCTTTGGCTTTTGGAAGAGGCGAATGATTGTAATGTACAGGTGGAGGTTGCCGATTGGTTGAATCTTCTGTTCGTCTCTTCGTTTTGGGGTGGTTGGTGTTTTGTTGGAGTAAACATATGGTGAAGTCTCAAAAGGGTTTCTTGCCAATTGTATAGTGAGGGCCTGTGGGGGGTAGAGTTGACTTTTCATGTGTTTTGAGTCTCATCTTTGGTTCATATTTGACGAAAAACTGATGGGAACTGAAGTTGGAAAAAAAACGTTGTTTTGTGTTTTCGGTGTATTACTCTGACCTTTTTAATTATGAGCAGGTTTCATGTTTTAGAGGAACATCTGTTTCTTGTAGAAGCCGGTTTACAGGTCGAATATGTTGTTATTGTGGTGTAATGAATTGTATTTGTGTATTAAAATGTGTATTATAAATTATAATCATCTTCAGCTTTATTGGCAAATTGTGGCTTTCCTTGCAGAAAGGACTGGTTCCTATGGGTCTGATTTGTTACGATGCAAAATAGATTGTTCTTTGTTTGGGACAAGGAGCCGTCTGTTGTAAAGACGTGAACTTTATATTATCATAATTTATTTTAATCGATAACTAAAAGTATTAGAGGAAATGAAAGTAAATCATCATATACCCTTAAAATCAGCGAGGAAGAGTGCATACTGCAGTTGCAACAAATTCTTTTCAACTTAAAATAGACATGGATTCAGAGTCTTGATTTGTGAAATATATGAAACTAAAATAACAAGTATTTATAAGCCGTAAAAGACTAGCAATATATTCATTACAAAGTTGACATTGATTTTGTGTTAAGAAAGTACTATGTTTGATCTTCAAACTGTCCAATATTTTCTTTTCAAACTGAATCTGAACTCGTCTACACATCAAGATTCGGCGACCTGACTTACCAATATTATAAAAAGTGGAATAAAAACCAAGAGACTCTACATTTGAACACAATGCTTCTTTATATTTGAACATAATGCGGTTGATTTCAGCACGATTATTGATTCCATATCTTCATTTCCTAGTTTTGATTTGGATTTCAATAACGAAGCAACATTTACTGTCATCTCTAACGTAATGAACACGCCCTTGCATGATGCCAAGAAGTTTTCTAGAAAGATTCAGTGCAAGCCCTTCTTGGGTTCCCCATTGTTTTCGATCTTCATACATGTCTTCGATGATATTCGCAGGCAACCCAGGGCCAGGATGAGTCATTCTGCAAGGACAAAATAGCCCATAAAGTGCTAAATGCAAGAAATAGCAACGTACTTTCATTAATTTGTGCCATATAGCATCCTGCTTGCATTTCTTTCTATTCCAACATTTGTACTTTTAAAAATCTAAGCAATTATAATATTGTACTTACAACTAATTTTCTTATTAGTGCATTTTACTTTGAAAAATATAACCAATTATACCAATGAAAATTGCTTTGTGCGGACCACGATGAATAATTCTACATGAACAAATAGCCTATAGGAACTAAATGCAAGAAATTGCAATGTATTTTTGTTTATCTGTGTCCTATTATTACAACATTCTACTTTCTAAAGTTTCTTATTGTGACATTATACTTTGAGAAATCTACCCATTATAGTAGTGAAAATTGCTCTATATGTGGATGATATTGCCATAATTGGGGAGATTTTTCATGGACTACCCAAGTTTTTATATATACCTTAGGGTTAAATGGAAAAATTCTCAATGCATTTTTTTTTTTGTTTTGCTTTCTATGTGGATGTCGGTGCTATAATTGGGTAGATTTTTCAAATTACAATGCCTCCAAATGGATAGAAAATTGTAATAAACAAATCAATGAAATTACACTGCTATTTCTTGCATTCAACCTATACATAATATCTCCTAAAAAAAATCTTGTTATGGCAGTCAGGTTGAAACCAACTCTTTATCTGGTTCAGACTCTTTAAGCCATAAATAGAAGAAAGGAGGAAGGTAAAGACAAAGCATACCTAAACTGTAGATGAATGAATTCATGTCCATCCTGTATCATCCTTAATCCAGGTAATACTTTGATCTCCACCCACCCGTTCTGTGAAGGTGCATGATGCACGATGCTGAGCAAGAAATCTGACAACACCATCTGCAGCCTAATTTGATCGCCTACAAGAGCTAGTGTTTTGACTTGATCAGGTATTTCATGAACTAGCGGTATATTCTTTTCCTTCAACACCATCATCACTTGGCTCACAATCACATCTAAAAGATTCTCCATCACAAATTGGTCCATGCTAAGCTCCATGTTGCTGCAAAATGAAAATTTTCACACATCATGAACCAGCAGCACAGCAGACAGCAGACAGCAGACAGCAGACAGCAGACAGCAGACAGCAGACAGATAATGATTAAAATACTTTTGAGAAATGATGACACACTCGGGGAAATGGAAGGAAAAATAAAACGTGGGCAAATTTGTAAAAAGTTAGGAATTAATGAGGAAAGCCTCGTCTCCCTAACTTTCACTATTAAGTTATTACGTCAAAAAGGAACATCTATATATAACTTACTGGATTAACTCAAAAAGAAACAACATCTTAGAGAATTAAGACTTACCCCTCTTCAATACTTTTTATATCCATGTCCTCAATGATTGATGCAATTTGTCTTTCACAAGCACCACTTGTTTCAAGATACTGCTTCTGATCATCTGAAACACCCGAGTTTTCAAGAAGTTTATGAGTGAACCGCAGCCCATTTAAGGGGTTCTTTATTTCTTGCTTAATATACGCCAAATTATCACGTTTCAACACAATCTCTCCCTCATCTTTATCATGTCCTTTAGGTAGCGAACTGGTCTGCAAAAAGAAAAAACACCCAGCCACTTTTCCACCTTCACCGATTCTTTTATTCGCCATCAAATAAGCCTCCACAAGTTTCCCGTCTTTACCATAAAACCCAAATGGCAGATCGGAAGTATCGTGGCCGTTGATTGTTCTATGCAACAAGATCATAAACTTCATCAATGTATCCTCATCTTTGAGTTGACATAAACCCCCGAAAACCTCACCGGGGAGTACTTTTCCGATGACTTCGTGTCTCCGGCGACCGGTAAGTTCTTCCATGGCTGCATTCCATTCAGAACAACAAGCGTCCTCATTGGAAGCAAATAAAGGAGGAATCAACGGATTTAGAGTTTGAATAATCGCTTTATAATCTCCTTCCATACGTATGAATTTATCCATGACAAATTTCTCGGTTGTCACATCTTGACCCACAAAGCATACTCCTATTACATTGTTCATGTAGTCCCGGCTTGTGCAGGTATTAGCCATGATGTATATAATGGCGTTGTTTTGCTGGTCTGTACCGGCCTTGCGTAGTTTCAACTCGACATTTTTTTCTTCTTCACCTGTTTAAAAAATAAAGCATGTGAGATTAAAAGAAAAGCAGATCCTAGTTAACAAGTTACCGATTAAAGATCAACGTCTGTATGGCCAAAATGTGTACGGTTCAATGTTCCTTTAACATATCTCATCACCGTTTTAGATGATTTAAAACGGGTGGTAGTTGCGGAAATAGTCGATCTAGATACAACACCTACAACATGATTTATAGTTGAGCCAAGACACTCAAATGTAAGCTTGGTTGGATATAACATTTGACGAACTTAACAATAATAATATAACACAATATTTTGGTTATAATAACTTTCTAATACGTATTGAAGCATAAAAGAGTGAGAGTACGATGCTGAAACAGTCTAGTATTACTTAAACAAAAAAATACGTAAGAATTGAGAAAAAGGGGTAAGACTTAGAAACAGTTTCCAGTTCCCACCACCAAGCCGAGGAAGTTGATTGAATCGAAGATAAAGTAATTAAACACCACCAAGATAAATCAGATTAGCGGAAGTTGAATACTATTAGTGATATGCACTAACACCGATTAACAATAATCAAGGATCGACTCCTTACGTGTATAGTACACGCAAAATAGCTTCACAAGCTGAAGTATTTTCAAAACGAGTAGAAGTGTCATCTTATCAGTCTAGAACTTAGGAGCCTTTTTATATAGTGGCTGGATTTTCATTCCAAAGAAAACATTTAATTCTTGCGTTGAAAAAGAAAGATCCAAAGACCAGGGAAACATAAAGGGCTGGAAAACATGAATGAATAATTTATTGACCTTATAACTCGAATAAATGAGCGAATGAGTCAAAATTTGATTACATTCTTGGGCTCCAACTTGGACATAATTTGACTCCATTGGGCTACTAAAAATTATGTTCTTCCCCAAAGTGTTTGAACCCAAATATTAATCATAAATTAGGTCCAACGTGAACATGACAATTGACACATATTACGAGCCCGTTTTGCACCAACTGAATTTTCTAAATGAAAATACTTGGATGCCCCGGCATCATATTTTACAATAAAGTTACAAGAAAACGTGATGACCAAGTTGCACTTATTGTTGCCTTATGAATTCTTCAAGTGAAAATAAGTACTTAGATTTTGCTAAAAGACCGTACCTTGCAACGCTCTATTGAGAAGATCTTCAACAACTTCACGTGATGTTTCATGAATAACTTCATCAATCAAAGACTTCCCCATAGCTTCATTAGCCACCACACCGGTTAACTCTGAAATTTTCGCATTCCACCCATTGATCTTACCAGACAAATCGACACCAAAGATCGGGACAGACGCGGTTTCAATCAATCTCACCATTTCGCATGCAACTGAACTGATTTCTTCCATCCCTTGACATATGCTCTCACTTTCTTGACCATATTTCACCACCTTACCACCACCACCATTATCGCCACTGTCTTGAAGTGATGTTCTCATTATCAACTGCAAAGAATGAATCACATTAATCTCGGCAACTTCCCAAGATACACTTTGGTTTTTTGCCACTTCAAGAAACGCCTTAAAAGAAGATCTTGGATGCATTCTATTACCATCATCTTCCTCTCCAGGATGATGTTTAGCCCCTCCCCATTTCGTTTCTTTTTCCTTATGTGATCTAAACCAAAACAAAAAATCTTTAGAAGTGATTTGTGCTGCAGCCATACCACAAACTGTATCACCAAGCAAAATCGCACCAGGGTAACCCGCTTTCAACAAACTCTCGGTACTGAACCCTGTTGAGTCCTTAAGTTTGCTACACAACCAATTAGCTATATCCATAACTTGTGATTCATTCGGTGTTACACCAAGTAACCAAACTTTCCCATTGTAATACAAAGCCGAACCATCACATTTTACTAAATCCATCATGCTGGGAGACTGAGTTATAATCGAAAAAGGGGAATCTCGTAGTACCATGTCACATAAAGTCGTTTGCATACTTAGTACTCTTTTTTCGGCTTTCTGTTCGGCTAATTGAAGCTCCATATAAAGCTGTAAACCAACCGATTGCATTAGAAACTCACATGCATAACGAAGTGGGAAAGGGATATAACGAGGCGAACAGTGGTGGCAGGCCACCAATCCCCATAGCTTCATGGATTCATTGTTATTTACAAGAATTGCCATTACCAAAGACGAGGTGGAACCCATGTTAGCCATGTAAGCCGAATGGCACTCATGCGGGGCTCGGAGGGTAGAATTGACCAAACATAAAGGCTGCTTTAACTTGTCACTTTGAAGCAGTCGAACAGGTTCTGCACCACAATCGACTATTATCCTTACACGATTCTGTTTGAACAAGAATCGAGCAGCTTGTGGGATGTCTGTGGCTGGATAGTGAAGTCCCAAATACGGTTCTAAATCAGACCTTCTAATTTCAGAAACAACTTCACCGTGTTCATCTTCATGGAACTTGTAAACCATAACCCTATCATAACCTGTAAGCTTTTGAACTTCTTCAACAACAGTATCACACAGAGCACCGATATCTCCTCCAGGGAGAGATTGCAGTCTGGAACTTGCTCTAACGACAAGTTTTTGTGACTGAACCGCACCAGCAAGCAATAAAGTCGGGTCACTAGAGTTGGCTGGCTCTAAATCAATCACGACACCCACATCAATCCTATGGAGAATAGCGTAAAACGGTTTGTGGGTACTTCTAGAATGAACCCAAATCGGGTTTAACAAAGTGATTTCTCCAGAAGCGACAGCTCTTTCTAAAGAAGCCCGAGAACTAGAGGCGAAAAGTGTTCTTGCATCGATTCCAAGCAGACTTTTCTTGTTCAGATTTAAACTCAACATACTAGAACAGTTTTCACTAAAACTTATAATTCTAAAGGTGGGTTCTTCAATTGCAATCATACAACCAAAAGGTTGAATAAAACCGCCTCTTTGAATTGCTTCCAAATAAGCAGTCATTTCTTGTTCAGCAACAGCTTTTGGTTCGTTTGTAAGCAAGTTCGAGTAGTTAAAAGACTTACCAGATCCAACAGAATTCTCAAATTCCGATAATAACCTCGCATCAGCACCATACTGAGCCAATGTTTGGTTGTTAATTGTAGGGTTCATGTTACTTCCACCTGATGATGATGAGGGTGCCGCAGTGGTGTTATGGTTGTTAATGGTTGGCTCGTCTGGCTTTACTCCTCTACTCCCTAACTCCATTTTCAAGAGCATCTATGGAAGCTTTCTTTCGGTTTCTTGAGAAAATTGGAGTGGGTTCTATGTAAAATATTAGTAGAAGGTGCAGAATTAGCACCTTTGGTGCAAATGATTGATATTGTTCTTCAAGTCCCCACATATGGATTTCATTTGCCACTATCTTCATCTTCTTAATACCGGCTTCTTGATTTTACTTGGCTTCTTCATTAGCATAAACCAGTCATAAACGGGATTTGCTTCAGCAAAACAGTGTAATTTCCTATTGAAAAGATAAAAAGACAGAAACTTTTTAAAGATGGTGTGGACCAAGAAAAAGGTAAGAGGATTCCACAAACGAAAAAGAAGATTCCGAGATAACAAAGGGAGAGAATCACAAATCCATCTGTCACAATCTTTATATTTATCCTCAAAACTAGAAACGCCAATTTCCAAAATCCACAAATTGCCTTGTTAGGCATAAAAAAATGGTTCAAGCCTTCAAGGGGCATTGGATTGGATTTGGACAAAAGAAGTAAACAACGAACTTAAAATCGAAAAATGGTGGTCTAGAATACACTTTGGAAAGAGAGACGGGGCAAGTAACTTCCAATCTAAACCCATTTGTACCCACCCGACATAATTTGGAATGTGGTGGGCAAAAATAAAAGAGGCCCAATTGCCGCCACACGTGGTGCCATAATTTCAACTTTCTCTGGTCTCTTTTCCAAACAGCTGTTGTGTATCTCATAACCTAGTGTTCAGTTTATCGCAGCTATAACCGAACGAAGGAATTTTTTCACTTATGAATTTTTTATTTTTGTTTTAAAGGCTTTTTAGCTTTTTTTTTTTTTTTTCCCTTTTTATAGGAGCATGTTTAATTCGGTTAAATTTTGTCCTGTTCAGTAAATAAGATTGCTATGTCATTAAATTTTTTTTGTATGTCTACTCAGTAAATGGAGTGCAATATATATGTGAAAAAATGTTTTTGACTCCCTCCCTACATCCCGAAAGTTTGACCAAAACATTGTCTTTCTTCCTTCCCCTTCGTCCCATAAACTCTTCTCTTCAATCGCCAGTGCTAACAATGGCACAATACATTTATCGTTGATCTACACTTCCAAGAACGTTTGCCCGCTACCCTTTTGCATACTCAGATGGTATTCAACAAAGTCTGGATAATGTGGATTTTGCTGGAATGGACAAAGATTAATGTTTTGCTTTCATCGAAAGATTTATAGATGAAAATTTTAAACTGTATCACAAACTTTATAGATGAAAATTTTAAACTGTATCACTGTTTGTCTGAGTTTCGATTTCCTGAAAGGTTGAGGTTAATATCCAATAAAATCGATTATGTTGACTTCATAGAAATTGGGCATGCTTGTGGATGCATAATACCCATGCACCTAGATCACATTGGTACTAATTTGTAGGATTGGTTAGATAAAGACAAGGTTGAGGTCCTTAGTCCTGAGGATTTGGGAGGAGGTTTGCATAGCAGCAAAAGATTTGGGAGGAAGTTTGCATGAAGACTTCGACTTTAGCAATAACCACAACAAGACCACCAACACCTGTTTTTTGATAAAGCTTTGCTCTAACGCAAATACCACCCTAGAAAAACTACTTGATGATGATCAAGATGTTGAGATGGGTGAGAATGACCCAGAAGCTGAAGTGCAAACCACTTTCAACGAAGTTGTACGCTGGAAGAAACAAAAGCTTGTTCTAGCTATGAGGTTTGAAAATCCTAAGCAATTGAAACACATGTTTTGCAAGTATTCAATTGCTAATGGCTATCAATTATGTTACAAGAAAAATGACAGTAGAAGGCTTTTGGTAAAACGTTGTTCCAGACATATACCTTTACGCTTCACGGATGAGTGACGAATAGTCTTTCCAAATTAATTCTCCTGTTAGTAAACATAATTGTGTTAGAAGTTTTAAATCAGGGTTAAATATTGTCAATTATGCTTAGATTGGTAGCCATTACACTAAAAAGATAATACATAAACAGAAAATGAGTGTTAAACTACTTAGGGAAGACATGCAAAAGAAATTTGGACTAGAGGTGAGTATGTCACAATCTAGGAGAGGCAAGAAACATGTTTTGCATCTTATTGAAGGTACCCATGTAAAACACTATGCTAAGCTTTGGTCATATGGTCATATGGTGAGGAGATAAAAAAAAATCAAATACAAGATCTATCGTGAAACTGAATGTCAACTCTATGCCAGATGGTAAAAATTATTTTAGCAAACTTTATATATGTTTTGATGGAGCGAAAAGAGGTTGGAGACAAGGGTGTAGAAGAATCATAAACCTGGATGCATCACAAGAAAAAAAAAACGAAATAACTACGTAAAAAATTCCATAACCAAACCACGAAATTCCGTAGCTAAACGTAAATAGCTATGAATTTAGAAACGAATCAATTATGTAGGAAATTTCTTTGTAGCTAAAAAATAACTACAGATTCCGTAGCAAATTTGCTACGGAATTAGTTACGTACTAATTCCATGGGGAATTTACTATGACCTAATTTTGTAGCAGATCCGTAGTTATTTAGCTATGGACTAATTCTGTAGCACATATGTATCAAATTAGCTACAAATGTTTTCTGTAGCAAGTCCTAGCTATTTAACTACAAACTAATTTTATAGCTGGTATCTCGTAGAAAATTAGCTGCCACCTTATTCCGTAGCAAATATTTCATAGCAAATGAACTACGAAATATATTATAGCAAACTAACTATGGTTAAAAAGGTGACAGAATAAATTTCGTAGCAAATTTCATAATAGTATGTTGGGCAGCGGAAGACGCACCAACGAACACGGCCAAGTGCTTCGACAAACGTTCTCTGACTACCAAGACTAGTGAGAAATACGAAAATTGAAACTGAGAAACACAATGATATAAAGTGGTTCACTCGACAATGTATCAAGCTACATCCACTGTGAGAAATGAGAGAAATCTACATTGATAACCTTCAATGTTTACAAGAGAGAATCTATGACTACACTCTAATTTTAAAATTTTGGACATATTACAATGCATAGATATGGAGATGTATGAATAGCGAGATATGGAAGGCTGAACACGTAAGTATTGGGCGGGAAGAGGAAATGACAAACTAGCCCTACACCTAGTCACTTTACAGGCGGTGAAGTGACTACTCCATGCTCCTCATGCTGCCCCTGACACATAGCACTGTTCTTCGCATGTTCCCAATATATTTTTGATAGTGAGGTGTCTGACCAAGGCTTTACCTTGGACCGAGATCACCCAATTGGTCTTCGGTATGAGTGTTTCCTTTTCGATCGAGACTGTGACTATCCAACTATACCTCTGCAACTTCTGTCGAACTACACTTCATACAAGGGCAAACTATTCCTTCAAGAAAGAACTCTTCTGTCTGAACTTCGTATTGGCTTGAGGATACTACTGATACATATTCTTCTGCTGATGACAAGTTCACGACTGTGATCGTAGCCCTGACTACAGCTGTCACTGTGAACATCGGTCGGCATAATATACTGATGAACGACTTCCTCGGACACAACTCCTCGGTCCGGACTTAGTACTTCTTTTTCATAGTCTATCACCAACTGACTTCTGCTGTCTGTCTTGGATACTGCCTTTGTTGTATGGCTCAACCAAGAACATGAACCTTGATCCGGAGGAAGCATAGACTTCGGTCCTGTTGATCTTCATGTCTTTGGTTTCAACCTTCTGTTGATCTTCTGAAGGAACACTTCCTTTTGTGCTGATTTGTCATGGTTAATCTGACCGGAGCGAAGGACTCCTACTTGACCGAAAGACTGGGGACTTGTTTGAGATGCATACCTCAACAACACTGGCTAGTCTCGCCTCTATTGTTGCTTCGGACAACTGTTCCACTTCGGTTGTCATTGATAGCTCCGATTCGGATTAGGCTCCACACTATGGACCCAGAACATAAAAGCATATATGCTACTTCTTGCTTGGTGGTCTTTTTGCAATTTTATAGCTTTTGTGTTCTGGGTCCATAGTGTGTAGATGTTACTTTTTTCTTATTTTTTCTCTTTGGTTTTGTTTGTTGCTAGTCTCCCGCTAGCCTTGTTGTGTTAATAAAGTTTTCTGTTTGTTGCTGTTCAAAAAAAAAAGGAAAAAAAAGAAACTTGTTGTGGGCCAATTAAGGGGCATACAAGGGTTGTGTGATACCATAGCAATTTCAAGATTGGGAAGTAAACTATTGTATGTTAGAAATGGGGATGAACAATGGCTTGGATCTCTGAAAATCGTGTTAGAATCACTTTCAAATCAAAGTATTTTGATGGTACAATCAAATCTTTGATTGGATAAGATTCAGAGTGTTCTAGATCAGAGAAATGTGTGAAAGAATATGTTTTTCGTACCCTAGAAATGACCAAAAACGGCTATAAAACCTGTCAAAAAACTGTCACCGGGCTCGAAACACGGCCCGTGTTATCCTGACACGGCCCGTGTTTCATTGCAACATTGTTTCTGTCCCAAAACTGACATTTTACACGGCCCGTGTTATTTTCCAAAATTGCTACTGTAATCCTGACACGGCCCGTGTTATCCAAACACGGCCCGTGTCAAGATGATTTTTGGAAAATGATAGTTTTTAACAGTTTTTTACTTTGTATCTTGACAAATTCAAACAAGTGTGTACTCCACACCTTCCTTACTTGTTTAATGTTTGTTAAGATCATATTTGGTCAACAAAATTAATCCATTACACTTAAATACATATGGGTAATTTCATAAATCACCAACAAACCTCCCCCATTTAAATGTAACCTTGATTAACTTAAATAAAACATAACTATAACAAACTGATGCATAAATGAAATATCGTGACGATTGAATTTCACATTAGTGTATTACACATTCCAAATATTCGAATATCAGGGTGTCACTAAGGATTGAACCCTTTCTATTCATAGTGAATACATGAAGATAATAACACACACCAGTTTACATTCTCATAAGTTCTAACTTGACACTATTTTTACTAGCTTGTGTCCTATCCTTCAATAAGCATATCAAAGCTAAGTCCCAAGCTTCTTGAAGCAGCTAAACTTCATGCTTATATATGTAGTTCTTTTATTCTTGCACCTCCTTCACTTGTAGTACTGAACACATACCTTGGGATGATATAAACAATAATGTGTTCCAATCTTCAAATATTAAGCTTTCCACATTGAATTCAGCATCTAATGTTCAATTAGATGGGAATTGGGTATCTCAATATCAAAGATTTTTAGGTGGACTTCAAACCCATCCCTACAGCCGCCTTGTGCACAAGATCTCTCGCTAACCCTTTAGTTAGATGATCAGCTAAATTTAATTGAGTTCTTACAAACTCCACAGATATCACACCATTCGTTATGAGTTCACGAATCATACTGTGTCTAACATCTAAATGTCTAGACTTCCCATTATATACTTGACTATAAACCTTAGCCAAAGTTGCAGCACTATCACACCTGATAGAAATGGTAGATATCAGTTTAGGCCATAATGGAATTTCATAAATCAAATTCCTGAGCCACTCTGCTTCTTTGCCAGCAGCAGCCAATGCTATGAATTCAGATTCCATGGTTGAACTTGTAATACAAGTCTGTTTCTTGGATGCCCAAGAAATAGCACCTCCTCCCAGAAGAAATACCCAACCACTTGTAGAGGAGTGATCCTCCAAATTGTTAATCCAACTAGCATCTGAATAACATTATAATACCGAAGGGTATCCACTGTATGTCAAACCATAATCCATGGTTCCTTTCAAATACTTGAATACTCTATTTATGGCTTGCCAATGATGTGAACTAGGATTGCTAGTATACCTACTGAGCTTTCCTACAACATAAGCAATATCAGGCCTAGTGCTAATCATGGCGTACATAAGACAACCAATAGCCCTTGAGTATTCTAGTTGAGACACAGCAGATCCTTTATTAGGTAGAAGCTTAAGACTAGGATCTATAGGAGTGCTAACAGGAGAACAATTCTCAAAGTTGAACTTTTTCAATATCTTCTCAATATAATGAGATTGAGTGATTGAAATACCATTGTTTCCACGTTTGATTCTTATACCAAGAATCACATCCGCCTCCCCTATGTCTTTCATGTCAAAACTAGATGATAAGAATTTCTTGGTTTTGTCAACTTCATCTAGACTAGTACCAAAAATTAGCATATCATCTACATATAAACAAATTATGACTCCTTTCCCAAAAGTATCAAATTTGCTATATACACACTTGTCAGCTTGGTTTAATGCAAAACCATTAGACAAGATCACATCATCACATTTTTGATGCTATTGTTTTGGTGCTTGTTTCAAACCATACAATGATTTCTTTAACTTGCAAACCGTGTTTTCATGTCCATGCATCACAAACCCTTCAGGTTGTTTCATGTAAATCTCCTCATCTAATTCACCATTCAAGAATGCAGTTTTCACATCCATTTGATGAATTACAAGATTATGTATTGCTGCAAGAGCCAACAATAATCTAATAGTAGATATTCTAGCCACAGGAGCATAAGTATAAAAGAAGTCAATACCTTCTTTTTGCCTAAAGCATTGGATAACCAATCTGGCTTTATACTTATCTATTGTGCCATCCACTTTCATTTTCCTTTTGAGGATCCATTTACATCCTAATGCCTTGCATCCAGGAGGTAAATCAGCCAATACCCAAGTATTGTTATGCATGATAGAATCTATTTCATCATGAATAGCTTCTTTCTAGAAATGAACATCTCTTGAAGCCATAGCTTCACTAAATGTCTTTGGATCCTCCTCAATAATATAACAATATTGATGTTCAGAGATGGTCTCATCTCTTGTTCCTTCAACTAAATAAAGTTGAAAATTAGATCTAAAAGACTTAGCTTTTCTTGTCCTAGTACTCCTCCTAGGTTCAGGTACAGTACTTGTACCAGCAGAGACATTTTCTCCTTGAGTTGTGTTCTTGCTAGAAGATTGCTGAATCAAGTCCCTTGCTCTAGGTATAGAAGTAAATCTCTCTTCATCAAAGATAGCATCTCTTGACTCTATAACAGTGTTCACAGACACCGAGTCATTAGATTCTATAACATAAAATCTATATGCCTTGGAATGCTCAGCATACCCAATGAAGATACAATCTATACCCTTTTCTCCCAAGTTTTTCCTTTTTGGTTCAGTGAGTCTTACAACAGCTCTACAACCCCAAACCTTGAGATAACTCAAATTTGGCACCTTTTTATGCCAAAGTTCATAAGGACTAGCCTTACTTTTTTTGTTTGGAGTTCGGTTCAAAATATAACAGGCTATTAACATAGCCTCACCCCAAAATTCTTCACTAAGACCAGAATAGGACAACATGGAATTAACCATTTCCTTCAAGGTCCTATTCTTCCTTTCAGCTACACCATTTTGTTGTGGTGTATAAGGAGCAGTGGTTTGGTGTATTATTCCGGTAGATTCAAAATAAACCGGATCATAATATTCACCACCCCTATCCGTACGCAAAACCTTTATTAACTCATTCTTATGTAGCTCTACTTGTTGTTTATAAATTTTAAATTTATCAAGAGCTTCATCTTTAGAATGCAACAAATAGACATAACAATATCAAGATGCATCATCAATAAAAGTAACAACATACTTTTTGTTTCCTAGGGAAGGTGTTGCATGGAAATCACACAAGTCACTATGTATGAGTTCCAACACCTGCTTTCTCTAACAACATCTTTGAAAGGTTGTCTAGTGATTTTAGTCAACATACAAGTTTTACATTTCTCAATATTCATATCAAAAGCAGGAATCATACTCATTTTAGACATGTCTTTTAATATCTTGTAATGAATATGTCCTAGTCTAGCATGCCATAATTGTGATTTATTCAAACTATTGCTAGTACTAGTTGAAGCCATACAAATCGAATTATCATAAGAAGGATAATTAAGATTAAGCCTAATCATACCATTACATACATATCCAAATCCCACAAAAGTACCATGTCTTGACAATATATACTTATCACTTTCTAATACTTGTTTATAACCACACTTACTTAATACAATTTCAGATAAGAGGTTCTTTCGAATCCCCGGTACATACAATACATTGTCTAAAGATAAACATTTTCCAGAAGTAAAATTAAGTAAAACAGATCCTAGTCCCTTGATTGGTTCGGTAGCAACATTCCCCATCTTTACAGCAGGTCCATCTTCAATTGGTTGATAGTCTTTAAACCAACGAAGATCCTTGCAAACATGACTTGTTGCACCTGAATCAACCCACCATGCAACATCATCATCCTGCACATAGAATGCTTCAGAAATCACAGAAACATAATTCTGCACATATTTAAGATTTTGAATAAAATCAGATTTCTGACCTTATTGCTTGTCCGGATCCTTAGATCCACTTGGACCCACATCCTTGTCCTTGTTCACCGTACGGAGGCGACAATCTTTCTTGAGATGACCCGGTTTGTTACAACCCCAATAAACCAACTTAGCCTTTTTGTTTGAAGACTTGTCATCTTTCCCTTTAAACTTCCTTTTACCTTTAAACTTATTGGAATTCTTAGATCCCTCTCCTTCCACCATGTTCACAGAAGAAGAACCAATTTGGTTCTTGCCTTTAGGATTGTTATCGAGTTCTTGAGCCTTTAAAGACTCCTCAATCCGTATATGGCTTCCAAGTTTAACCAAAGTCAACTCTTCCTTCTTGTGTTTTAAAGTGTGTTTAAAATCTTTCCAGGATGGGGGCAATTTGTCAATGATGACAGCTACAGAAATGGCTTCATCCATCTTCAAATTGTGTTGAGCAAATTGTCCCAAAATCCTTAACATTTCATGGTATTGTTCCATCACAGGCTTGGAATCAATCATTTTGTATCCCATGAAATTGCTTACAAGAAACTTCTTACTAGAAGCATCTTCAGCCATGTACTTGGATTCCAACGAATCCCATAGTTCTTTTGCAGATTCAACATTTTGATAAACATCAAACAGAGAATCAGACATACCATTGAGAATGTGACCACGACATATGTAATCATCGTTCTCCTACTTTGATCTCCTTCTTGTTGCCTCCAGGGGTTCATCTTCAATAACTTCAGGTATGGGAGTACTTAGAATATACACCACTTTGAGGGTTGTGAGAAGAAAGTGCATCTTCTTTTGCCATCTCCGGAAATCTTGGCCATCAAACTTGGTTAACTTGTCAAATTTGCTTATCATATCTTTCACAGAAGTTTCATTTGCCATTGTTGCAGAAAATACTTTGATTTTTGTTAGAAACGGGGATGAACAATGGCTTGGATCTCTGAAAATCGTGTTAGAATCGCTTTCAAATCAAAGTATTTTGATAGTACAATCAAATCTTTGATTGGATAAGATTCAGAGTGTTCTAGATCAGAGAAATGTGTGAAAGAATATGTTTTTCGTACCCTAGAAATGACCAAAAACGGCTATAAAACCTGTCAAAAAACTGTCACTGGGCTCGAAACACGGCCCGTGTTATCCTGACACGGCCCGTGTTTCATTGCAACATTGTTTCTGTCCCAAAACTGACATTTTACACGGCCCGTGTTATCCTGACACGACCCGTGTTATTTTCCAAAATTGCTACTGTAATCCTGACACGGCCCGTGTTATCCAAACACGGCCCGTGTCAGGATGATTTTTGGAAAATGATAGTTTTTAACAGTTTTTTACTTTGTATCTTGACAAATTCAAACAAGTGTGTACTCCACACCTTCCTTACTTGTTTAATGTTTGTTAAGATCATATTTGGTCAACAAAATTAATCAATTACACTTAAATACATATTGGTAATTTCGTAAATCACCAACATTGTATAAAGCTAAACGTGTTATATTAAACATTACCAAGGACTATCAATTAGCTTTACGTCATAAATGTGAAAAAAGAGAGTCTGTTTTTGATATTTCAGTCACATATATCAATCTGTGCATCAATAATCCAACATCAAAGCTTCATGGTAAACTTACGAAGTTCATAAAAGTTATTTGAGATTGGAAATTATATTTTGATTGAACAAATTTTATTGTTGAATAGGACCTCAATCAAACACCGCCCTTTTGGGCGGAAGGCTATTAGGGCCTTGAGGGGCCATGGCCTAGAGCTGCACAAAGTGAACCGGTTTTTAAAAAAACCTGAACCAGTTTTTTGAATAACCGGTTTCAGTTTAACCGGACCGTCGGTTTTTAACCGGTTTCCCTTTAGTCACTGGACGGTTTTTTGACCCCGGTTTTTTAACCGGAAAATAACTGGTTTTTTCCGGGGTTTTTCTGCCCGTTAGAAAACAAGAATTTTTATAAAAATCTAATTTTTTTATTCTTTTATAGCCGTTTTAAACCCCAAAATACCCAGTTTACCCCTCTATGGTTAGTATATATAGGTATTGGTTCATTTGGATTCAACACCCCGCAAAAAACACTCATTACTCTCGACTTTTTCGCATTCTCGATCTATTTTCTAGCATTTTCAAGATGGCTTCATCTTCCGCTTCCATTGATACTTCTGGCATTACAAAAACTATACCAACGATGATATATTTGAAATCAAACCAATAACGCGAAACCCCGAAGTTTGGTCAAATTTCGATTTTTGCATTATGAAAGATGGGGTGAAGAAAGCTCGATGCAACGATGTGCGAAGTTGTATGCGACTGCGAGCAACTCAACGTTGAGAACACACAAAGATAGTGCATGCAAAGCGGTCCAACAAACTAATACCGATCCGACGTAAACTACTTTTGGATCGGATGGTGGTTTATTTATTTACGAAAACGATGCGGTACAAGAAGCATTTGCCAAGTTTGTCATCCAAGAAGCACTTCCATTCGACCACTTCGACAACCCTCGTCTTACGGAAATCATCAAAACGAAACTTCAACCTCAATATACCGCTGTAAGTTGTACTACTCTTAGACGTGATGCTATTAAACTTTGGGACAAAGCAAAATCCGAAATAATTGTAGGATTTACAAACTACAAAAATTCGGTGTCGCTTACTTATGACGTTTGGACCGCCCCCCACGGAACTGTCAATTCTTACTTAGCCGTTACCGCATATTGGTTCAATCCCGATAGTTGGTTAATGATGAAATGGATTATTTGTTTTAAATTATTTGATTATCCTCATACTGATGCAAATTTAAGAAAGATTTTACACGACGTTATGGGGGAATATAATTTAGAAGATAAAATTTTTTCAATGTCCCTCGATAACGCTTCAAACAACACAAACGTCATCAACCGACTAAAATTAAGACTAAAACCACTTTTAGATGGCGACTTTTTTCATACCCGATGTGTTGCACATATTATCAATATAAGTGTGCAAGCCGGGCTTCTTGTTTGTGATCCATTTACGTATGAAATTTGAAAACTTATTAAACACAATTTACGGATCAAGTAACGAACGACAAGCAAATTACAGGCGTTTTTGTGCACAATGTAACGAACCTTGTTTAGGCCATAACCATGACAATAATACAAGATGAAACTCTACTTGTGTTATGTTTGAAAGTATTTTACGACAAAAACTCACACTTAACGTTTTAATGATATATTTGCCGAAAAACGCCGATCGGTTTCAATTCCCGAAGGATTGGGAAATCCTTCAAGAACTAACAAATTTTCTACAAGTTTTTAAAGAGGCAACAACATTGTTGTCGGGAGTTTACAATCCTACAAGTCCTTTGGTTTTAAATCAAATTTTCTTATGACGGAAAAAATGGCAAATTACGAGTTTTCACCAAATCCAATGTTTACTAACATGGTTCTTGCTATGAAAACCAAGTTTTTAAAATATTTTCGGGAAATGCCTTTCGTTTTTACATGTGTCGCGGCTCTAAATATTACTATAAATGTAGGTGGTGTAAACATTTTAATGAGACAAATTGCCACAAACTCTGGTTAAATGAACTCGAACTACATTTCGTTGAAAATCAAGATTTTAAAGTTAATGATTCTTTCAAAAATAATTATTCCACCATTACGCAACCAAGTAATCCAATAGTTGATCATATTCGGAGGGGGATGGCGGGATCATCTTCAATGGAAAAGAAACGCCAATATCCAACTATATAACATTTTGATGGAGGACGCGACTAAACGCCAACGAACTTCGGCCCCAAGTAGCGAATTGGGCAATTATATGGCATCAAACTTTTTAGCCCACTTTACCGTCGAATAATTTCATAACTTTGACATTTTGGCTTGGTGGAAAGAAAAGAAACCGCAATTCCCGATTCTAGCCGTCATGGCCCGCGATTTACAAACCATCCAAGCTTCCACGGTAACTTCGGAATTTGCTTTTTCTTTTAGTGGCAGGGTCATAACGGAATGAATGTCCAAACTTATCACCGAATCGATGGAAGTATGTGTGTGCTTGAAGGATTATTTGGATGGGATCGAAAGGATACAACATTGCATTTCGCTTGAAGGGGAGCTTTTACCACCGGTGGAAGAGTATATCCACAAAGAAGAGGTTGCAATGGGGATATCACATCCAATGACCGAAGTAGATGAGGGTGAGGTTGAAGAATTATCGAATAAAAAACGTTTGCATTCTTGAAGATTTGAAGACGACCAACTTGAAGACTATAATTCCTACTATTTTTCTTATCGATGTTTATGTAATTTGAAGTTTAAAACTATGTTATTCGAAGTTGAAGACTATAATTCATAGTGTATGTTTATGTAATTTGTTGGAGTTCAACCTAGATTATTCGATGTTCAACCTAGGTTATTCGAAGACTATAATTCCTAGTTTATATTTATGTAATTCTTACCGACGTTTGTTTATGTGATCTTAAGTTCAATCTATGTTATGCAAAGTCCAAACAATGTTGTTTCTTATTTTATATCCTAACCAAATACAATAGAAGTTATTATGTATTTTTGTAGTATTTAAAAAAAATAAAAAAATCGGTTTTTATACAGGTTATTAAAAACCGGTTTTATATATAACCAGAACAGGTTCGACCGGTTAGCATTTCTAGGGTAAAAAACCGACTAAAACTGGACCGGTTTAAACCGAAACCGGTTGAAGGAAAACCGGTTTTTCAAAAAACCGGTTCGGGAAAAAACCGAAACCGGTTAAAACCGGCTTATGTGCACCTCTACCATGGCCCCCTTACTTTTTTTACTTCTAAGTATCACTATTAATATACATTTCAAATATTGGATTCATTAATATACTAAAAGATTTGAAATATTGGAGCCTCAAAAGTGAAACCCAGCTTATATAATATAGAAAATTGATTTGTATTGCTTATGTGTTTCTTTACGTGGGTTTACGGCTTGTTGTTCCTTTTTTTAAGACCACCATCCACAATTTTCTATAAATATCTTACCCCATACCACGTATGTGGGGTGTACATTTCCTTCTTTATATCTTAACTAGATTACAAACCCGTGTATTACACGGTTGGTTAAAAAACTTATATAATAAGAAAAACATTTTATTTTCAAAATACGATTTTTTTTTTTTGTAAATTTCAATGTTAAAACCGAATTTTTTTCCCGAAAAATGTCCTATGAATGAGCTTCAATGTAAAAGAAATGACAGATTATCAAAAATGATTTCGAAAAAAGTTATTTTTTCAGTGTACGATGCTATTAGTGAACTTTTTTGCAAAGTTCAATGTTAAAATCGATAATTTTATCCAGAAAAATCTCCTCCAAATGACCTTTAATATAAAAGAAATGAAACTTTTCCAGAAACCGATATTTTTTTTCTAAAAAAAGGTGAAACTTTTCCACATCATGTAAAAATTTTCGAAAAAAAATCAGTTTTCAAAGTACGATGCTATTAATGATTTTTTTTTTTCAAATTTCAATGCTAAAACCGATATGGTTTTCTAGAAAAAAAAGTCTTATAAATGAGCTTCGATATAAAAAAAACAAAAGTCTTAGTATGGGATGAGTCAGAGCGAGGGGAGTAGTTTAAGTAAGGAAATGGGGCAGATGCCTCTTGAAGAGTAATGGAGGTGTGCGAAGGTAGGCTCAAAACTTTTCCAGTTCATCTAAATTTTTTTCTAAAAAAATACATTTTTTAAAGTACGATGCTGTTAGTAAAAGATAACACTAACAGATAACAATAACAACCATACATATTGATTTCTGATTTTTTTTTTTTTTTTTTTTTGGATTAACCGGAATCCTATGAAATATGCTAGAAAAACATATCAAAGTACGATGCTGTTTTTTATTATATCGTTATTTTACCATTCAAATTGCATTTTTTTTTACGTGATTGCATTGCTAATTCTTTTTTAGCACATTTTAATTTTAAATTTACTTAATTTTCTCATAAAAGCATTACTTTAGTGAAGATGGAAGTCATATTAATCAAATATGGATTTTTATATTCAAAACTGATGCAGGTCAAACTTAATAAGTTATGTAAACTCATAGTAGAGTTTGGTATCAAATTTTTATCCAAAATTATAAATTTGTAAAATTTCTATCAATTGATATAAAAAATAACTAAAATCATTGTACAATAAAGTATTAACCATATAAATAAACGATTATCGAATAGATTCATATACACCATTAATTCTTAACCATAGTCGTCAAAACGAAATGTTGCTTATATTTGAATGATACTAAATTTTTTTTATATTTTGAACAAACCATTAATTCGTAATCGAAGTTGTCAAACACCTAAATCAAACCAATTTTATTGGAATTAAATTTTAAATAAATATTGAGAAATTTTCCTAAGATATAGTTGTGAGGAAGACAACTCTCAATTTTGTGAAAAAGGAATTTGCGGTCTTTCTCACAAAATAGACAGCACTTTCGCGATAAAACCCTTTCATTTTAGGTAATCTTTTTTATTAAATCATAAAACTTAAAAATCTAACTAATAACTCTTATAATATATCAAGTTTAAATAAACTATATTTTAACATAAATTCTATTATATAGAATCACGACATTAATAACTCAAAATACATTAAAATAACGGCAAAATGCAGTGGAAACTTATAGAGTTGACTCAAAAATTAAAACCGACATGAATGATGCTTCCTTTTAACTCAATAATGGCTGGTTTTACCATGAAGTGTGGATCATTGAGCATTTTTGTTGTCTTTGGTAACATTTTTTGTAAAATAGAAACTGGAGGATTTATTTCAATGGCAATTACACGAGCTAAACATAGAGCGGAACCATTTTAACATGTTTATTTTGTTCAAATATTGCTTCAAAAAGAGATCTGAAACAAAATTTCCATCAAAAGAACTCAATTTAGATTACAAAACACCCATGGTATCTACACAAGCATCTCTCACAATGTATTCAGGGTGTTTTAGTATTTTCACAATGGTACTAACCAAAAGCTTTAAAAGTTTCAAACATTGGCCTAAGAAAACCAAATGCTAAGCCACCAAGAATGCTACCCACAATAATTAAAACAGGGAGGGTGCAAGAAAAATCCAAACGATCAATCGTCTGCAAGTGATAACCACAATTAGGAATTCTCCTTCAACTAAAATTTATCATCGAAAAAATTCTCTTTAGGATTTCTTTTGTTTCTGGTTTTTCTGACCAATTTTGATCATGGCCGGTGACACTCCCGGCATGATTCAGTGGTCTAATCCGTCTCTTGATGCTGCAAAAATTTCTCATGATCAAAATATTGTATTTTCTGCTCAAATGTTAGTTGATTCTGAAATCTTGAAAACAAAAAATGATGAACAGAATTGTTCCCTTAATTCATTAAATACTGCTGATGAATTACAAGAAAAAAGAAATCGTTATCGTTCTCGTGATTACAAAGGAGCAATGTTTAAAAACTATTCTGGAAATTTGATTGAAGCTACTGATAAAAGAAGAAACAAGGAAAAAACTGAAAATCTGCATAGAAAACGGATCCCCACTGTGGATATCGTCAAGGCTCCATCGGATTCCGACGTCAACCAACCGCTCGTGACTTCCATGTTCGTAGATGGTAGTGAGGGGGTAGATGATCCAAGTTGGAACTGCATCACCGAAGCAAATAATCTCACCAAAGAACAACGGGAATCGAGAAGTACCTCACCGGAAATAATAACATCGAGAAGAACCTCACCGGAAATAATAACCTCGACCTCACAATATCCCGGTATTTTGGTTGACCGTAATCGAAGTGGACCACCTGCGATGGGTCTACAAACGACGGAAAATGGAAGCAAAGAAGGGGGTAGCAGTTACGGCCTTGGCAGATCGGAAGCGGATGTTGCTTGGTCGCAAACGAAGCAAAAGTCGCAAATCAGGAACAAAACGCCGGTGGTTTTTTTGCCGGTTCAGCGTGAAGATGGAACGTACACCGGCGAACGAGCTATAGCCGGAGATAGAAGGTGCACCGGCGAAGGAGCTATAGCCGGCAATTGGATGTGCAAAGATGAGTCTTCGAAGGTGGGAGACAATCCCGTTGGAAACACGGGAGACTTTTTCTTTTGCAGCAACAATCACGTTCCAAAAAAAGGTAAAAGTGTTTTAGGTTTCAATTCTAATCCCTCATCTCCATAAAAAATTTAAAATTTCTCCCTAGGATTGAGACCATGCATAAGACCCCTCTTAATCCTCTTAATGTTTGTCCTTCTAATTTAAAAACGAATTCCGCTTCTAGAACTTTTGATAAAAATGATAATTTAAATAATAATAAAATTGTTTTCGATAAAAATGAAAATTTAAATTATACTAATAAAAACATAAATGCGTGGTCTCGAAAATTACCGTTGCTTGCTAATTCCCAAGCCAATATTATTAGCGGATCTCAAAAACAAACTAGCTCTATGTTTCACCATATTCCTAATATTAGCAACGACATTAATGTCCCAATCGATATCCCTTTGGAGGCCGTTAATAAAATTTGCGAAACTCATGCTAGAACTAGAGTAAATTACACTTTTGGTCCTTGTGGTTGGCAAAAAAATACCACATAGGTCCTAACTATCCAAATCCAACGTTTTAGGTCACTAAGGTTTCCGAAAACTAACAAATACGTCCCTGGGTCAAGTAAAGTGACTAAAATGCCCTTTTTATTTATTTTTCATTTTCTTTGAATTACTTAATTATTCTATTATTAAAAAAATACCCCACCCCCACCCCCCCTCTCTCTCTCTCTCTCACAGCAAACAAGACGGCGGTGGAGCAGTTGATTTTTTTTCATGTGTTCTTCAAATGCCCAGGTTGATTAACTCGGTTACAAAGTCCCTTCCCAGTGTGCGCTAGAGCGGGCCATACAAGGGCAAAAAAACAAAACTAACTGGAATAACTTTGCACCAAGAAATAACAAAGAAGGGAAAAAAGCTGAAAACTAGCTCTGCATACGAAGAAAGAAAACCAATAGCACCTCCAACTCTGACTGAAATCAATCCAACCTGGGAAAAAACTGAATAGTCAAACAAAAGACCACCCACCAAGCAGCTAAGCACCGAGACAACAGCCGAGACTCGAGAGAACAGGAGACACCAGGACTAAATTGCAGCTATACCATTTATTCGGTTGTTTGTGAAAACTGAATTATAACGCCAAACAAATAGATTTGTCACCAAGTGAGAAGCTCGATATCATAGCGTGAAGACATGTGCGTGTCTGTGTGTGTTTATTTGCATGCTAGATTGTTAATCGGCATCCGGTATCAGAAATTTGCATTATATTCCATTGTTAGTGTTGATGACTGTTATGTGCATTAGGAATGGTACTGTACAAATTATCATTGCATATCAGGAGAATTAGTTCTTCTAGAAAAATGCTTGATGTCGAAAAGTCAACCCAGAGCTTCCGTCTACGGTTGCTAATACTAGCATCGGTGCTCGCACAGAAACAAGAAGTCGCCGCTAGGGTCTTTGATCGAGACATGATTGAATCTTTAATCATGCAATGGAGGTTTTTTCAGACTTCGATCTGATCAATAGTGTACAAGGTTATCGCTAATTCATTTAGGTATGTTATTTCATTTCCGGGGAGAGAGAGAGAGAGAGAGAGAGAGAGAGAGAGAGAGAGAGAGGTGGGTGGGGTGGGGTGGGTGGGGGTGGATTAGGTTTTTTTTTTAATTAATTAATTATATAATATGTATAAAAGAAAAAAGAAAAAAAGAAATTAAAAAGGGTATTTTAGTCACTTTACTTGATCCAGGGACGTATTTGTTAGTTTTCGGAAACCTTAGTGACCTAAAACGTTGGATTTGGATAATTAGGACCTATGTGGTATTTTTTGCCAACCACAGGGACCAAAAGTGTAATTTACTCCTAGAACTATTTGTGGTTATTTTGTCGGTAAATTTATGACATATTCAGACGTCTGTTATCTTGCTTCCAAAATGTGGTCCAAACATGGCATTGTGGACGTTTTATTAAACGGTCACCATGTGTACCTGTTTAAATTTAGTGATGATCAAGGCCTTCAACATGTCATCACCCATGGTCCCTGGACATTTAGAGGTGTCCCGATTGTCATTCAAAAATGGAGACCTGGACTTACAATTCATAAAAACAAACATGACAAGCTCCCTCTTTGGATCAAAATCCACGATATCCCCTATGAGGCTTGGAGTCACGAAGGCCTTAGCCACCTTGCTTCGAAAATTGGACTGCCCCTGGCTATGGACTCTTATACGGCTAACATGTGTACTTATGCGGCAGGAAAAGCCGTTTATGCCCGTGTCCTCCTTGAGGTCCCTGCTAGGTCCTCATGGGTGGACCATGTCCTGATCCGTATCCCTAATCCCAATACTCTTGAGTTTTCCACTCATTCTCTTTGTATCGAGTACGAATGGAAACCTCCTATGTGCTCTCATTGTATGGTTTTTGATCATGAAACTAAATATTGCATGCATGTCATTTCAAAACATAATGAAGTAAATCTAAAAAACAAAGAACCACTTGATCAATTACAAACTTCTATGCATTTGGAACAAGATGATGGCTTTAAGGTTATTTCAAAAAAGAAAAATGTTTTAAAACAAAGTTTAAATTACGAAAAGAAAACTCAAGATATTTCTCAAAGCAAAACTAATAGAAAAAATCAAAGTTTCTCGAAGATTAAAAATATTTCTACAAACAACGCTTTTAATAAAAATAAAAATACCAATTTTAATAAATCGCGAGCTGTGTTTCAAAAGGTTCCTAATAAGAACCGCCCCGCTATTCCCGCACATTCTCATATTCCATCCCAGAAGGGACCTGCCAGTGTTGGCGGTTTTCCTAGCCCCATCCTCCGCTTACCGTCTTCCCCTCCCCAAAAAATAACTGAACGCTCCACCCCTATCTTTAACGCCTTCTCCGTTCTTGAGTCTTGCTCCTCCGATGTCACCGTTCCTCCTGCTTATTCATCCCCCTCCCCCCTCCTCGTTCTCATCCCCTGACTATTCCGACAGTTTTGTCACGGACACTGACGACCTCCTTAGCGAGGATGAATGCATTGAGGTCGACTCTGATGATGGTGAGACTGCCCAGTTCATTGCTGGTGAGATTGGATCTCCCCAGGATCACGTTATGTTAGCTCCGGTGTCCGAGCAGATGGACACCACCCCACTAACGGTTTCCATATGACGCACATCGCTTCCTGGAACTCGCGCGATCTCTGTAACCTTTCTCATCAGAAAGCTCTAACAGACCTTATTCGCGATCAAAACCTTCAAATCTGTGCTGCTGTGGAGACTCGTGCCTCTTTCTCTAATCTCCCTTATATTTGTAGTCGTGTTTTTGGCTCCTGGTCTTGGTCTTCCAATGGGCTCTTTTGCTCTAGGGGGACTAGAATTGTGGTTGCTTGGGACCCGATGGCTGTTGATATGATGCTTCTCGACTGCAATGATCAGGTTATGCATTTCAGCGTTAAGATTCGTGCGACTTCTTCTTCCTTCTTCTGCTCGTTTGTTTATGCTCATAATAATCACATGCAACGTCGCATTCTTTGGAACTCCCTTGAAGCCCATAAGCATGTAGTTAAAGATGAGCCGTGGATCGTTTTGGGTGACTTCAATGTTGCCCTTGACATGAAAGATAGCATCAGTGGGGCTTCAGGTATCTCTCGGGGCATGGATGATTTCAGGAACTGTGTCTACCGAATTGATATGGACGACCTTAATTATAAAGGTCTCTTCTACACTTGGACTAGGTCTCCTAATGGTTCTGGAGGCATTCTCAAAAAGCTTGACCGGGTCTTGGGTAACCCGCGCCTTTCTTCCCTACCGCTCTTCCGATCACTCCCCTGCTGTCCTTTATCTTCCTCTCCCTACCCCGTTCAAGCCTAAACCGTTCAAGTTTCCTAACTTTCTGACCTACAAGAACGAGTTTAAGCAGGTTGTTGCTTCTTCTTGGAACCCCGATATTCATGGTTATCAGATGTTTAAGGTGTTCCAAAACCTTAAAAATCTGAAAATGCCTTTGCGTAGGTGGCTCCGCAGCCATGGCAACATCTTTTCTAAGGTCACTTCCCTCCGTACTGAGCTTGATAGGGTTCAAATTGCTTAGGATCGGGATCCCTTCAATAAGGATCTCCGCGACGAGCAGTGCCGATACCTCCAAGCTTACAACGAGGCGTGCCTGGATGAGGAGAGGTTCCTGAAGCAGAAGGCTAAGGTTGATTGGCTCCGTGAGGGTGACAAAAATTCTTCTTTCTTTCATAAGACGGTTAAAAGCCGCAACACTCGCAATCGTATCGACTCCATCCAGGATAACCAGGGCAACTGGATCACTGGGGATGCCCTTACAAATCACTTCGTCTCCCACTTTCAAACTTTCTTGGGCTCTACCCACCCCTCTCTTGCTATTCACGATCCCTCCTCCCTTTTCACCAAAAAGCTCTCCCCTCTTCAGTCTACCGCTATGATTACCCCTATTACGGACGAAGAGGTGAGGTGCGTCATGTTTCAGATGGGCGATGATAAAGCCCCTGGCCCTGATGGTTTCTCTGCTAAGTTCTTCATGTCTGCCTGGGATATTGTGGGTCCCGATGTCTGTTCAGCGGTCAAGGAGTTTTTCTCTTCGGGAAAACTACTCAGGTCGTTCAACAACACCGTGCTTGCTCTTATCCCTAAGGTAGACTCCCCGACCAAAGTCACTGATTTCCGCCCCATTGCCTGCTGTAACGTTTTTTACAAATGTATCAGCAAGATTATTGCGGATCGTATCAAGAACCATCTTTCCTCTCTGGTTGATGAAAATCAGTCAGCTTTCATCCCTGGGCGCCTGATTACTGACAACGTTCTTCTTGTCTAGGAACTCATGCGTGATTACCACCACCATCATGGAACCCCCAGGTGTGCTCTTAAAGTTGACATTCAAAAAGCCTATGATACGGTTGACTGGTGCTTTCTTCGTACCATCTTGATCGGGTTTGGCTTCCCCATTCGTATGATTGACTAGATCAGGACGTGCGTCTCTACTTCTGCTTACTCTGTCAGCATCAATGGATATGGCTTTTTCACTGGTCAAAGGGGTCTCCGGCAGGGAGACCCCCTCTCTCCATATCTCTTCACTCTTGTCATGGAGGTGCTTAACCTTATGATTAAGAGAAACATCGATGTCTCCGATTCTTTCAAATTCCACCGCCAATGTGAGGAACAAAGTATCACCTATCTCTGCTTTGCCGATGATCTTCTTCTTTTCTGTCATGGCGATAGCTCTTCGGTCCGTATCATCTGTGACTCTCTTGCTGAATTCTCTGGGGTCTCTGGGCTCCATCCTAACGTGGCGAAGAGCGAAGCCTTCTACTGCAACATTGGTGAGAGGGCTAGAGCTGCCATCGACCGCATTATTAGGTTTCCGGAGGGATCTCTCCCTGTCCGATACCTTGGTGTCCCTCTCATCACCACCCGCCTTGTTCACAAGGACTGTAAAGGCCTTGTGGATAAAGTCAAATGTAGGCTTAAAGACTGGAAAAACAAGTCTCTATCTTTTGCCGGCCGTCTCCAGCTCATCCTGTCTGTTCTTCCTTCCATGCAAATCTATTAGGCTTCTGTATTTATTCTTTCTAAATCTATCTCTAACGAGATTGAGAAGCTCATTAGGAGGTTCCTCTGGTGCCACGGTGAGATGAAATGTGGTAAAGCCAAAGTCTCCTGGAAGACTGTTTGTCTCCCTAAGACCCAAGGTGGTCTTGGAATCCGTAGCCTTGCTGTCTGGAATGTTGCCCTTATGGCTTCCCATGCCTGGAGAATCCTTTCTAGGAAGGATTCTCTCTGGGTCAGGTGGATCCACTCCTACCGCCTCTGTGGGCGTAACTTCTGGGATGTCCCCAAGAAGCACAGTACTGGCTATGCCTGGCGCAATATCCTTGACATGCGGGGCAAGATTAGGGAGTTTATTGTCTCCCAGGTTGGTGATGGCTGCTCTACTTCAGCGTGGTTTGACAACTGGCACCCAGCAGGTCCCCTCTCTCAGTTCTTGTCCTCCCGTAACATCCATGCTGCGGGTTTCTCTCTTGACTCTAGGGTCGCTGACCTTGTCCACAATGGGTGTTGGGTTCGACCCCAATGCTGGAGAGACCCCCATCCCGCTCTGATGTCTCACAACGCCCCTACTCTTACCACGTCTTTTCCTGATAAACTCCTTTGGAGATCTTCAGATGGTAAACTCTTTCCCTTTTCGGTTCGTTCGGTTTGGCACTCTATCCGTCCTTCTGATCAGCCTGTCGACTGGTATCACCTTGTTTGGTTCTCCCAGAATATCCCTAGACATGCCTTTATTCTATGGGTGGCTCTTAAAGACCGTCTTAAGACCCAGGATAAAGTCAGAAGCTGGGAGACGTCTGCCAACCTCGTCTGTGCCTTCTGTGGAGTCTGTCCTGACTCCCTTCCCCATCTCTTCTTTGAATGCTCTTTCCCTTCTATGGTTTGGCATGATCTTCAGCATGTCATTAACTTCTCCTCCCCATCTGATCGCTGGTTTGATATCATTAATATGCTCAAGCCTATCTCTAAGGGTAAATCCATTTGGTCTGTTATACGTAGACTTGTGCTTGCGGGAGCTGTTTACCACATATGGCAGGAAAGAAATAATCGTATTTTTAAAAATAAAAAAAGACTGTATCATGATGTAGTCAAAAATATTACTGATGATGTACGATGTAGACTGATGACTATTACCATGAAACCTACCCCTAATGTCGTTATGGCTAAAAGGGTTTGGGCCGTCTCTTAATCTTGTGTGTTTTTTTGCTTTGCCTGCTTTGTTTACTCTTTTGCAGGATTTAACTTGGTTTGCTGGTATGTTTATGTTTGTTTTCTTGGTTCCTTTGCTTGTATGGGTTCCTAGGGTTGTAATGTTTTCCCTTGGGGCCTGTCCCATTGGGTTTATTTCCTTTTCATAGGTGGGGAGTCCCCAGCCTGCAATTGTATTTATTCTTTTTTTAATAAATTTTCCAGAGGTGCCGCCCTCCTTTACCAAAAAAAATAATTAAAACAGGGCAGAAAGCTAAGTCTGGTGTAAACAATATGTACAAATAATAAAAATAGGAAAAAGGAACCAAAAAAGTAATTGGAATCATGAAACCAAACATCTAAATGGCAGCATCTTTTGATTATTTAGATATCTACAAAAGCAGATTAACCAAATGCATTATCATTTCAAATAAATTAAAACTAAAATCCATTTAATATTAAGAGTTTTTTGACTGATGCTTGTGTTCATTCTATCATGATCCACTGGTTGTTTTGAGAGATGCTATGGTGGTATGTGCATTAATGAGAGCATGTTATTACTGATAAAAAAAACCTAAAGTACATCGTTTACTTTGGTAAAAATAGTAAAAGTTTGGATTATAGCAAGCTCGTTGGTTGGATTAGAGCATACTTGTTTTTACTAATAAAATACTAAAGTAGATTGCTTATTTTGGTAAAAATAGTGAACTTGTAGATAAAAAAAAGCCCCTATTAACAATGGTAAACTTGTCTTCTTCCATACTTGGGCTTTAATTTCTCCCGTATTTCAAAACTATAAAGTGGAGATTGAGAGTGTGAATATTATCGAGTGTCATAATTTATTAATATAAAGCTTCGTATCCCGATTACTTAATTTCTTAATCTAATTGAAAGGATTCTGGAAATGATAAAAGCATAATAATTGAGTCAAGTTCAGATCACATCAGAGTGATATGTATTTGGAGTATAAGATGATTGAATATGGCGTTCTTTTAAAATAGTCATATATGTAATTAGCCTAGTAAGTAGGAGAACAACAATTATTCAGAGAATCACTACAATCAGGAAACACCAATTCAGTATTGGAAGTTATGATACACCAATTATTCAGAGAATCACTACAATCAACAGAGATTCTACTAAAATGCAAATACATTACAGATAAAAACAATTAGGATTCTGTCGCATGGTTAAGTATTCAATTCAAACATATACAGTCGAGAGAGATAGAGAGTAACAGGGGCATTTTACCTCTTTTGAGAAATTTCAAATCCAATAAACCATAGGAAGAGGGATCTGTCTTTCTCAAAATTGCGAAATAGCACCCCATGGGTTGGAGAGCAGACCATGAGTCAAAGAAAAAACATAGTCTACATAAACATACAGGAACTAATTTATCAAACCAGCATTGAGGATAGGATAGAAAATTGAGTGATAGGGGAGAAGCGCCAAAGATAGGGATGAGATTGAGAGGATTATTAAAATTTTGAAACTTTAACGGTGATCACGCATTTGGTTGTGTGAAAAAGGCGCTGAGAATTAGGTCTAATCCTAGAAAATTTCAATTGAGGTTTAGACTCGATTTATGGCAGTGGTGAAGATGAAGCATGAATGAGAATTCAAAAATTGAAATAATCCTTCATCCTCTCCTCAATTTATGGAAACTTTTCAAAATTTAAGAGATTTTGGGGATTTTCCTTTCAAAATGGGTAAGGCTGGGATGAGCGGGAGGAGTAGAGAGAAAGAGGTTGCAGATTTCATGCAATTTAGATTGGAAAACGTTTTCGTGAGTCCCTAAACCTACCGAAAATCATAAAGCACCATCACAACTTGGATGGCTCAGGATCTAATATACACAAAATTCAAAGGATCAAGAAGTAGTATACTTACTCGGTTCCTTTAATGCAAAGGACGCAAAATTGTTCAAGGGAGAGAATTGCACACCATTCCTCTTTTGATTTCACAACATAACTCATTAAAATTACATTCAGAATCGAGGAAACCCTAGTTGTAGTGATATTTAGGGATTTGAGTATCTCGTTGGGGATCAAAATACAATGTAAATAGAAGTGAACATATCCATGTTGGCATTTGAAGATGAACTTGGCCACAATAAACCAAAACAACCCTAAATCCATTGAAATTCGTCTTTGCATAATAAACGTTAAGAGGAGCATTCTGGTTAGGCGTAGTGATCAGAGGCCATCAGAGTAGCAGAACTCTCTGGAAGACGATTGTATTTGGGGGCAAAAAGGGGAAGTTCGATGATTAAGGGGCCGTTTGAATGTGCTTATAGAAACTGCTTATTGACTTATTGGCTTTTTAGAAAAGTCATAAGTTATAAGTAAGGCCTCCTTACTTATTAAAAACTGCTTATTTACATTTGGTAAGGGCAAATAAGCAGTTTTTAATAAGTAAGGAGGCCCTTACTTATGACTTATGACTTTTCCAAAAACACAATAAGCCAATAAGCAGCTTTATAAGCACATCCAAACGGACCCTAACTTGAAATCCATATTGCACGGAGAAATTATAGGAAGGTGAAATTATGGGAAGAACTTATTAACGATTTGTGCTGAATCAGTTCCTGATTTCTTGGAATGAATTTCGAACGGAAAATATAAATAAAAGCATACAGCCATTGGCAGGAAAAGAATGAGAAGACTTGCTATTAGAATGACACATCACAAATAGAGGTCTAAAAAGATGTCATGTGGCACTTAATAGCTTCTTTTATTATAATAGATAGATTGATTGATTTTCAAATTTAATTTAATCATGTCAATTTTATTAGATTTTATGTTCATATTTTTATTAAAATGAAAATAGGCCACTTAAACATTCTAATATAAAGCATTTATTAATGTCATTTTTTTAAAAAACATATAAAACTTTCTGTATATTTATATCGCTTATTTCAGTATAGTACAATGACAACTGATCCTTTTATCCTACAAGAAATAAAAAAAAAATATCAACAAAATATTAATTTTTTTCTTAGAATCATCTATTAGCAATGTAATCGTAAGAACCGTTACGTATTTTACAAATTTTATGTGGCTTATCAAGTTAATATTACAAATTTTATGTGGGCTTATCAAGTTAATATTGGATGACCAAGATAACTACTGATAACCAAAAATTTATTTTTCAAAATAGTACGTAGTTTAGAAACAATTTTGAATTCTTCAAGACAAAAAAAGGTCGACGATTTCCACTTATACGAACATGTAAGAATATTTCATATTTATTGATTACCTTGTTTAAATTTGTGATATGTCATAACCATAAACCTATTTGTATGGTTATATTTTGATCTTTTCATTTCGCCCCCTTTAGTTTTAGTGCTTGTGTTCCGCCCTTGGTGGTTGTTTTATTATAATTTAAAAGCACACGTGCAGCTTGTGATAACATAAGTGCATGGTGAATGATATTTGATATATAATATAGCATAGCAAAACAACCATCTTTCAAGATATTTTTACTCGTACTGAAAATTAAAGGGTAACAAATGAACCATTATTCTAAACGAACACCTCTAAGTTTAAACAAAAACACTTTAAACTTCATGCGATCGTAGGATATCTGATATTAAAATACAGAACATGTATGTATTATATATACATGGTCATTCTGCATTACGATTTCCTATTACAGATTAGGAGATTTAGGAACTTTAGAATCTGAAGAGGAAAAAAAATCGACACAAATCTACCTGCTAAAATTCAACATATAAGATATTAGAAGTCTAACATGAAGTGTTGACTCCTAAAACCATATGAAGTCAACACTAATCTACCTGTTAGAAGTAAGTTTAGGGGATTTTAAATCTACAGGTCAAAAAATTGTTAGAAAATTAACACAAACAATTAGTGTTAACCTCAATGAAAGAATAATACCTATTTGAATTGCATTTGGCTATGAATCCAATAAAGATCTTCATAAGACCTGCACATAAGCGCTTAAATCATTTTTATTCACCATCCTTCCAATCTGTCTATGGAATCTACTTGAGATTTATTTCCCATGAAGTACCGTTTAATTAAGTTTAATAGAAGAAAAAAAAAAACATTAACTGATGTTACCTTTTACACCTCCTTTGTTACATAGGATACTGGAACTAGAAGTGATAATTAAGTGTAAAGAACAATTCACGACGTAAAATCACACTTTTTATAGATTTTATAACTGTACACTGGAAAAGAGAAATTAGACAAAGTGGCAACAATGTTTTATTGTATAGAAAATTTAAAAAAAAAAAAAAAAAGATTTGCAAAATGGAGGTGTTACGTGAAATTATGAGAAACAAGTGGGGGCAGTGGCACTTATTCCTTGTTACCGAATCTCTTGGCGATTATTGGACGGACATCTTCAGCATTTGCTAATGACTCTAAAAAGGGAAGTAGTGAAATTAATGCAGAATCTGATGGATCATTGAACCAACTCTTTATTGGGATTCCGTTATTCACTTGCATTTGAAATACCTGAAATTATATAAATAAAAAGTAAATTAATACAAAAGTAGGTTGCTATTTCTTGCATTTAACCCAAGATTGATTACCTGTGGGCAGTTGTCAATTATGGCAACTTTGGCAAGATCGACACCTAAAACGGTTAAATCCTTGGTGTAAATTCCGTCTGTGAGAATACACGAGTCTCTATACGCCCTACGAGAGATGATTTTTCCATCTGGATCGAGTATGTCAAGGAGTTGTTTGGCATAAATGCTTTGACTGGCTGTGAAGACCACAATTTGAAACATTTCTGATACCCTTTCAAGGAATTCTCTAAGGTAAGGCCTTTGTTTCACATACACTGTATGCTCTTTCAGATCAAAATATACCCGAAACGTGAAGTCTGCATCATCACAGTGTTCCAATGAAGAGTGGACAAGTGTTTCTGTATGTCAAAATGAACAACAAATTATTGTAATTTAACCTTGATATAACAATAAACTATAAATCAATTTTAAGTACATTGCTATTTCTTGATAAAACATTTCATACCATCTAAATCGAGCGCGAGTGTGACGGTTTTTTTCTCGACTTCCGAAAGATCAGGCAGATTTCTAACAAACATTTGTGGATCCAAACATTCTGCAGGATCCCATTCAGGATAATTATTAACTTCCAGTTCTTGATTGCAAGATTTCAGCTGCTGAATTGCTAAATATAACCCTGATTCTTCTGAAACCATTACAGGTTCTAAACGATTTCTACTGTCATCCACCTTGCAAGTGTCGATGCTATCTTCAAGAAATGGAAGTATCATATATTCATCATCAAAAAATATGCTTGATTCATCACATCCGTAATCAGGTAAACATGTAGCTTCTGTAATTCCATATGTACAACTCCTTTCAATGGGAGGACTAGAAACAGTCATGTCTGAAATGAAGAAATCTGAGACATTACAACTTTGAGATTCACATGAGTTTCTATCTTTATCTTCTGATAATGGCACTTCAATATCCTTTTCACTCCCTATATATATATATACACACAAGAATAAGACAATCAAGAACAGTATAACAAAAACATATCTCAATGCAAGAAATAGCAACATACTTTCATTTACTTGTGTATTATAGCATCCTACACTCCTGCTTTCCTTTGTTACTATTACAACATTATCCTTCCAATATTATTATTGAGGTATTGTACTCTGAAAGATCTACTCAGTTATAGCACTTCTTATTAGGACATAATCCATTAGATGGCAATGCCATAATTGAGTAGAGTTTTCAAGGTACAGTGTTGTAATAGGAGAAAATGAAAGTAGGATGCTATAGTAAGCAAATTAATGAAAGTAGATTGTTATTTTTACCTCTATCACCGGATGCTGTTGCTTCACTGTCATTGTCATTGGAATCTGTGTTAGGTGAAAAGATGGTTTCTATGGCTGAAGAGCAGTAGGTTTGTGTATGATCCTGCAATCAATTGAAACTGTCATAACTAAATATTGGCAATTATAAGGGTCATATTTGTAAATATCACTTTAAAGTATGATAACTTATATTGTGTTTGGCATGCAGTGAAGTGGAATGGGACAAAAATTGTTGTCACGTCCAAAAAGGTGTTAGGTGGGACATGGACTCGCACTCGATCTCTCGTTTGTACAAAAGACATGAATACCCTTTCATCCCCATCATCAAAAATAGAAAGCTTGTCCAGTCCAGTGTAACAGATTTCAGCCTGAGTAATACAGTTTGAGTATAATTTTGGAACCTGAATACTTTCTTCTTCTAGCAATTCACAACAGTTAGTTTCATCACTTCTAAGTTCCTGCACAGTTGCTTCACTGCAGAAAGAATCTGCTGAAAACAAAATAAGATCAAAGAAAACATGATCATCAAAAAGATTGATGTTGTTTGTAATAGTAAACTGTGAAAGTACGCTGCTATTTCTTGTATTTAATCCTTCTAAAGGAGATTTAGAAATATTGAAGTGTAGTTACTAATTTAGGTTATTACCATCCTGCTTGCTAGAAACACAAGTCTCAAGTTGTGCTTCTTGTTGGAAACTTCTGATATGTGATGAAGAGTTCTTGGAAATCTTGCGGGATTTTTGACAGACATGGAGGCCATTCTTTTCTCTCAAACAGCCCATGGTTGACTTCATCTTCATCTGTAGTGATGGCATTTGTTCTGTTCTTATGATGTGTATCAGAATATTGACTCAAAAACATCAGTGGTCAAATAGAACACCTTCAAATGTCTGCAATTAACCAAAATAAAGAGAAGATAAATACATTAAGATATCATAGTATAAGTAGGGTGTTCATCAATCGTCAGGTAAAACAGCTATAATAATTGGGAAGTTTCTTCAGAAAACATACAAATTACTCAACGATCGTAGACTGAATCAGATGTGTTTCATTGAAAATATTTTTAATTCAACCATGACCTTTATGCGTCAAAAGATCCAGACAAACACACAAATATTTCAAAGAGACGCATCTTCTGGATCAACGTATCTCCATCCATCACTTTCACATACAGATAAATAAGAGGAAAGAAAATTATAGTTTGCTCAGCGCGCGCGTGTATAATTGTGTGGAATTATCCTTCACGCTCATGATCTTGTGATATGAATTTCATAAAATCGATCACAAACCCTAATTTAGCTTTTAATTAAACGTCATAAACAAGGTACCACAAGCAATTAAATTCACTATCATAAAAAAAATCGAAGGGCCAATTTTCGAACAACCAAGCTAGAAACTACTAGAAGACATTAATTAACGACTGTTTGAAGCGTTTAGCACATCAGCTTCATGATCCCGTGGACGTGGATTCAAACAAGTCAATCACGAAGAACAAAAATCCAACTCTATTTTCAACTAAACGTCATTAAAATCAAGTCAACACAAACGAGACTGATGAAAAAGAAGATGATCGTAAGCGAATTCTTCAAAACTGAGTTACTAATTTCAGAAAATAATCAAGACAACCCAAGAAGATACAACAAACCTTAATCAAGACGAAGCTGGTTGATGCAGTTGAGTCATGAAGTTGTAAAACATACATATATGTATAGATTTATGCATATATGATTCAATTAACAATCATATCCGTAGTGATCAAGGATCAAATAATCGGAAACTGATTATTTATGCACCGTAAAGATTATGCGTTCTTGATTACCTGTATATCAAACCCCCCAAACCCAAGTCCTCCTCTCTCTTTCTCTCTCTCTCTCTCTCCCTTTCTCTGTGATTGACGCGCTTTTATGCAGTCGCTTCTCTTTGTCCTCCATACCCTTATGCTTTGTGAAGGCTGCTTGTTTAGTCCCTCGACATTATAACATTTATATGATGGTTATTAAATATTAAGTTATTTAACATTATAGTCTCGTACCCTACCAACTAGGGTCTAGGGATATATAATTTGATACAAGAAACTAGTTTTGAGTATGCTATGAAAATACTTAGATATTAATAACTTAATTAAATAATTAATCTGATTATACTATTTTTTTTTATTCTTGAAGTACCTTGTTGAACCACATCAAATGGATACAAGTATAAAAAAAAACTAAAAAGGCAAATAAATTGATGATTTTTGAAACTTGATTTGATACACGTTATAGCTGAAATCCCATTGTTTTCCTTTTCCATTTGTGATATTATAATAATTCATAAAAAAATTTAGTTTAATATTGTAACACCCCAAATAAAAACAGGAACTACGAAATCCAGAAGGATAAACTTATATTAAAATATGATAACATCCATATAACAATGAATCTAAAATCAATAATGTATCATAAGTAAGTTTAATAAGCAATAACTACACTAGACTATTATATCAATTTTACTTATCCACACTTAATGATTAAGAATATCAAAACAATCACAATCAATCATTATCCTTTAAGGTATCTCATATATTATTCTGTTAAGGATACAAATGTTACACTACAATGTGATTTTTGCTCTTTCTAATTAATAATAAGCTTGGGCATTTGCGTCTTAATATATGGTTTATATAAATTGGGTGTTATATGTAAAGATGCACTTGAAAATTTTATTATGTTAAAATAAGTGGGACCTTTGAGTGTATATGAATATGATTGAGATAATTAAGGATGTGTTGGATATCAGGGACGAAATAGATATGAGAGGATAACTAATTGCATCATATTCGGTTAATCATCGTCTATGTTCACTATGTGATCTTGTTTGATCTCACACACTTTCGTATGAATCTTTAATGTATTGAAATACAACGTAAGTGGATTTAGACATTCAATATGCTTTTCGGATAAGAGTTAACATTTGTTGGAAAGGAAAATATATATACTTAAGAAAATATACAAATGAAATGTTGAAAACTCTTTTCATCTATATTATGCACATAATGAATGTAAATCTCCCAGTTAGATTACCATATCTAGATATATGATAATTCTTTGACATTATTGCCATTTGATTGTTTCATGCGATAGAAATGATAAGTGACTTCCCTTGATGTTGCTATTATAAAATTAACTTTCCCATCGTTGCCATGGATTTATTAAATTATCTTGAATGAATAGATTCATTTTATAATGGTGTAACATTCAAAAAGTCCTTGACCACTTTCATTATGAACAAAAACATCATTGATGTTTGTATTCTTTTATTCCATCTAATACTTGAGTAACATTGGTTGAATGTTTCGATTACATCAATATTTTTTTGGTAATTGTAGCAACTATGCTATTGGAGAAAAGGAAATTAATAAGGGAAGTTACCATAATAACCTTATATTTGTTGCATAATAACTATGTTGGCTCTTTTTATTCTCATAAGCGTGCATTGTCTCTAACACACGAGTAGTACGGATAGAAACGTGTCCCGTGAATTCAACAATAATAGAACTTTTGACATAGTAAAATTAATATATGAAGTTCCAAACACAACTTGTTCAATTATGTGCTAAATAATTGTACCATGTATAGATATATGTTTTATAACCTATATACATAGATATGATATCGTTGTTGAAGATCTATAAAACAATTATAAATATCAAAATAATTTTTTTCTTTAAACATGAACAATTTATTAAAAGTAGCTTCAAGATATAAATAACAAATTATCTATAGTGAATATACTTTAACATGTATACTTGTATTTTCAGTTTGACCTAATTATGTGTTGTCATGTTTATTCTAACAAGAAGGATATGCAAATATATTAATAAATGTATGATGTTCAACATATCCGCATATTGGTTGTATAAGTTGATCAACACTTTTAATCATGTTGATTATGGTTTTCCCAATATTATTAAGCATTGTATACGTTAGCCATTGAAACAATTTCAATGATAATTTTGTAACAAAACAAGTATGATGGTTATAATCACTAACTTGGTATACTTTAATATTTCATGTACTTTAACAAATAAATTGATTGGTTTACAACGTTAAATACAAGTTGAAGGGTTCAAGATGACAACTGATCAAACTATAAGGGATTGACAAAATGAAAATGCACGTATAACTTATCCACCAGTAGAATTATTACACGTAATCATGACGGCGGTACGCATCCATCTTCTCCTTTCAGCGCGTTCGCTCTACCCTCTCAATACTGACCTCAAGTTGACTAAAAGTCTCGTTTGGATTTGACAGACGAATGCGTTTTTACAGAAAATCAACATTAATTAAAAAAAAAAAAAAACTTAGTAAATGGAAAATTAAATAAACTTAGTAAATGATTCATATTTCATAATTTTAAAAGCGATGTTACAAGGCGTGCGTTTTTTAGAACAAGGATTAAATGTTAGCATTTCAATGCACGATGTACAATTAATCAATTATTGACTTGAGATAGAATTTCATAAAGGTCTTTTAGCAAAAATGAAATACCTAAAGGCTGAATTCTAAAACATGTGGAGTAGAATTAATCTCACGACCACTCAACCAGTTTGTAACACCTATTGAAAATTGAACAATCCTAAACATAAAATTTAGTATTTCATTAGAATGATTTTTCATGAACAAGGTTTCTCAACTCATATAAACAATCCTACGGCTTACCTAATAAGTTAAAAGACCTTTCGCTTACTGAGCTTTCTAAATAAATAAACACTATAATAAATTATTTGCAAGGCATGCCATCTTTTCAAAGGATTAAAAGAGGGAAACCGTAATTGTTTCCCTCCAATTTGTAAAAACCCTTCGGCAATTATATTTCCCTCCAATTTCTGAAAACCCTTTCGGCAATTAATTATTATGTTTCCCTCCAATTTCTGAAAACCCTTGGTATTATTTCCCTCCAATTTTTGCGTTTCCAAAAGCTTCAATAGATTTGAAAACTCAAGCGTACAAAATTCAAAAAAAATTCACAAAGGGTGAACACCACTCCTAAGACGAAAGTAAATTCATCGTAAAAAAAAAAATAATAATAATAATAATAATAACACTCTAAAATGCCATATTAATTTAAAATTTTTGTACATATTGTGAAGGGTTCATGACAAAATGATTCGTTTACCTCAATTACAGACGAAACCATAACTAACATAACATAAATTGTTTGTCAAATAACGGGGAGATTTAGTAGGGTGTGACGAGGCCCCATGGGATGATTGATGGGGATTACTTTCAAAGTGTTAGTTGTGTGTATTGATCAAGGCCCGTATTTTGTTGCATCATCCCTTGACCCTGCATACAACAAAATAATCGTAAATGTGTTAAATAAAAAATATAGCAATTGATATGTTTATAATCGCATCCTACTTTGCATATATCCTTGCATTTGTTGCTGTTGTTGGTACATCTGATACCAATACTGTTGGTACTGTTCCTGTTGATACGACTGATACTGATGTGGTTGAACTTGTGGCTGATGTGGCATGTACTGTTGAGGTGGCTGATGTGGCATGTACTGATGTGGCATTTGCACCCATTGTTGCTGATTCTGGTTCTGTTGGTATTGATATTGCCACATTTGATTGTAGGCTTGCATGGTCTGACCACCAAGCCCAGGTGGTTCAGTACTCTGGACATGGACAGGATACTGAACCACCGGTTTAGTGTCGGTTTCCGTGTTTTCTTGTGTTTTGCATATTTCAGCATTTTGTTGATGTAATGAACTTTTCGGTTCATGTTGTTCGGTTTCGTGGTGGTTGTTGGCGGATCCGGTGACCGGAGAGCGGTTTTGACTGGCGGTTGCAGGCGGTGGAGTATCTTCCGGGGTGGTGGGATTCGGTTCTCTCTCCGGTTTTTGAAGCATTTTATCTTCATCGGTTGTGATTTGGTCGTGTTTTTGTGATATTTGTAGCTCATTTGGTTCGGATATATCTTCATGTACATGCTCTTTTGAGTTTAATGATTTGTGGTTTTCATCGGGTGAAATAGGGGCAATATGGTCAATACTATGAACCACACGGGGGATTGTTTCTCTTGATTCTTTGTGTGACTGTGAAGAGGTGGTTCTTATTAGCTTTGGGAAAGATTTTATGTGACGGTTCCATGCTTTCCTTATATCGTGTGCGGTCCCACAGTGGTCGACAAACTGTAAACAAAAACGAAACAGAATATTTGTAATTTTGTATCATGAGATACTTTGATAATTTTAATAATGTGATTTGGAATAAAAAGATTGTTTAAACCTTCAAATACAAAAGTGACAAATCCTCACGATCTTTGGAGCTTAAATTTTCTGATTCACAAGTTATGGTAGTGGCCATAATTCGGTCCATTTTTTTCAAATGTCTTGATCCTTCATGCATCATTGCAAAATTTATCAATTCCTATAAAAGTTACACCACAATTAGTTACCATTATTTTAGATATTAAAAATAGGAGAAACATACTTCTAGAAGTAATCTGGAATTAGTGACTTGCTGGACACCGGCTATTAGTAAGTTCATTGCAGCATCTGCACTGCCAGTGATCTACAAATAAACTACACTATGAGAGAAATATGATGACTAAAATTTAAAAATCATGTTTAACCATTTTATTTAATATACAAGTGATTATAAATTTATAAGTGATAGAAACTGCATACCAGGTATTTGAGACGGAAAAAGTGAATATAAAGAATAGGGATAATGTGTATCTTCTCCTTTTCTGCTGCTATTTTGAGTGCTTTTTTATAAATGTCCAAAGCTGTATCTGAATTTCCCTGTTTATTTTATGAAGAGTCAGTTTTTTTTAATATAAATTTTGGTTTATGGTAATTATTGATTTGTATTTACCAGACGTTTCTCCATGTTAGCTTCTTTTATTGCAGTTTCAATAAAAGATGAATCAGATTCGGTATCACAAAGATGAAATGCAGCACGTGCTCCTTCAATATCTCCTATTTTTTCTCTAAATCTTGCATTGAAAATATGCACCTCTGATACATTCTGTATGGAAAATATAAGAAATGTGAAAAGATTTCTAGTTACAAAAGCAGCTAAGAAGACATAAAAAAAAAAACTCACCTTTAAAAATACTTGTGTGGCTCTTTCTAAAGCAAAAGTTGCTAATTCTCTTCCCCCTTTGGATTCCATAAACTCCACATACCGCATCCAGAATTCAGGGTAATTAGCACATGGAATCAAGCATCTTTCATAAAGCTTCAAAGCCTGTAATTACATATTCCCTTTTAAATACTTCATCATACATCCAAAATCAACCTTAATATTATTCAACCATACCCAATCAAAATCCTTTTGCTTCTCAATGAAATCCAAATAATTATGCCAATTTTCCAGCTCATCATCATCAAGTGGGTCCACGTGAAAAGAGTCTCTCTCCATATAGTTCTCAAAGTAATCTATTTCTTCATGCAATTTGCATGATTTACGATAATACCCCTCACCAACGGCGATTAATTTATTTAGAGCTTTAGACCGTAGTTCTATACTCGAGGAATCTTGCAGTTTTTTGATGGCATGAAAGATTTTATCATCTGATGTGGCGAATTGCATGTTTGAATCATCTGCATAGGGTTCAAGGTGGCGACTTTTTGAGTATGACATGTCCTCTTCTATAAAAGCAGCAAACTCTTTGAAACTGAAAGATATAAAAACAAAAAGGATTACTTTCCGGAAATACCCTTTACAAAGTTATGATGAAGTAGTTAATAACGGAACTTACTTGTCATAATATTTGTGTAAACTTTTTGTTGGAAATTTTAGGGCACGGATAAGAATGTGAGCAAGGGAACTCCATTGTTGTTGAGATAACTCGAATCGGATGTACATATCCCATAATTTATGAGATAAGAAATCTTTTCCAACATAGGAGAGCCCTCTTTCAAATATTCTGTGAGGTAAAAGAAGAAAAAAATGAAATTAAATGTTTGTTAATATTGGGATAACTGAAATTACCAAAATAATGGTAAATTAAGATCAGAAAAATCTTCTTTATAACAGTTGTACCATCATTATCAAAGAATGCAGCATCAAAATGTTAGGCCAATTAGTTAAAAAAAATCATTATGAGTTTAGAATTTACCGACGAACATCACGTGGGTCCTCAAAAGCAAGCATACTGAAACTACAATAATCAACCCACAATCCAACAGAATATGTTGCAGATTGCACTCCAATTTCAAAGATTTTAACAGCTTTTTCCATGGTGGAAAGTCGTGCCATGTGATCTGCATACTTCTTCCAATATTCATGACACAATGGGAACCGAGAGAGGAATGATTCATACACTGATGATATTGCTTTTATGTTGTCCTGAAGTAATTCTAAAGATTAAATGCAAGAAATAGCAATGTACTTACATATATTTGTTAATTATAGTATCCTACTTTTATTTCTTTCCTATGAGAGCATTGTACATTGAGAAATCTACTTTTTTAGCAATGTCATCCAGATATAAAGATATTTTCACTGCTATAACTGTGTAGATTTTTCAAAGTACACTGTCCTAATAAGATAAGAACTATGATAAGAAAAAAATTGAAGTACAATGTTGTAATAGAAAGAAATGAAAGTAGGATGCAGTAACAAAGAGAAAAGATTATAAAAAATATAGATAATAAGCATTGACTATGCACAATTCAAAAAATAAGGAGCTTACCGAGTTGGTTTTCTCAAACTCTGAAATGAGTGAAGTCCAAGAATCAAAGTCCAATGAGTCGTGATCATCAATTTCATAGACTTCTTCAGGAGAACTAACTGCTAAACAAAATTAAGGCATTAGAGTCAAACTACAGCATTATTATTATTTGATTCATAAATACAGTAGCTCCAATTATGATGAAAAGGATTCAGAATATGTTATTTGCACAAAGAAGGGATAATTGCAATCTGTTATTCTTGCAGGCATACAGGGCATACGGGAGAGAAAAAGATGGTGCAAAAAGAACTTTTTAGAGTCACATTTTTTCAAAATTCAAAGTATATATTTATGGAATTAAATATATGGCAAAAGACGGATATCAATGTTTTAGGTGTTAAATTTTTGGATCATATACACCACAAAAATGGACAATGAGATAGAAGTTGCAATAATCATATTTGTGTTCTTGACCAAAGCTTATTCAGAATTTCAGATTCTAAGTTTCTAATTACTTATGGTCAAAATAACCCTAATCGTTTTTAAGTCTTAGACAAAAACTGATAGTGATGCTGATTTTCTTATTCCTTGGGATCAGATTAGTAGGAGCATATAAATCATTGTTATAAGAAATATGATTATTGACATATATGTAATTTACATAACTATAACCGACTTAAAATAACTTTGAAGTGATCACTTCGATAATGCGTATCCAAACAACCCCATAAATGTAAATAGGAAGTTCTAAAACAATCTGTGTAGACAATCTTCAATTGCGAGTGTGAATATTTGAGCTGAATCTAATTCTTCTTGATTTTAGAATACACGTATCACAGAGAACATATAGACAAAGATTCAACATCAACTGTACAACCCTAATGGTCTTTGTAGTCACTGAACGGCCTGTGGATGCCCATTGCTAGTGTATCAGAGGTAGGGTTTTGAATCGACTGCAAGCATTAAGGAATCATACTTTCTCGGATAGCACTATAATCTATGCTTGCTACGGAATAGGATACTCAAAAAGTGTACGAATTCAAATTATTCTATAGAAGCACTAAACTCACCTTCAGGCACCGTTTCCTTGGGGGAAATACTATCGGCAACGTTGGCCAACAGCTCCAACTCCATTTGTGCGAGATTTTACGGTGACCGGCAGGAAATACGACAAGGAATGGCTTCTCTTGTCAAATTCACAACCCCATTTTGTCATCAATTGTCAGCTTTTCTAGTGATTATCACTTATCAGGCTTCTCCTGATGATTATTTTTGGGATAATCAGAAATACTAAAATAAACGGTTTTCTTTTAACAAAATATTGTTTTTCCGACTTTACTAACGAAATAGAGGCAATTACGAATAGAGAAATTATATTTTTTCCTACCTTTTATTCATATTCATATTCCTACTCATATTATATTATGACATGTGTCTTTAGTTATTATTATTTTTATTAAATATGACATTTGTCACAATTTAACATGGGTAGGAATGTGAGTAGGAAGCAACCTTACGAATAGGATTATAGGAAATTGCTTTAACAAACCGAGTCCATCGTAGAAAAACATTAATAAGTGCCTTTTAATTTATTTCAAGTTTCAAAACGAAGAAAAAGACGGATTTTTATCAGAAAATTCACAATTTAGTTTTTTCCTTATGTCTTTGGTATTAAAAAGTATGAATCTAGATGTGGAAAGCCTAAAAAAGTAATGACAACTAGTGATATTCTAAAGATTTAAATATGTATTGATAGTGTTTCTAATACGTCTATAACATAAAGAATTTTTTTATTGTTATTGTTATTGTTACATCTGAATAAAGATGTTTTGCAACATTGAAGTTGTTGAAGTTCTACGACACAATAACACCTCAATGGATTATTATGAGGATGAGAGTTTTCAAGAAGAAGTTGGTAGTATATTATGATTGAGAGTTTTCAAGAAGTTGGTAGTATATCATGATTGAAAACATTATGGGTGTATGTATGAGATTGGATGTAGGGTGTAGGTATGAGTAATAATATAGATGTAGGTTATGATAAAGTTTATATTATAGTAAAGTTTTGGAATTGAAAAAATTTTTAAAAACAACATTACAAGTGTTTCGGTTTAATTGTAATTTGGAATTTTGAAAGGAAAAAAAAAAAAGAATTCTTAAAAATTTTGTAGAAAAAATATTAAAGCAAACACCTTTTCAAAACCTTACTATTTTTCTTACAAAATTTTTCTAAAAAAAGTGAAAAATTTTAACCTAACGAGCCCTAACGATTTGAAGAATAAAAAAAGTTTAGAGCAATTGGTAGTTCACAATTATATTGTAAAACTATTTATATTTTACTAAATATTATAAGCTATTTTTAATGCAATGTCAATGTATGGTTGTTCGTTTTTAAAATTATTGTAACAATTTAAGTACTAAATAAAGTATGGTTATTCTAAATCTTTAATAAACATAACACATCAAAATCGGAATAAAATACATGTCAAAATTCACCATTCTTTGCACCCCCACCAAACAAAACTCAAAATTAATCCATCACTACCACCACAACCATCCACCCGAAAACCAGAATAAAATCAAGATACATTAACCTATCAATAACACACCTGACATCATAAAAAGCTAAAAAGCCCCCACCAATCACGAGTCACGACTCTGTTTCTATGATCTAGTTTCCGTAATATGTATGTGCAGGATAACTTACAACTACACTAAACCCTAGCATACAGTAAATAAACACTCAGAAAGGTCAGTAAATTTACAGCTATAAGATTTCTGTAAAATAAAATCAGTTGGAATTCTTCGATTCAAGTAACCCTGCACAAAAATTATGTTTCTGTGATTTAGGGGTGAGTTAGCAGGAAATAGCAACGTACTTTACTCTTTTCAAGATTAATAAAGTACAGCGCTACTATCGGTAAAGAAATGTAATTACATTGCTATTATAGGTAAAAAAAAATAAAGTACATTGCCCATATTAAAGATAAACTAACCATTTCAAGATTTCCCAAGAACGCATCTTTCATAAAGAGCCACAAGCTCTTTCTTGTTAGGATTCTTCAACCGAAGCAACTCGGCACCAAAATTATGTTTTGTGAGCTCTTGCTTCAGTTTCAAAATAGTAAATTTGGTATAATCTTCATTACTCGTTTCTTGACTGTAATTACCATCATACCCCTTAAACACCGAACCGCCATCTTCACTCATACCAAACTTCAACGGGCTCGTTGTACTCCTCGACCTCTTATTTCCTCTCCCAATTTCTTGAACCGAATCCGTCCCCATTTCGTTTTCTTCAACCCTAAATCTCTTTTGTGAAGCGGTTCTAAGTTTGTTATCCAAAGCCGATTCATTAAGCCGAATAGTCGTCATTTGTTGTTGTAGCAAATCAAGCTTCCCTTGTGTAGCTTGTAACTGAACCGAAAGCGCTTCTGCCCGGTTCGTAGCTTCTGCCCGAGCTGCCCGTTCCGTCTCCAACAGACTTTCAAGTACTTGAACAGTGTTAGCACGTTGTTCGTTGTTTGTATTCAATAAATTTTCTATCTCTTTTTCCCTTTCTTCAACTCTCGCTTCTAAAACTGAAACTTTAGATATCGCGTCCATTTCAGCGGTTTGGTATCGGTCTAGTTCGTGGGATAAGTCGGTTTTTTGGCGGGAAAGGGTTTCGATGCGTTTTTCAAGTTTTGTGAGTTGGGTTAGGCGGTCAGCGGCTAAGTGTTGGATTTGGTTTTTTTCTTTTTGGGCAGCGATGGCTTCTGCCCGGGCGATGTCGGCTAACTCGGTTGCTCTTTTGGTTTCTTTTTCTGCGGTTTTGCATCGTTCTTGGATTTCTTCGAATCGGTCGAATTCGGATCGATACTTTTGTTCTAAATGCGTTCTTTCTTGTTCTAAAATTCTTGATTCTCTTTCATATGATTGAGCTGTCGCGTTTGCGGTTTCCAACTGTTGACCTAACTCCTTGATGTCGGATTTTAAAGCGGATATTTCTGAATCATAACTCTTTATTTTCGACTCTGCAGCCTGTGAGAATCAGTGTACAAGATTTAATGCATACTTTCGCGATACTATAATATTTTTTTCTTTTTTGCATATTTAGTTTTTTTCAAAAATCTCACCTTTAACTCCAAGCTCAGAGTAATTACACGCTGTTCCGCCTGTTCAATCTTCAATACCTTATCTTTAATTTCCGCTTCCTACAATTTCAATTGAAGTTAAAATGTTTAATAAAAAACAAGCTTTCAATGCTTTAATGTCCATAAGTTACACAAGATAACACAATACAAAACAACAGGGACTCGATCTCGATCTCTCGTCCATGTAAAAGACGTAAATACCCTTCCTCACCTTGTCAGCCAACGTGCCGGAAAACTCCGCGCGTAAAGCATCCTCGCGGTACTGCGTTTGTTTACTTGCGCGATCTTGAACCGCAGCCGCTTTCTCAAGCGCGTACTTCGCTTCCCTTACCGCCACGTCATACTTGCGTTTCCACTCCGCTGCCTCCTCTTGAGCCGCCACCGTTTGTTCCCGGGCAGCCGCCAGTCTCTCCTCAGCCGCGCTACTCCTCGCCTTCAAACTCGCTACTTCAGAAGAAGCTACTTCTTCACCGGCTTTCTGTTTCGATAACGCCACGTCATATTTTCTTTTCCATTCCATGGATTCCCGTTTGGTGGATTCGAGGGTTTTTGATAAGTTGGAATATTTTTCGTCTAATGAGGTTGAGGTTTTTTTGAGGTCGGATATTCGAGTCATGTACTCTTCTGCTAGCTTGTTTTTGTCGTTCATGGCATCTTCGTATCGTTTTATGTAATCGGATTTGTATTTCTCGCTTGCTTCTAGTTGTTTGGTGAGTAATCCCATTTTGTCTTCGATTGACCGGCATTTTAAATGGAGGGAGCTTTTTTCTGAGGTGATGTGGTCTAGCTGTTTCTTCACAAAGTCAAGAATTGGACCTTCCAAGCTTAAAAGTCAAAAAGAAAAAGAATAAAGTTAAAATCTAAAGAAAATTAGCTTACTGCAAAAATAGCAACATACTTTTAATTAGTTGTTTATTATAGCACCCTGCTTTCGTTTCTTTCTATTACAAAATTCTACTTTATAAATTCCACCTGATTATAGCAGTGAAATTGCTTTGGATTTTGAATTTTTCAAAGTACAATGTTGTGATAGGAAGAAATGAAAGTAGAATGCTATGATAAACAAGTCAATGAAAGTGCATTGTTATTTCTTGTATTTAACACAAATATAGAAGCCAAACCTTTGTCGTAAAAAAGAAGCTAGTTTCTGCCACTTTTCTGGACCATAAGCAGTTGCTTCATAGCTGCTTAAAAGCTTATCAAGAACCTATAAGACGAAAACCGAACAATTGTGTACCTTCAGAAACAATTTTTTAAAGATCTAAATACAATTCAACTTCTTAACAATAACAAAAGTTGAACAGATGGTTTTGGTAGTTAACATGCTACGGTATTTAAAACTGTGGAGTCGTATGAAAATTTTGGAATTGTATATGTAAAATGTCATTTAATATTTTGGTGTGAAATGTTATGTTTAAAATTAGATATCTTTTGGTAGTTGATGAAAATTTGATTAAAGTTTAGTACTAAAGAGAGTATCACAGAAGATAAATCATGGAGATAAAGATATAAAGCGTTGTTTAAAAGAAGCTATAGACATCCAGATCAGATTGAATTGGAGATATAAAAAAACAGAACAATTCTAGTCCATCACACACCTGACACCACTAGAACATACACTAGGTGTTATTTTTAACTTAATGTGGAAAGAACTTTATAAAGAAGGTTGGAAAAAAGAGAATTTCCCATTAAGTTTGAACTTTTTAAAAATTTGCCCTCATTTAATTTCCCTTCCATTTTCAGAGGCGTGTCATCATTTTCTTAAATACTTTGTAGACATCGTCTATCCAGAATACATTTTATCCAACAACCCAATTGTAGTTTTTGGGTAAGTAGCAAAAATAATAAATTTACCTTCAAAACATCAGCAAACTTTGCAGCAGGTGCTTGACAAGCCGCTCTTAGTTCTTTCTCCATTTTTTGTATGGCATTTGAGCATTGCATGTAAGCTTTCATAAAGGCCTCCCTTTTATAATCCTGCATCAATAGCAGTATATAGGTTTGATTAACTGCAAAAAACAGCAACGTACTTCCATTGACTTGTTTATTATAGCATCCTGCTTTCATTTTTGTCAGAAAAAAAGTTACCTCAAACTCCTTTCTGAAAAAGATATGAAGACGCTTTTCACATCTTTGTCTAGCAGAACCAGTCCCCACTGCAATAGAATTAAAAGCAGCCACTGCCTTCCAAACAGCTTCTTCATGTGCTTCTTGTATTGCAGCCTATAAACATTTCAATAATTATACCTATTGACCAAAGGGTAAAAATGTAAAAAACAAACTCCGGAAAACATACTTCATCAGGAGGTCGTGTACGGTCAAAAGAAGACTTGTAAACCTCAGTAGCATATTCCAATGCCTTTTGACACTCTGTTTCTTCAACACTCTGAAAGATGTAAATTGTTGAGAACTTATCCATAGTATTTATTTTTGACTTAATACAGAAAGAACAACTAACCTGCCATGAAGAAGTTATTGTGGGAACTGCACCATTATTAAGAGCATCCAAAAAGGACTGAGTGATGCCAGCAAAAATAGGTCCAGTCATAACCGTCCCCCCTAACTGTTTGGGCCTAGTTCTCTCAAAAACAAATCTTGTTAACTCGTCTAGTCCTGCTTTAAACTCTGGCCTCAATTTTTCCATCTACATTTGATGACATAATTTGAATAAAACAAAAGTTAAATACAACCTTCTGAGTACCATGACATGGATAATTGATTAATTTCAGTGTTGATGAAAGAGATTACTTACTGATATTTGGTCAAGCCTTTGAAGCTCATTCTCATCACTCAAAGGTCGCACAAGAGTGAAGCAATCCCTGTCCGGAAAGAGAGCTCGGATAGATTCTCGAATCTATAAAATATAAATCATATTTATCGGTTGTGTTTGGTGCTTAAATTCATAGAATACTTCAATAAGATAAATTTATAGATATTAATTAAGAGAAAACCTCATTTTTGGCAGAAACATCTCTTCCACCACCTTCTACCGGCCTCAAAGCAAGTTCTAGGTAGTCACGAGGGGTTATTTTCCTATTATCCTCAACTAAATCCAGATAGAAGTCCTGCAATTTAAAATGTAATGATAAGTGAAAAACACAATAACAATACTAGTAACATCAACTCAATGATTCATTCAAATAAATGCAGCTTAAAAAATGAATGTACCCTTAGAAGCCAGACAAAGATTGGAGAAAATTGTCCAAGTTCAGAAGCTGTGGTTTTTCCTCCAGAAGCTCTCACACGAATATGTTTAGTCATTTCGGTTACAAGAGAGAGACGATCAAGTGCAGCTTCATCTATACCTCCCATCTGATACAAGAAAACATGAACAATGAGATTTAGTAACAGCTATGTGTAAAATGAATCAAGGTGATAAACAAAAAACAGACCTGGTTGTATATGAACATGCTTGATAATAGTACAGCTAGAGAGAAGATTTGAGTGCTGTATGTTCCCTGATAAATGAAAGGGTAGGAAAACACATTAGATTGTTTCAATTAAGTAGAAGAAGATGAAATAAATAATTAAAAGAAAGTAAGTCAACCGTTTGATCATAAGCATCAATTCCTTCACTATCTATCAGTAAAAGATTGTATTCAGTTCCATCAAGGGCGGTTCTTTTTAAAGGAGTACTCCATAGCCACAGCCCTTTTGTGCAAGGACGATGAGTTGATGCCACCTTGAATCCACTACTTCTTCCAAGAAGCTACATATATTAAAGTGCAAATTATTAGAAACAATAGAAAAACTTCATTAACTTTGCCAACCGAACCCAAAAAGTGCAATTTTTATCTAAAAGATTTAATGCCATTGTTATGAAGTTAAATGAGAATGACAAATACACAATGATCAAGACTTGGATTACAGTGAAACTCGTTTCAATTATTATAAATACCAGGATTTGGACATGTTAACCTTCATGGGATATTAGTTTGATCTGTGATGTTCAAATGTTAATTACTATAATATAAACATTAAAATTATTATGAACTAAATATTTGTTTTTCATATAATTCCAATAGTTTAACATTCTAAGGGGTAAAACGAAATTATAAATATCATCTTCAAACAGTCTTAGATGATTCTCCATTACACCCGGTCTAACATTAAGACCTTCATTTCAGATTTAAGACGTTCAACATGTGATCCATAACACCAACCACTTCATGAATGAACATATCATCTCTGGATTCAGCAGAGGTGATACAGGTGTCAACGATCAAGAGAAAGAAAACAAGAAGATGAGAGAATCGATGATCCGTAAAAAAAGTAATAAATTAAGATACAATGTAAAATACAACAATGGAGATGGCAAATGACCGGCTGTTTGATTCAAAACTTGAACTTGCTAGGTTTTCTTTTCAAATGTATCACAGTTAGCTATGATAACATGTTAAAAATTAGAAGTTTGTTAATTTTTGTATATCATAACCGATAGTATACACCAGGCATTCGGTAAGCAATTAAAATCTTCTTTTATAGGTGTAAGAAATTGTATGTGACAGATAGAGTATCAACAGCTTTTGCAGTTCTTCATTACAAGTTATATTGAACATCTAGCGGTATACTGATTACTAAACCTGAAGTGTCTACGAGTGTATAGAGCATCACTAATTTTAACCAGTTTCATACGGAACGGTTACACCAAGAACCCTAATTTTAAAATTGCAAACGAAATAATGTATAAGAAAGGAATCCTAAACGAAATATTTCTAAGAACAGTAAACTAGAAAACCTCATGTCGCTCGTATGCCGAAAAAAAAAAGCTACCTGATTCAAGATATAACTCTTGCCTTGGCGAGCACGACCACAGACAGAAACGACGCCGATGGGTTCTTTAACAAGCTGAAGAACAGAAACAGCTTCCGGATCCATCTGAAACTTCCCTCTCTCGTCGCAATAAACGAGGCGTATGGGTCTGGCAGGCCCGGAAGCGACGGCAGTTGATGGAGAAAAAAGAGGAGTTGAAGAAGACGGCGTCGACGGCGATTGCGGGGACGAGTCATTGGAAGTGCCTCTGCTGAAAAACCTCATCATGGCTAGTAGATCGTGTGATGTAAGGGGAACCGATTGCGTTTATCAACTTGGAATGATGGTTTTTGGAAGGGTTAAGGGGTGGTGATCGGCGGTAGGGAAAAAAAAAAGACTACTGGCAGGGGGAGTGAGCAACGCCTTGTTTGCTGTCGACCCTCCTGCAAATAGAAAAACCAAAAATGGTTGCGACTGCGAATTCTAAATTTGTTTTACGGTAATTTGTTCTCTCTCTCTCTTTTTTTTTTTTACTTAATCAACTAGGGAACGAGAAATTAAATATAGTATTATTCTATATTATTAATTTTCGTAATTTTTTTGTGTTTTGTGTACGTTTTTTTGTTTTTTTGAGTATTTTTTTTTTTGGGGTCGTCTTCTTTTCTTTTTGTTTTCGTTCTCCAGGGTTCCACCCCACACACGCGTAACAAGGGTTTTCTTCTCCTTCCCCCAATTTCTTCCGACGTTCGTTTTCAATCGGTTTCATCTTCAACCTGATTCCGACGGCCATGATGCTCGCCTCCATTTCAGTTGCAGTCCTCCATTTCGAGGAAAGAAGCCTTTGCTGCTGTGCATTTGGGCGAACGGAAAAGACGTCAGAGCAGCGAAAACCAACGCTGCCGGCGGCGGTTGCTGGTGGTGGTGGCGGGGGTCGGTTGTGGTGACTAAAGAATCATTCCCTTTGGTCCGAATTTTCTAAACCCTAGGTAATAATTTCTAAAATTTTTATTAATCTGTACTGTATGTATGTGTGCGTGTAAGTCTTTGATTCTCCTGTTTTGTTTCTGACTTCATTTGGAGGAATCGTTTCTTTCCTCTATGTTGATGTACATATGAGTTTACCACTTCCTTGCTTCACATTCTTTGCTGGCCTCACTGCCATCGCCACTTCCCTGCTTTGCCTTTTTGGCTGACCTAAAAACAATTGCTTAGTCATGGATTTTTACTTATTCTTTGTAGGTCAATGAATGATCAAAATATTTAAGGTTTTAATGAAAGATTGAACTTGTGAAAATAAAATACATCAATCCCATTCCTTTTTCAGGTTAATTTCAAATTTGTTGTGGCTATGGATCCTAATGCAAAAAGGTAAGAAAATCTTCTCATACTATCACTGTTCTGAGGTTAGATTATGGCTTATATTTTGTTTTAAAAAAGTTCGTCCGGTAAGTTCAGCAAAAGCCTGTAGTTATTGTACATAAACCCTAAAACGCAGGGACACCAAAAAACCTCATCTTTTTTTGTTCTTTTCAGGGATGTGTGCAATTTCCGAGTGGATGAACCCATTGGGTTAGTCCCCAATCAACTTTCCTCGCTTCCAATCAAACCCTAAACGTCTACTAAGAAGGGTTTGAAGAAATATTAAGTTTAAAAGAAAAACTATCTGCTCAAGTTCCAAAGGAGATACCAGATCCAATTGAAGTTCAAGATTTGAAGGATAAGATTCAGGAGCTTGAGAGCTATTTTAATGAGCTTCCTGATGAAAACCTTGGCCTCTTTTAGACAAAATATGGAACTTTGGAGGTCAGAAACGAAAACTTATTTTATTGTTAAAATATGTATTATTAGTTGATTATAGCTAAATTTTCATATTCATACTTTGATTATGCCTACGTTTATGGGTAGGTGGATTGGGGCATGAGGGCAGATTAGTCAAAGCAAAAGCACAAGGCAGATTGATACCAAAAGGTTGGTGTTCAAATTAGTGAATTGCTAATATTTCTTACATTTATGGAATTTTTTTGACACTTGGTGTTGCGGAGTTAATCTCGATATATTAGTTTTAATAGAATTATTTATCTAAATAATTAAAACCCGTAGGTTTTTGGGTTTTCGTGTCAATCGGATTTTTTTCCGTATTTCGGATCTAAAATCGGGTCACCTCCGATGAGTTCACCATTCCTCCACCCCGTTTCATCCATTCGTATCGCATCTCAACCCGATGTTCTTCCCCTCTCCCCACGATTCTCGAACTGCAAACGGTATGTTACTGCTAAAATTCTCGAACTCCATCGATGCCCAAAACTTAACAATTACTGAAGCAACGCCGCCATCAAAGGTTAGGTTCGAGTTCGGAGTCACGGATGAAACAATCGAAGAAGCAATCAGCTGGTATGTTACTGCTAAATTAGGTCTAAATTCTTCTATATGTGCGTATTATTCTTTTCCATTGTTCTCCATCGACTCTCAACCTCTTGCTCCTGTTGACAGCGGCTCTCCATCGATTGCCACCGTCGGTCGGCGGTGTTGCGAACGGCCTCCGATGAAGATTATTCTGTTGAGGTTGGTACGAAGAATAATCCCTTACCTAAGCCTAAATGGATGAAGGAATCGATCCCCGGTGGGGAAAAGTACACGCATATTAAAAAGAAGCTTAGGGAATTGAAGCTTCATATGGTTTGTGAAGAAGCCAACTGCCCCAATTTGGGGGAGTGGTGGTTTGGTGGTGAAACTGTTATGCTTTTACTGGAAAAAAATCAAAGTATTAACCAATTGAATGATTAATTCTCATTGAATGTTTGAATCGAAACCTACCATTCGAGAGGGTAGTCTCTCCTACAAGAAAACTCTTGACTGAAATGATCGATACCTTCTAACTACCCCAGCTAACCCCTTATATCCCCCCCTAACCGACTTTAGCTACAGAAAGACTAAAATGCCCTTATTACAATACTAGTCACTTTTACCCTCTAAATGTTCTTATTGTCTTCTCCTCCTAGTGTAAGTAAACCTTAGAGGAGGCACACCAGAAACTGGTACTGCCACCGCTACTATTATGATCCTTGGAGATACTTGCACTAGAGGCTGCAGGTAAATGATTATCGTTTTTGTATTGGATGTGCAAAAAATACAAGATCTAAGAATAGTAAATGGGCTTAAATATTTCTCAAGGCCACGTAGAAAACCAATCAATCACCAACTATGCTTTTCATTGATCAACTACTTTTATCATCATGTTCACCTTACAACCTTCATGGCAAGTAAGGATTACTCCCCCAGAAGTTGATTACACATGACAACTACTTTCAAACAATTCACAACTCCCTGCAGATGATAGTCAACTCCTTGACTACAATTGTGAGAAAATCTCATATTCTCATGTAATTCTGTTAATTTCTCATTGGTTTTATAATTAATATATTGATTTACATTTTTTAAATTTACCATAACCATAAAAAGGGCAAGAAGATGTAAAATCTAACCTTCGTGGAGAATTGAAGTCGCTTTCTGATCAAATCAATCACAATAAATGTCACTAGAATTCACAAGAGCTTTCTAAGTTGCTCTCTGGTTTGTATCAATCTACGCTTCCTACAACTTCTAAAAGTATATATCCCTGACAACTAAGGTTTCGCCCATTTCTTCTTCTTTTTTAAATTATACATACTTATGATTATATAATCCATATCTTTTGGTTTTTAAGGAATTTACCACGTGTTCTTTCAATGAAGTGAAATCTTAAATATATAGTATTTAAAGAGTACGAGAAATTATATATAGTATTTATCGTTGTACAAAAAGAAAATACTATTTATCTTTCTATCCATATTAAATAGTTACAAATATTTTAGAATATTATTAATCTTATTAAAGATGACATATGTCATCATTTAACATGAATAAAATGATGGATAATCATACCGAATTCAATAGGGATGTACACGCATATGATGTTTGTTTATATTTGTTAATTTAAAAAACAAACAAAGATGGACAAGATTTTTGTTTCGGTTAGTCAAATAAACAAACATGAATAATAGTCTCAATCATGTTCTCATTCGTTTATTTAAGTTTGTGTACATTCATCTATGCATGTTTGTTTACTTTTATTCATGTGCATGTTGTATTTCAGACTTGACAATCAAACAAGTCAGCGATTAATATGTAAACTAATATTGAATTGTTAATTAATCATTCACGATCATATATAATTATAAGAAATATAGAAAAATATTGCCATTTTTTCGAACAAATTAAAATATGGAAATGGAAATTAAAACCACCCTGAAGCTGCTCGCAGATTCTTGGCTTGCAAAACTGCATGGTAAAAATGTTGTCCTTAAAGGTTTTTAAATCGCTCGTCAGTTCTAAGCTTTCAGGGTAAAACCCTAAGATTTAATGTCGACTATCGTTTGTTCCAATAATTATAGAAAAACTGATAAACGTAAAACAAATCCTTTAAACTCAGAAGAACTGGGATTGTCTGGTTGCAAATCACAAATCACAGAGAAATAAGGATATGAGAACTCGATGTTCGGTGTATGGAATATAGCTCTTGAAGGGCTATATTTATAGTTGCGGAAACCCTAAACGCCTCCAGAAAAATTGGATCTGAGAGACAGCGTCGACCCTATCACCGCTTGTTACATGTCACTCAAAGTTTATCCTAATATGTGACGCCCTGCTTTCCAAGCAACACGTTTCTAGAGGCTTCTAAAAGCTTTAGTGTATCTATCTACGAAGTGATTGTTGACCAGGTTAGTCCAACCTAAACCCTGCTAAAAATAAAAGCTCCTAGTGGCAAGGTAAAGTGCAAAGTGCGTCTAGATCATGCCATTTCGCGAACCTTACATCTCACGTCTGCAGCTTGCCTCAGTGCATGTGTGGGTTTCGCATATCCCTTAACCTTCACTAAATCCTTTTGAAAGCTCAAGACAGTGAAAGCCTTATAAACCCTTTCAAGATTTCCCCCACCTATGTGGGCCAAAGAAATTAGTCAACTTGCTATTTTTTTGTTATTTCCAATAATCCACCACCAAGTTTGAAAGTTTTCTTTTACTCAGAAAGATGATGTCACTAAAATTAAACCAATATAACATGGATAAATAAGAGACTTATTCAAATGATGTGTTCTCACTAAGCGCAAATATGGTCATTCACTATAAACCCATTTCATGACCCTCTTATAAGATGAACAACTAATCTTCACATGAGGCGGCACCACCTCTATATCATATAGGCAAAGTTTTACAACGTATTTATTGCTAAGATATCTCCAAAACTTTGTTAAGAGTTTTACCTCACATATATACATAATTATCGATAGTACATTATATTGTTAGTGACTTTGTTATTACCCTTCAAACTTGAGAATTAAGAGCATTAAGTTCATGTTTTCCCATTACTAAACGATCATATTGTGGTTTTACGAGAAAACAAATAGGAGCATGAGAGCTTTACTGGTTCCACACCACACGAAACTGCACAACAACAATTCTCGCATAAGGATTCTCCGTTCTCTCACACACTTCTTGACAATGAGGTTCTCGGGAACATCAATCTCGTTCACGGGCAACAAAACAGCAAGGGGTGGGTGGTGTATGATGCGATTAGTGAAGCATGGTTATGGAACCGAGGTCTCAGCAATAAGGATAGGAGGACTTTCGCTCCAACCTCTTAACAATCACTCTTCACGGCTGTTGCTTCTTCGCCTGACGTGCTTCACAATTCCATCGAGATGGTTAGGGTTGTGTGTGAGAGCCTAGCATGAATAAGAGAAAGGATCGAGGGTTGACTTGGGCTATATTAAGAACCGATATTCATAGAAAAAATCTTGAGCATGGCTATTGGCCCATTCTCCATTCATGTAAAAGTTGCAATCCTTGCCAACTTTAGTCCCTCTAAAATGCTCTAAAGCCATATCAAACCCCATGCGAAAATTAGTTTTATAAAAAGGTTTATTAAAATGACATATTGGCCCCTCCAACTTCATTTTTAAACCTTTTGCATTTTATAACATATTATTATTAATTTATTATTATTATAATAATTATTATTATGTTATTATAGAAATGTTACAATGATTTTTTCCTAAATTATGATTTTTAGTTATACAACTAAATAATTAAATACTAAATTAGAAACGGGGCGTTACAACTTCTCACCAGCCCTCAACCACCATCGATACCCTTACAACCTTTATATCGTCCTCTTCTTCCACCTCCCCTACCTTCTTTTTTCTTTTCCTAGAATCGTTTGACACCAAGAACTGATCGGACTAGTTTGGGTCACTGTGGCAGTGGTTAGGGATCCACGTTATAGTTTGCATCAAGAGGGATAATGGGTGGAGAAAGGGTGTGGGCATGGGGAAAGGGAGTGAGGTTGGGGGTTATTTAATTAAAATCAATAAAACTAATAAATAAAGTGAATAAAAAATCATTTAAGGGTGCATACTTAACATGTAAGACCCTAATCCCGAAATGCTAAGTCTTGAGTTAAAGGAAATCAAATTTCGGGTGAAAATAGGTTAATGTGCTTTTAGCGTCGCTAATGTGCTTTTAGCGTCGCTAATGTGCTTTTAGCGTTGCTAATGTGTTTATGTTGTTTGGTGGATTCGCACGATCTTATTAGCGACGCTAATTTTAGTATTAGCGGCGCTAATGACGCTGTTTGGGCCAAAACCTTAGAATTTGATGCTTGGGCCGTATATAAAGGGGTTATAACCCTAGGGCAGTTGTATTTCATCTCTTCAGCCCCCAAAAAACCCCATTTTTTCCTCTCTAAACTTTTTGGATGAATTTTTGGTGTTTTTAGCCTCTTCGGATGGATTTTTGAAGGCTTGATGATGCTTGAAGGATGGTAGTGTTGCTAGAAGTTGTTTCTCTTGTGTGAAGCTTTAAAGATTTGCATTTATCTGGACCATTGTGAATAAAGTTTCCACCTTTATGATTTGTTAAGGTTCTTATGATGTTTCTAGTGGGATTTTGTGGTTTGAAATGATGTAATTAATGGTCCCTGTTGTTGATTGTCCATGGTTGGAAAATATAAAGTTTGGAACTTTATGCTTTAAGGTCTGATTTAGAACCATTTGATTGGTTTAGAGAGTAAGCCAAGCTCTCTTTGGTGGTTTAGTTGAAGATTTGGACCATTTTGGACTCGGATCTCGTTATTGGACTGGCATGGTTATGTTTAGATGTTAAAGTTAGGATTTTTATGGACTTAGGGATTGTTTGGAAGATCCCTGGAAGGATTAAGACCTTGGCTGAATGGATTAAGAACTTAATGGACATTTATGGACTGTTTATAGTTAGCGACGCTAACTTGAGGAGTTAGCGGCGCTAACTGTGCATGTTGACTTTTGTTGACATTGACCTTTTGACTGTTGACTTTTTGACCGGTTTGACTTTTGGTCAAACTTGAGGGTTTTGGATACCGGTCTTAGAGGATTATCTTGTTTTGGATTTAGGAAGTTCTAAGTGGGGTTTATCCTTGTTAGGAAGTGCGTATTGTCGGGATCTGAGGGCACTCGTGTGGAGTGCTGTCTAGTTTGAGGTCGCGGATAAGGTGACTATTGACAACGCTATCGTCACACGCGTCAAAAACAATTTATAACCCACTTTTACTACGTAGATAGGGCAAGCGGGGTCGAGTCCAAGGATTTAGTGGTTAACTTTTAACGAGCTGTAAAGTAAATATTGACTGTGATGGTAAAAATATTGAAATTGTAACTTGAGAATATAAAGAAAGAGTTACTTCCGGTTTAGTTATCAACAATTAGTTTCGCATGTGTTACTATAACGATTCCGATATAATTACTTTGACATAATTACAGTTTACTAACAATTACTATTACATGGGTAAATACATAACATGTTGAATCAATTATTTGACTTTGTCTAACAATTGAGTAGATTAGGTACAAACAATGATTTGGCAATATTATGTTTTATCTAGATAATAGTAACGTTACAACTTATTAACATATTAATTGGGCACAAAGTATATTAACCGATTATCCGTCTTAACTCGTTTAATTAGATGAGATGGGCACGAATAATATGTTGATAATACTATGTATTGAAAATATGATAACAAGTAGAAGTAGACACAAATGATTCACTAATTGTATTCAAAGAGATGAGAGTTTAATAGTTACAATAGTAAAACATTTGTTCGGAATCAAAGTAAAAACATGTTACACTAAAGGTATGATAACATTACCGGAAGTAATCTGAAAAGATTAGCCTTCCATTCGAGTGATGATTGTGGTGATAGTCTTGGTGTTCCTCGGCATGTAACTTGGAGCGTTTATCCTTTGAATTATCTTGAATTACCACTAGAATTATCACCGAAAGGGATAATCTATTGGTTCTAAACAACTAACTAAGAGATATTTCGAAATATTACAACTGATAGAGAGTGTTGGAGTAACTAGATGTCTAAATGGTGAAATTGGGTGAATGAGTTGGTGTATGAGTGCCTCTATTTATACTTGCTGAAAACAGCGATCGCGTCGCGACCATGGGGTCCGTCGCGTCGCGAGGGTGCGTCGAGTGCTGCTTTTGGTCGGCCACTGGTCTGGCTAGTGCGTTGTGTTGGTAGTCTCGCGATTGAAAGTTGGTATTGTCGCGTCCAGGGTCTTCACGATCGAAAAGTTGGTGTTGTCGCGTTGGTATCTTCGCGTCGCGACCAGTAGTTCCGTCGCGTCGCGAGTGCTGTAGAGTCTGAATTCTTTGCGTTTTGCTTTTCTTCACGTCGCGACACAGGGGTCTGTCAAGTCGCGATTGCTGTAACTTTTATCAGTTTTTCGCATTTCTATTCTTTGGTTTTGAGCATCACTTCCTCGGGTTTGATTGTTTTATTAGAGTTTCTTGGGTCTTGTTCCTGAAAATAAGCCATAAAAGTTAACACACAAATCCCTCGTGTTTTCCTCACACCAGCAGCTCCGGAGAACTCTGTTCAAGTTAAACATGAATCGTAACTCATATTTAGCCACCTGTTAATATAAGCCTGTTTTGATGTTGAGCTTATCAGGATTTCCTATGGTAGTTACCATAGTTCTGGCAGATTTGCATCTGCAACACAGCAGTGGGCCGTGATGTGCAGTGTATGAACAAATGAGATATTCTCTCGTTAGCTTGCAATTTTAGTGAGGATGTCTGGGGACGAAAGACAAATTAATCATAATTCTTTTGATAGAAGTAATGATATCTTAATAGGCTTTCCCCGTGATTTGTGAGATGTTTTCTATGCGAAAACAAATGGTTGGCTTGGGCTAGTGGTAACCCGACAGTAGATCTATTATCACCGCCAGACTTTTGGGAGTCTGTGGTGTGCATCAGGAGCTGCCGTTGGAATGTGAGCTTTTGCCTGGATATTAGGAAAACATGCATCCTTATATGAAATACGATCTATTTGGTTAACAGACGAGGTAGGTTAGACGGGTCTGTCTGAACCATATCTGTTATAGAGAAGCATTTTGCATGTTTTAAGGCAGTTTTTGAGTTCTTTTGTTTTGCACAAAAATACGGTTTTCGTGTGCCTCTGAGCGTCTTTATGCGATAAAACGGTCTTTTAATGATAGTGTTTTATTGTAAAGATAAAACACTATCAAAATACTACACACTTGAGGTTTGCTTGTCCTCAAGCAAAATTGAGTTTTTCGCAACTGATTTCTTTTTGGAAATTTTTTTATCTTTTATTATTATTTTTATTATTTTTTTTATATATTCGGTGGAATCAATTGATACGTTGGGCGCTGAACTGACTGCCAGCATGTTAGATCCCTTCTGTAATATCAACAACACAAACAAACGTCATTCTGAACAAAAATAAATTTCAAAAAAATTCACACCATGCAATATTTAAAGTTCACACCAAACAATAATTAAAACACACAACAGTATTTAAAATTCACACCAATTTTTAAAGCAAAAGATAGAAACTCAATCCTCGTCGGCATCATAATGAGTACCTGATGACCCAGCCTCATCTCCTGGAGGATAGCTACCCGTGTACCAATCAGGTACAGGTGGAACGGTACCTGGATATGGATACCGAGGCTGAAATCCCTGATGTCTGAAAAAATCTGTCATAGAGTCTGCCATCCACTGATGCTGGACTTGATTGGCTAGGTGCCAATCCTGCATCTGTCGGTAAATGGTCCCGAGGTTGATCTCGGGCTCGGGATCCTGTGGTAGCGCAGGGGATCTCTGACGCTGGCGCTGTCGGCGTCTAGGAGGTGAAGGTGGTGCTTGAGCAGCCTCGGGTGCCTGCTCTGGTTCCGCAATCTCATATGCCCCTGGTGGACCTGATGGTCTGATCACCCTCATAGACTCCAAGTACCGGCGCCCTATGGCTCGGGGCTCGCTCGCGACCATACCTCGTATCTCTGGTTGTGCTGAGACACCGTATGAATGGGCCAGGCGCGTGATCAAATGACCACCGCAGAGGGGGCTAGTGGATCTGGCCCCTGTGGCCTTGCGGGCCAAGAAATATGCCAGAGAGTAAGGGAGGTTGCAGTGCCTCCCAGGTGTCAAAAGACACCACAAGTAAAAGAGATCTGCAGCTGGGACCTTCTCGCTGCCCTTCCGTTGATTGACGGAAGTAGCAACAAGTCGGTGTAATAGTCTGTGGATAGGAGAGCGGATCGCACTCTCCACTGCAGTCTCGGGGAGATATAGGGTGTCAGCAATCTCCCCCCAGAAATCAATGTTGCTCAGTTCTTCAGTTGGGCCAGTGAGGCATCGAGCTAAGTACTCTCTGAATGCTGGTGTGCGAGAATCACCATGTGGATAGAGACCCAGTCTCCATCCCAAAAATTCTAGGACTATTTAGTTCCTACTGCCTACACTTTAATGGCATTTAAGCACACATATATTACAGAAATAACAACAAAGACAAAGCACTTAATTTTTTCCCCACTGACGGTACACACTGCGTCTTTGCAACAACATTCATTTAACTCCTTACTCGAAAAACAACTTATAATTTCTTGTAAAAATATTTTCAAAGAAAACTTTTAAGTCTCAAGCTTGAGATCAAAACCCATCAAGTGAGTCTGATTCACTCAAGCCTTGGCTCTGATACCAACTTGTAACACCCGGTTTTTAATAAAACATCTTCATTTAAATAAATATCAATTTATTCAATAATTAACATTTTGAAGATATTTAGAAATCATTTTAAACATCAATTCACCGCATAAATCTCCACATAAGTAGCATCAGTGTGTACCCGTCATGCCTGTCCGTCATTTTCACCTGTACAACCTGAAATGGTAATTTAAAAGGGAAAGGATAAGCGCACGGCTTAGTGAGTTCCAACAACTACACAGCATATCAGCTACACATACTTTACCCCTAAGAGGAAAAATACAACCACACGTCACATAATCTGCTCTACCCAGTATATTGGATTATATCCTCCTATACGTATCTGCTCAGTAAATCTAATTCCCCGGCTCAGCACTTAGAGCCGCGCATACCCTGTACGTCGAGTCATGCGTATCTGCTCAGTGTATTTTGCACGTATCTCTATATTACTCAGTACGTCGAGCCCACACACACCATAACCCAACCCACACAATTATAACAGAAAGATATATATCAATAATATACATACAACTTGATACTATTTACCAACATCTTATAAACATCTTATAAGCACACAAAAATACGGTAAAGGACATATAACGTCCACACAATGTAGTGAGAAACTCACCTGATTATAGTCGACTACAGCGTTTATCTCTGCTTCGTATTCCCTCTTTAACTGTTAACACCGTAAGACATTTATCACTCTTTACTCCTTAAGTATCTTATAGTTGCATCATTAAATTCTTCCATAATTCCAACATGATACCTCGTGATTTATCAAGTAAAGGATAGCCAGGTAGAAGATTAGTTGGGGTGGCAGGATCCTTTCAGCATTTTAGCCTTTCGGAAAATCCAACAACCAGATCCCAAGTAATCGGCCTAGACACCATCCTCGTAAGTAAATCACTCGGTATTATTTTTGGAATTACGAATAGTATAACCTCTACATATTATAGTTTAACACTTATAAACTACTAGAGAAATACGATAGTGATTACTCACTTAAGATTGACATTTTCGCAAAGCCTTGGCACGTTTCCCGTTCCGCTCTTCCAGCACTTCCCGAGCACCTCGTTACCAGCTACCGCTCGCTCCTAACTCCTCCCGACCTATTTTCTCACCAGAACACTCCCCGATATCGTAAGGTTGTTTGGTGTTTGTTGTGGTTTGAAATGAAGAGGTTGGGCCTCTATTTATAGGGCTCAAAAACACTATTCACGACGTCATCACGACATCAGCGACACTATTCACGACGTCATCATGACGTCATCACGACATCATCGTCGATGTCATCACGAGATAAGCGCTTACTTCATCTCTCGGGGACTATTCACACCGGAGTACTATTCACGCCGGAGTTACTATTCATGCCGGAGTTACTGTTCACAATTTTTTTTTTGAAAAACGGTCGTTACAAGTTCTCCCCCCTTTATAAGATTCCGTCCCCGGAATCTCCAACGTTGACATACACTTATTCTTCCACTCAATCATTCTCTATTTCAACACAATACTGTTGTATTAGTAAATCCAAAGGGTATTACCACAATACTGACACATTAACCACCTCTAATTAACTAGGCCAACCTATTGAGACTACAAAGTACTCGTTATGTAATCTCATACACTCACAATACAGACATGATGGATGCAAGGTACTTGTTATGCATCGTATAATCATAATCACATGTTCTCCACATCATATCACAACCCCTGCTATTCACAACCTCAACAGCTCAGCTATTCACCAGACACCCGACTGTATGTGTGTTAGAACTGCCAGCCAATAAAGCCATCACAACACTTGTATGTGGTCCCACCACAATTACTGCTCATAAGATCCACAACACATATGTGGTCTTACCAAATGTGGCCCCACTAAATAAGTGGTCACAACCACAAGTACTATTAACCCCCAGAATAAATGGTCACAACTACAAGTTACCAGTGGCCCCACGGAATAGGTGGTCCCAACCACAAGTACAAGTAGCCCCATAGCATAAGTGGTCCCAACCACAATACTCGTAGCCCCACCTAATAAGTGGTCCCAACTACAAGTATAAGTGGCCCCACAGAATAAACAGCTTTTCGCTCTAAAGGCTTAACGGTTAACACACATACGACTGCACAGCTCTGCAACCAACCATATGACACCAAGAATCCTCATATCAGCTCAGCCTCCACATACAACTACAAAATCTCCACCCACCATAGGATACCATATCCATGGTTATCACCACTTAATACTCACGTATTCGTCCGCACAACTAATATCAACTAGATATTCAACCAGCTACCGACACAGTTTATCCACGGTTACTTGCCTACGAGTTACCTACTTAAGAGGTATTCACTTAGTCTATTACCCAACACACATATGCTAACAATATAGTTATCTTGGTCAGTTAGCAATATTTTCTCAACTTATTATTTTCATATACTAACAGATTTTAAGTACATGATACACTGATAGGCCACATCTAGCCTATTATGATACATTTGTTCATAGTATTCACTACCTACATGAATACCCTTACGCCACACCACTATGTCATCTGCACTCTCACGAGTTGTTATTATATGTCCATCCCGTATACATGTACTTCTCTTGTACGGGAATGGATAAAACTCTAATTCTGCAAACATACGACACCACGTATAAAACCTTATGTTTCTAGCATGTACACGTATATCTGTACGTATATTTTTCACATCTATATACTGCTTTAGTTCACGTATGTATTCTTCCAAATTATGCCATCCAGTTACTGGATCCCAATTTCTGCTGATACGCTCACATACATCCTCAGCCTTCATCATTATCGTACTACAGTCGTCTGACACACTTCGTATATAAAACTTGTTAACCAGCAACTGTAGATGACCTGGAAGCCTCACATATATCTCCATATCTGGAAATGAAATTTGTGACTTATGCTCTTCTCTAAATAACATTACGTTTATTTATAGTCAATCAAAATCGACTATTCTAGCAGTCAACATCTTCTTTTTATCATCCACTATCTGTGCTTTTCTTAGTAACGAAGAGACTTAACGTGTCACTTTTGCACAACTCATCTATTATAGTCACATCAACTGTTCACTAATTAACTACTAAGAAAAGAAACGTCACCAGATTCTAAATCTTTCGAGTACCCCAACTAGCATCCCAATTATTCCTAATAAATTCTATGATTGTCAATCAATAGATTGGATAGTATAAATACAGCTTATCAGCATACACATTGATTAGTTATACCCTCAGCTTATTGGATTGCTCATGACCAACTCCCAATTCGAACGCGGATCCTGTGCTTTCAATAGTAGAAGCTCTTATTACTATCTTCCACACATATCCTCATTCATTTCAGGACTTGTTCAGAAGTCCCCAATTTACTTCTCACGATAATTTTACCACATATACCCAAGTTGTTTTGCGAACATAGTCGTAGAAAATCTTTCAAAATAAAAAGGATTTACCTTATGGATATCACTTATCAAGGAACATACAACTTGGCCAACTCAAAAATTCTAGGACTATTTAGTTCCTACTGCCTACACTTTAATGGCATTTAAGCACACATATATTACAGAAATAACAACAAAGACAAAGCACTTAACCTTTTCCCCACTGACGTCGGCTGACGGTACACACTGCGTCTTTGCAACAACATTTATTTAACTCATAACTCGAAAAACAACTTATAATTTCTTGTAAAAATATTTTCAAAGAAAACTTTTAAGTCTCAAGCTTGAGATCAAAACCCATCAAGTGAGTCTGATTCACTCAAGCCTTGGTTCTGATACCAACTTGTACCACCCGGTTTTTAATAAAACATCTTCATTTAAATAAATATCAATTTATTCAATAATTAACATTTTGAAATCATTTTAAACATCAATTCACCGCATAAATCTCCACATAAGTAGTATCAGTGTGTACCCGTCATGCCTGTCCGTCATTTTCACCTGTACAACCTGAAATGGTAATTTAAAAGGGAAAGGATAAGCACACGGCTTAGTGAGTTCCAACAACTACACAGCATATCAGCTACACATACTTTACCCCTAAGAGGAAAAATACAACCACACGTCACATAATCTGCTCTACCCAGTATATTGGATTATATCCTCCTATACGTATCTGCTCAGTTGTGACACCCCATTTCTACTGTTTGCAAATACTATGGTTTTTCGTATAAATACTTGAATACAAAAATACGGTTTAACAAAAACCAATTAGTTACATATTTAAAACTGTGGGTGTTACAAATCCATACCAAACTAACCATAGTAAGCAAGAAAAGGATTAAACCTTGCGTCCAAAATAGGAGCTATGTGGGCTCCACTCCAGCTAAACTTCATCCAATTATAACTTAGCATTTAACCTGGAATACATGGCATAAAAATAGAATACGTAAGACAAAAATTGTCTCGTGAGTTACATGAGGTTTAGACTCAAACCTATAACTTCTTTACCAACTTATACAAAACTTATAACATAAACTTCTGTCAAATCTTTATATAAATATCATACTATGCTTTTTACTTCTCGAAATCATTTCATAACATTCTTTATAAAATAACATCTTCCAAAGTTTCAAGATATTACCATACCACTATTTCTTAATTTCTTTCAAAGCCATTTTATATCATTCTTTGCATAATTACATTCTTTCAAAACTTTACAATAGAATCATAGTACAACTCTTAACTTTTCAAGAAAATCATTCTTTGACATACTTTATGAAAATAACATTGTTCTTACTTTCTTTGACTGGTTTTATAAGCTTGCTGGATTTTTATACTTAGGGCTTTAATCACTATAAGTGATACCCCAAGTCTCTATGGCTAGAAAGAACGGATCAATCCTTACCATAGAAGTGCTGAGGCGATCTACTTCGCGATGGGGCTTGTCCCCAGTAGACCCCTTACCTAACCCGGGAAGGTTGGAACATAGTTCCCTTACTAACGCTGCTTGCTACAATTACCAGTCATACAAAACATTTTTCTGCTTGCTTGAACATTACTTACATACATATAATTTGTGGCTAAACGCCAAACTTTATTACTTTCTATCTTTACGGCTATATGCCAAATTTATAACTTTAATTTCACATACTAAACCATATGTTTAAAACATGTCTATATAACGTTTTAGGCTTAATGCCAAATCATACTTTCCAAACATTTTGTGGCTATATGCCCTTTCATACTAGAAAACATTTACAATTTGTAATCGAAACATACTTCTTAAACATATTATGGCTATATGCCTATCCATGCTTTCAAACATGTATTCAAAATATATATACCTTCATATAATTGGTTCATAGACCAAAACATAATTTCACATAATGGGTGCATAGACCAAAACATAGCTTCAATTATAGCATTAAACTTTCACCAATAAGTTAGAAATAAAACTCTTGCATATAATTTCATATATAAGATTTTATAAGAAATCTTGTAAATACTTACTTGCCATGTACCCCAGAATGGGTAAAAATACTGCATGTACTCACCTCGAGTCGGAAATGAAGAAATCCGTGCGGCAACTCCGCAATTCCAACCAAGCTTAAAACCGCACACCTTATACTCCTATAAGGTATATTAAGTTATTATATGACATAATAATTAAGCCATACCTTAATTATGTACTTGTGGAATTAAAACATTTATTATATTTATTTTTAGTTTTTAACCCCAAAACAGAAAGTCTGTTTATGACCACTTAAGCTCATCGTAACCTCAACAAATCAAGGATATATTTAGACATTCACCTAGCTCATCTCTTTACCTTTCCAGGGATGTAAGGACCATGCATTAACTATTTTTCCTCTAATTTATATGAATTAACCAAGATTGGGTATCAAAATATGTTAAATCCAGAACAGGTTGCAAAGAATGCCACATTCTACCAAGGATCTTTTCAGCATAAATTCTAAGAAAAATCCTGCACATTTTAGACCCAAGTACAAGACTACAGGGCCTGACTTCAAGTCATTTGCATTTTCCAAGAATAAAATAAAAATCCCCAAAGTTGACTGATGCAATCAGTCCACCTACTGAACCACACCTTAAAGAAACAATAATCGCTCAAAATGGGTTAAGAACTGAATTCTAAAATTTGGTGAAGACAAACTAGACTTCAACAGGGAACTAAGGCAACTGACCTTGCCCCCAAACCATTTTTGTACATTTAATTATGAATTTACCAATGCATAATTATATGTACAAGACAGTCCTAGACCAGTTGGTGCAAATTGCAACTTCCACCCAACTTTCGTATGGAATCAGACCCTAGGAAAAATCATGAGTAAAATAGACTCAACAATAGAGATCTGAGAGTTGGAACCAACTCAAAATACGTTTTCAAACTCAAGATACAAAATTCACAATACAGAACAAATCAGAAACGATAGTGCTGATGAGAAAAACATTGGTCTGTGATATTTCCCAATTACCATAAACTTGAGAATGGAATCAGACATCCATCTTTTCCAGATATCAAATTTACTTAAATACAATGATTCTAGGAGGCGGAATCATGTAAAAAGCTTTCTCCAAACTCCTTTTATAAAATAAACAAAACAGCATGACTAATCTGAACGGAATTAGAGCAGTATGTAAAGATGAGCAATTACCCCATACATCCGTTCTTTAAAACAGATAATGATCTACTGTAGAAAGTTTCTCAACTCAATTTGTGAACCGTGTGCACTGATACTAACCTTATTTGACCTCTGGAACTCCAGATATGATTTTTGCAAGAAGAGAGACTCACCAGAGGAATCTGTCAGAAACCCTAAGTCAGGTTTCGAAATTCATAACTCCACTTCTAGACATTGAAATCGAAAATCCTTCGGTCAGAGCCTTCATTTATATCTTGGGAACCTTCAGTTAAAATTTCGTGGCGATCCAACATCTGAATCTACGGGAAATGATCGAACACTGGGGGTGAGTCTTCAAAAACGGGAATAGAGAAGGTTAGGGTTTCCATGAGAGAGGCTCTTGATATTCTTTTCCCCATCCAAAAACGCAGCAGCTCCAAAGAAAAAGAATTATATGTACTATGGTTAAATTGCAAAAATGGTCCCTCTATTTTGGTCATATAATTTTAGTTAACCCAAAACCCCCAAATACAACTTATTAAGTATACAAATATGACATAATCCTCCTCTCAACTTATAAATTAGATTAGAGTTATTATTTCGTCATTATTATTATTATTAGTCGTAATAATCAATGTTTGATTCCACGATTCGCTTCCAATATAAAAATCTATTTCCTTTATTTTAAAATACGATACTAAATAATTGGAAATATTTATAATCGGTAACGCCAAAAATGGGGTGTTACAACTCTCCCCCACTTATAAGAATTTCGTCCCCGAAATTCAACACCAAGACAATAGGTAATCTAGGTTGAAACTTTCATTAGCCCATACTTCATTTTTATATTGGTCTATTAATTTTTCCATAACTACTAGCCCAACGACATTAGCCCAAATATGTTAAGCTTTAACCCATTAGGCCTCAAGTCCAACACGAGATGAAAAGTCGAAATAAGTCAATGTCAATACCTCTCCAATGTTAACAGATAGGTCGTACACTTTGTTTTTATGTGACATCACATCACTAATAATCAACAGCCTACAACAGTCTGTGCAATTAAGTAATCAGTAAACGACACCACTTTATTCACCTTTATTCCAAAAAAAAAATATCATCAATATCCCTTTATCACTAGAGTCTAGCAGCGAATTTTGAAAATTAATCGGCACTCAGGGTAGTGGAGGGTCGCATCCACTGTAGATGGTTTGAATTTTGGTAATAAGAACGTAAAGTGTCCTTTCAATTACATACGTCCTTTCGGTTCCAGCTGCAAAATGCTATATATACAGGTAAGTAGCATCATTTATTTCCACATTCATTTTCAGTCTCATTCTCTTCTTTCACTAGTTTGTTCGTATACGAACTCACATTTAAAGCTAAGTCATGGAAAACAGATCTTCAATGGGCGATCTGTCAAACCCTGGACCTGGTTTTCAGCAAGGAGAGGGTTCTTCAAATCAGACATCTTTACCGGAGTTCGGTTACTTTAACATTCTAAACATCCATTATATATTTTTTTTTTGTTGATTTTTTTATTTATGGTACAGTCTTCCAGATATACAATCTATAGAGCCACTCAACGATGAGCCGGAAATTTTTCCTGAGCTAAACATCAACTTAGACGATCCGGTGAATGTATCTTTAGACCATGCACTTGAACAAACTCCACACCTTCTACCAGGTTAAATTCTTTTAAATGATTGCTTTTATGAATATTCAATTTTGTTTTATTATCTGACAATTGTTATTCGTAGACCCATCTGTAGATGATCTATCTGGCTACAATCCATTCATCGACGTACCCTCAACGAGTAGTGAGATCATCCCCACGAATCAAGGATTCATGGCTGACATTCAAAATGCCAATCAATTACAAACGACTCATAACATAAATATTGAAGTGAATCCCGAACTTGGGGTTGGTTTTCAATATCAAAATCACCTTCAGGTGATTCAGAGGAAACTATAAGGATTTCAAAATCCTGAGTCCATGATTGAAAACGTACAATTACCACCAATAGAAGCTACTGATTTTAATGAATCAATGTCCATCTTTGGTTCAGAAAATCAGGATCATGTTCAAATGATCCCAACTAATAATAATAATAATACATTTGAACTCAATCCTTCAACTCCGACAACCACAGTAGCTGGCAGTAGAAGAGGTTTCAGACACTCATTAAGTAGAGAAATAATAGCTGAACACTTTAATGAACCAATTGAGAAAGCTGCGAAGGAACTCAACATTGGAACGACACAATTAAAAAAACGCTGTAGAGACTTAGGTATTGAACATTGGCCCCAACGACAACTTAAGAGTCTCCAAACTCTTATTGATCGTGTTGAGGTAAGGAATTACATTTTTTTTATATCATAAAGTTGTAATTACTAAAGTTATTTGTGTCACAGGAATTTGGCAACGAGTTTAGTGGAGCAGCTGGATTATCGAAAGATTTATTACCCAACCTACAAATGGAGAAAGAAGCAATAATTGAAGGATCACAATCGGGTCTAACAGACGGCACAAAGAAACTGATACAGGCTGCTCATAAGGTTGAATATAAGAAAAGAAAATTTATGGAAAAGGGGGAAAGTTCATCAAGAATTCATACACAGCAGCAACCTCTGCCATCTAATTCTGGTATGAGTAGTACTAATCCTGGTTTACTCGAGCCTGTGAGTGAGGGGAATTTTGGAGGCTCTGTAGGTAACCTAGCCTTGTTTCCTCCTTCTTATAGCTACCCCCAGCTGGTTCCAAATTGGAACCCTTCCTCATCACTTCCCTACTTACACACTCCTCAAACGAGTCAATTTTTAGCCCATACTCATGGGGTTACGGGTTCCAACCCTATCGAGACCCCACGCCTTGGAGCTCCTCTTCCAATAACTGAAAACATACCCCTTCCAAATCCTCAAGAAGGTACAAGTCGACCTACAGATGACAAAGAGTGGAGTGTAGATGATCTTTTTTCGCTTCCTTCTGATTCTTCAGTTTAGGCTACTAGTTCTGTAAACTTTTCTTAATGTATTACTATAAAGTTATAGTAATGGGTCACATGTATCGATGTATTACTACTTTTATTTATTATTAATATTATTCCAATCTTTCTTTCTTTGGTCACTGCAGTGACACTACTTTTATCTTTATTCTATAATCATAATTCGTTTCCGTTAGACAACGAAATTTTCAGTTATACTCTTTCTTTTATATTTGTACTATATGCTCCATTAACATTTTCAATATATTTATTCCTTCAGGCTATGTCTCTTTTACTGGTTCCTTTCATATTGTCTCGGGAGTATTAATTATCTTATTAATTTCTTTTACCTTGTCATACTAAGTGGTATATATCCACTGCATTAACCTTTAATATTTATAATCTTACTTATTTTTTATTACATAGGCATATAATCCCTATGTTATTCTTACTATCCTCTTCAAAACTCTTACTCACCAGATTACCATAATCCCTTTACAATTCCACCAGTCTCAATACATATCCTGTGATTATGATAATACGGGCCCATATTACCATAATCACCTATACATATTGATTCTGCTGTTACCACAAGGTCTCATGGGACACTGGTTCCTTTAACATATAACACCATTGTAAATACATGGTGATCAGTACTGGGAATCTTTCTACTTTATAAACATAGTCTTTAATAAATATAGACAGTTATAGAAAATATCATACCATTTTCTTAACAGTCAAACTTTTGCTCAATCAAAGCGTTAGCTAAACATTTCTTAAAGTTATATTTATGCATATATTAAGTGATGCAAAATATCTTAGTCATTTAAGACATCATATAGCATACTTTCATGAACTAACATTCCTATAGCACGAGTTTAAGCCTAGGAGTGGAACAAGCCAATCCTAATTCGCTTAAACTATGGCTCTGATACCAACTTGTGACACCCCATTTCTACTGTTTGCAAATACTATGGTTTTTCGTATAAATACTTGAATACAAAAATACGGTTTAACAAAAACCAATTAGTTACATATTTAAAACTGTGGGTGTTACAAATCCATACCAAACTAACCATAGTAAGCAAGAAAAGGATTAAACCTTGCATCCAAAATAGGAGCTATGTGGGCTCCACTCCAGCTAAACTTCATCCAATTATAACTTAGCATTTAACCTGGAATACATGGCATAAAAATAGAATACGTAAGACAAAAATTGTCTCGTGAGTTACATGAGGTTTAGACTCAAACCTATAACTTCTTTACCAACTTATACAAAACTTATAACATAAACTTCTGTCAAATCTTTATATAAATATCATACTATGCTTTTTACTTCTCGAAATCATTTCATAACATTCTTTATAAAATAACATCTTCCAAAGTTTCAAGATATTACCATACCACTATTTCTTAATTTCTTTCAAAGCCATTTTATATCATTCTTTGCATAATTACATTCTTTCAAAACTTTACAATAGAATCATAGTACAACTCTTAACTTTTCAAGAAAATCATTCTTTGACATACTTTATGAAAATAACATTGTTCTTACTTTCTTTGACTGGTTTTATAAGCTTGCTGGATTTTTATACTTAGGGCTTTAATCACTATAAGTGATACCCCAAGTCTCTATGGCTAGAAAGAACGGATCAATCCTTACCATAGAAGTGCTGAGGCGATCTACTTCGCGATGGGGCTTGTCCCCAGTAGACCCCTTACCTAACCCGGGAAGGTTGGAACATAGTTCCCTTACTAACGCTGCTTGCTACAATTACCAGTCATACAAAACATTTTTCTGCTTGCTTGAACATTACTTACATACATATAATTTGTGGCTAAACGCCAAACTTTATTACTTTCTATCTTTACGGCTATATGCCAAATTTATAACTTTAATTTCACATACTAAACCATATGTTTAAAACATGTCTATATAACGTTTTAGGCTTAATGCCAAATCATACTTTCCAAACATTTTGTGGCTATATGCCCTTTCATACTAGAAAACATTTACAATTTGTAATCGAAACATACTTCTTAAACATATTATGGCTATATGCCTATCCATGCTTTCAAACATGTATTCAAAATATATATACCTTCATATAATTGGTTCATAGACCAAAACATAATTTCACATAATGGGTGCATAGACCAAAACATAGCTTCAATTATAGCATTAAACTTTCACCAATAAGTTAGAAATAAAACTCTTGCATATAATTTCATATATAAGATTTTATAAGAAATCTTGTAAATACTTACTTGCCATGTACCCCAGAATGGGTAAAAATACTGCATGTACTCACCTCGAGTCGGAAATGAAGAAATCCGTGCGGCAACTCCGCAATTCCAACCAAGCTTAAAACCGCACACCTTATACTCCTATAAGGTATATTAAGTTATTATATGACATAATAATTAAGCCATACCTTAATTATGTACTTGTGGAATTAAAACATTTATTATATTTATTTTTAGTTTTTAACCCCAAAACAGAAAGTCTGTTTATGACCACTTAAGCTCATCGTAACCTCAACAAATCAAGGATATATTTAGACATTCACCTAGCTCATCTCTTTACCTTTCCAGGGATGTAAGGACCATGCATTAACTATTTTTCCTCTAATTTATATGAATTAACCAAGATTGGGTATCAAAATATGTTAAATCCAGAACAGGTTGCAAAGAATGCCACATTCTACCAAGGATCTTTTCAGCATAAATTCTAAGAAAAATCCTGCACATTTTAGACCCAAGTACAAGACTACAGGGCCTGACTTCAAGTCATTTGCATTTTCCAAGAATAAAATAAAAATCCCCAAAGTTGACTGATGCAATCAGTCCACCTACTGAACCACACCTTAAAGAAACAATAATCGCTCAAAATGGGTTAAGAACTGAATTCTAAAATTTGGTGAAGACAAACTAGACTTCAACAGGGAACTAAGTCAACTGACCTTGCCCCCAAACCATTTTTGTACATTTAATTATGAATTTACCAATGCATAATTATCTGTACAAGACAGTCCTGGACCAGTTGGTGCAAATTGCAACTTCCACCCAACTTTCGTATGGAATCAGACCCTAGGAAACATCATGAGTAAAATAGACTCAACAATAGAGATCTGAGAGTTGGAACCAACTCAAAATACGTTTTCAAACTCAAGATACAAAATTCACAATACAGAACAAATCAGAAACGATAGTGCTGATGAGAAAAACATTGGTCTGTGATATTTCCCAATTACCATAAACTTGAGAATGGAATCAGACATCCATCTTTTCCAGATATCAAATTTACTTAAATACAATGATTCTAGGAGGCGGAATCATGTAAAAAGCTTTCTCCAAACTCCTTTTATAAAATAAACAAAACAGCATGACTAATCTGAACGGAATTAGAGCAGTATGTAAAGATGAGCAATTACCCCATACATCCGTTCTTTAAAACAGATAATGATCTACTGTAGAAAGTTTCTCAACTCAATTTGTGAACCGTGTGCACTGATACTAACCTTATTTGACCTCTGGAACTCCAGATATGATTTTTGCAAGAAGAGAGACTCACCAGAGGAATCTGTCAGAAACCCTAAGTCAGGTTGCGAAATTCATAACTCCACTTCTAGACATTGAAATCGAAAATCCTTCGGTCAGAGCCCTCATTTATATCTTGGGAACCTTCAGTTAAAATTTCGTGGCGATCCAACATCTGAATCTACGGGAAATGATCGAACACTGGGGGTGAGTCTTCAAAAACGGGAATAGAGAAGGTTAGGGTTTCCATGAGAGAGGCTCTTGATATTCTTTTCCCCATCCAAAATCGCAGCAGCTCCAAAGAAAAAGAATTATATGTACTATGGTTAAATTGCAAAAATGGTCCCTCTATTTTGGTCATATAATTTTAGTTAACCCAAAACCCCCAAATACAACTTATTAAGTATACAAATATGACATAATCCTCTTCTCAACTTATAAATTAGATTAGAGTTATTATTTCGTCATTATTATTATTATTAGTCGTAATAATCAATGTTTGATTCCACGATTCGCTTCCAATATAAAAATCTATTTCCTTTATTTTAAAATACGATACTAAATAATTTGAAATATTTATAATCGGTAACGCCAAAAATGGGGTGTTACATCAGTAAATCTAATTCCCCGGCTCAGCATTTAGAGCCGCGCATACCCTGTACGTCGAGTCATGCGTATCTGCTCAGTGTATTTTGCACGTATCTCTATATTACTCAGTACGTCGAGCCCACACACACCATAACCCAACCCACACAATTATAACAGAAAGATATATATCAATAATATACAGACAACTTGATACTATTTACCAACATCTTATAAACATCTTATAAGCACACAAAAATACGGTAAAGGACATATAACGTCCACACAATGTAGTGAGAAACTCAACTGATTATAGTCGACTACAGCGTTTATCTCTGCTTCGTATTCCCTCTTTAACTGTTAACACCGTAAGACATTTATCACTCTTTACTCCTTAAGTATCTTATAGTTGCATCATTAAATTCTTCCATAATTCCAACATGATACCTCGTGATTTATCAAGTAAAGGATAGTCAGGTAGAAGATTAGTTGGGGTGGCAGGATCCTTTCAGCATTTTAGCCTTTCGGAAAATCCAACAACCAGATCCCAAGTAATCGGCCTAGACACCATCCTCGTAAGTAAATCACTCGGTATTATTTTTGGAATTACGAATAGTATAACCTCTACATATTATAGTTTAACACTTATAAACTACTAGAGAAATACGATAGTGATTACTCACTTAAGCTTGACGTTTTCGCAAAGCCTTGGCACGTTTCCCGTTCCGCTCTTCCAGCACTTCCCGAGCACCTCGTTACCAGCTACCGCTCGCTCCTAACTCCTCCCGACCTATTTTCTCACCAGAACACTCCCCGATATCGTAAGGTTGTTTGGTGTTTGTTGTGGTTTGAAATGAAGAGGTTGGGCCTCTATTTATAGGGCTCAAAAACACTATTCACGACGTCATCACGACATCAGCGACACTATTCACGACGTCATCATGACGTCATCACGACATCATCGTCGATGTCATCACGAGGTAAGCGCTTACTTCATCTCTCGGGTACTATTCACGCCGGAGTACTATTCACGCCGGAGTTACTATTCATGCCGGAGTTACTGTTCACATTTTTTTTTTGAAAAACGGTCATTACAACAACGCTGCACTGTCTGCTTTCCCCTCCAAGTCGGAAGGAAAAGGCTGTGCGTACGAACATATCCCCCTCCGTCGGGTCAAAGGCTACTGTGGAAAGAAACTCCAGCATCAGCTCTTTGTAGCTGGGCTCCCTGATCTGGAACAGATTCCTCCATGCGTAGCTCGTGTACATGCCATCGGTCTTGACCAAATATTGGTCAAGTGCTGCAGTGATTCCCACAGTATTGGCAAAATTCCAGTCCAGTACTGGGGCCGCCTCGACATCTCTTCGTCTATATTTTTCTACATTTGACTCGTATAAATTTTTTCTGGCCGAGGGAATGGTCTGTGGGAATTGTAACCATGGATGTAAAGGGAGATCGTCCCTTTGCACTGGTTGTTGTCGTTGTTCCCGTCTACGTGCCATATCTGCAAATTTCCAAGTTTATACAATTCATCAATCCATTTTTACATGCAAGAAAACAGCGAAAACGAACAAAAAATTCAGCCACTGTTCAGCCTTCGCGACCTGGTCGCGTCCAGGTCTGTTCTTCCCTCGAGTCGCGAGGGAGGTGGTGGTCGCGGTCGCGAGCGGCAATCGGACCGACGGGACGGCTGATTTCTCGAGTTTCGCTTGGTTTTAACTTAATACATTAAGCCAATAATGTTCCTAGGTGCTAGATCTAACTTGTATAAGTATCAATTCAAGGAAATAGCAACATCTAAGTCAAGCCGATCGCAAACCTCGGTTTCGGACCAATTCCGTGCGATTTCACTATGTTTTTACATGTATAAATCTTAATCGAGAGTAGAGGAGTGATACACGTACCTTGTATGACGAAATGCACAAGAAAATTTGAAGAAAATCGAGATTTTTGGTTGAAAATTGCTTGGCCGTGAGAGAGAATCGCGAAGAGGAGGAAAGGGTCAAATGCGGCGGATTTTAAGAGCTAGGGTTATGTACCTGTACACGCTCCTTCGCGTCGCGACGAAGGTCATGGTCGCGTCGCGAGGCCTGAAACATCTCGATTTTCTTAATCGCGATTTATCTGCTCTCGCGGTCGCGAGGGATTTTTTGTCACGTCGCGAGGGACCTCAGAGGGCTATTTTTTTACATTTTTAAACTTTGTTTTTATCCCCTCTTTTCACCTGTATGTCCGTATATTTAATACACACAATTTTTTTATGTCTTTTATGTTTTTATGAAATAAAACACACTAAAAACAAATAAATAACACACTACACACTTATGCTTTGCATAAGTGTAAATGAGGGTTTGCAGTGAACACACCCACAAAGTTCTCGGGTTGCCTCCCGAAAAGCGCTAAGTTTAACGTCTTCATCCGGACGCATACCTGGATGACAGCTCACGGAGGATCATATATTAATTGATTTTTTGGAAATCCAATCATGTCGACGTTTCCCACACATTGGGTGTTTGAAGATGAATCTGATGTCATATGTTTCTCTTTATCTTCAAACGACTCATTTGTTTCATTTTTACCCGGATCAAATGGCATGCCACCCTTGACCTTGTGGGGGGCTAACAATTTACTTTTAAGCCTTCTACGAAAACAGTTAAACCTTTCTTTGAAAAACCGACCACTATTTTTTTAATGAATTTCTTGATTTGATGTTTTGCATCATGAGCCACTTTATTCTTTGGTTTATGGGTGAGTGTTGTATGATGCTTCTTGTTCTTTATTTTTTTCTTCGGAAGTTGACTTTTAGATTCATCCAATGATTTTAACCTGTTACAAGAAAAACATTCCTCCAGATTGTGGGTAGTGTCGACAAGCATATTTTTGATATGCTCATAGAAGTAATCATCCATAGTAATGATTACAGACAAGTCGCCACCGATCGGAGGATCATTAGTACATCCAAATAGCTGAAGTTTAAATTTTTGGTTTCCAAATGTCACATCAATAACACCTTCATGACAACTAATTTGAGAAAAAATTGTTGTTAAACTGGGACGATTGATGATGGCATGTGGTTCTTTGAAATTCGCTAGGTCGGGGGTGGTATTAGACTCCACTGACCCCTCCCCAACTTTGGGTGTTTCTGGCTCTTGGAAAATTGATTGAGGTGTTTCGAATTTAATTTCAGATTTTTCTTGGTTAATTGTTTCCGGTTCAATATTTTCCGCATCAATTGATACGTAATTCTCTACCACAACCTCATAATCGGGTGGTGTAGGTTTATGTACATTAATGTCAAAAGATTCATCACTACACAAGATAATTACCTCATCCGTTTGCATAGTATCTGAATGATCGTCTAATGGTTGTTGTTTTAGTTGCTCCACCATTTGTTCCAATTGATTTTCAAGCATTGAAATCGCTTTGGAGTTGTTTTCCTCTTGTTTGAAGCCTTCATTCAATAATTCCATCATTAGATCAAACTTCTTGTCAAATGATGACTCGTGTGTTCCTTGATCTGCTAGAAAATAGGATGACTAGTCATCTTGATTTTGGTCCAAATTGTTGCTCCCCCACCAATCATCTTCATATGGATCTCGTTGTGGTGGTAGACTATAAAAGTTATAATAACCCAGATCCATGGCGAGATAATCACCCATTGTTCTGCCGTCATTCATGGTATAAATCCAAGTAAACGTCTTGCAATTCGATTGTTTCAAATAGTTCTTTCAGGCTCCGGATTAAATAACAATGGTGAATTGTTGCTACTATGTCTTGTATATATAAACAAGTGAGTTTGCACAAAAAAAAGAAAATAATAATAATAAAAAATTTTAACTTTAAGCAACTCTTTAGAAATTAAGCGCACATAATCCCCGGCAACGGCGCCATTTTGACAACGCTATCGTCACACGCGTCAAAAACAATTTATAACCCACTTTTACTACGTAGATAGGGCAAGCGGGGTCGAGTCCAAAGATTTAGTGGTTAACTTTTAACGAGCTGTAAAGTAAATATTGACTGTGATGGTAAAAATATTGAAATTGTAACTTGAGAATATAAAGAAAGAGTTACTTCCGGTTTAGTTATCAACAATTAGTTTCGCATGTGTTACTATAATGATTCCGATATAATTACTTTGACATAATTACAGTTTACTAATATTTACTATTACATGGGTAAATACATAATATGTTGAGTCAATTATTTGTCTTTGTCTAACAATTGAGTAGATTAGGTACAAACAATGATTTGGCAATATTATGTTTTATCTAGATAATAGTAACGTTACAACTTATTAACATATTAATTGGGCACAAAGTATATTAACCGATTATCCGTCTTAACTCGTTATTTAGATGAGATAGGCACGAATAATACGTTGATAATACTATGTCTTGAAAATATGATAACAAGTAGAAGTAGACACAAATGATTCACTAATTATATTCAAAGAGATGAGAATTTAAAAGTTACAATAGTAAAACATTTGTTCGGAATCAAAATAAAAACATGTTACACTAAAGGTATGATAACATTACCGGAAGTAATCTGAAGAGATTAGCCTTCCATTCGAGTGATGATCGTGGTGATAGTCTTGGTGTTCCTCGGCATGTAACTTGGAGCGTTTATCCTTTGAATTATCTTGAATTACTACTAAAATTACCACCGAAAGGGATAATCTATTGGTTCTAAACAACTAACTAAGAGATATTTCGAAATATTACAACTGATAGAGAGTGTTGGAGTAACTAGATGTCTAAATGGTGTCTGAAAACGTGAATTGGTGAATGAGTTGGTGTATGAGTGCCTCTATTTATACTTGCTGAAAACAGCGATCGCGTCGTGACCATGGGGTCCGTCGCGTCGCGAGGGTGCGTCGAGTGCTGCTTTTGGTCGGCCACTGGTCTGGCTAGTGCGTTGTGTTGGTAGTCTCGCGATTGAAAGTTGGTATTGTCGCGTCCAGGGTCTTCGCGATCGAAAAGTTGGTGTTGTCGCGTTGGTATCTTCGCGTCGCGACCAGTAGTTCCGTCGCGTCGCGAGTGCTGTAGAGTCTGAATTCTTTGCGTTTTGCTTTTCTTCACGTCGCGACACAGGGGTCTGTCAAGTCGCGATTGCTGTAACTTTTATCAGTTTTTCGCATTTCTATTCTTTGGTTTTGAGCATCACTTCCTCGGGTTTGATTGTTTTATTAGAGTTTCTTGGGTCTTGTTCCTGAAAATAAGCCATAAAAGTTAACACACAAATCCCTCGTGTTTTCCTCACACCAGCAGCTCCGGAGAACTCTGTTCAAGTTAAACATGAATCGTAACTCATATTTAGCCACCTGTTAATATAAGCCTGTTTTGATGTTGAGCTTATCAGGATTTCCTATGGTAGTTACCATAGTTCTGGCAGATTTGCATCTGCAACACAGCAGTGGGCCGTGATGTGCAGTGTATGAACAAATGAGATATTCTCTCGTTAGCTTGCAATTTTAGTGAGGATGTCTGGGGACGAAAGACAAATTAATCATAATTCTTTTGATAGAAGTAATGATATCTTAATAGGCTTTCCCCGTGATTTGTGAGATGTTTTCTATGCGAAAACAAATGGTTGGCTTGGGCTAGTGGTAACCCGACAGTAGATCTATTATCACCGCCAGACTTTTGGGAGTCTGTGGTGTGCATCAGGAGCTGCCGTTGGAATGTGAGCTTTTGCCTGGATATTAGGAAAACATGCATCCTTATATGAAATACGATCTATTTGGTTAACAGACGAGGTAGGTTAGACGGGTCTGTCTGAACCATATCTGTTATAGAGAAGCATTTTGCATGTTTTAAGGCAGTTTTTGAGTTCTTTTGTTTTGCACAAAAATACGGTTTTCGTGTGCCTCTGAGCGTCTTTATGCGATAAAACGGTCTTTTAATGATAGTGTTTTATTGTAAAGATAAAACACTATCAAAATACTACACACTTGAGGTTTGCTTGTCCTCAAGCAAAATTGAGTTTTTCGCAACTGATTTCTTTTTGGAAATTTTTTTATCTTTTATTATTATTTTTATTATTTTTTTTATATATTCGGTGGAATCAATTGATACGTTGGGCGCTGAACTGACTGCCAGCATGTTAGATCCCTTCTGTAATATCAACAACACAAACAAACGTCATTCTGAACAAAAATAAATTTCAAAAAAATCCACACCATGCAATATTTAAAGTTCACACCAAACAATAATTAAAACACACAACAGTATTTAAAATTCACACCAATTTTTAAAGCAAAAGATAGAAACTCAATCCTCCTCGTCATCATAATGAGTACCTGATGGCCCAGCCTCATCTCCTGGAGGATAGCTACCCGTGTACCAATCAGGTACAGGTGGAACGGTACCTGGATATGGATACCGAGGCTGAAATCCCTGATGTTTGAAAAAATCTGTCATAGAGTTCGCCATCCACTGATGCTGGACTTGATTGGCTAGGTGCCAATCCTGCATCTGTCGGTAAATGGTCCCGAGGTTGATCTCGGGCTCGGGATCCTGTGGTAGCGCAGGGGATCTCTGACGCTGGCGCTGTCGGCGTCTAGGAGGTGAAGGTGGTGCTTGAGCAGCCTCGGGTGTCTGCTCTGGTTCCGCAATCTCATATGCCCCTGGTGGACCTGATGGTCTGATCACCCTCATAGACTCCAAGTACCGGCGCCCTATGGCTCGGGGCTCGCTCGCGACCATACCTCGTATCTCTGGTTGTGCTGAGACACCGTATGAATGGGCCAGGCGCGTGATCAAATGACCACCGCAGAGGGGGCTAGTGGATCTGGCCCCTGTGGCCTTGCGGGCCAATAAATATGCCAGAGAGTAAGGGAGGTTGCAGTGCCTCCCAGGTGTCAAAAGACACCACAAGTAAAAGAGATCTGCAGCTGGGACCTTCTCGCTGCCCTTCCGTTGATTGACGGAAGTAGCAACAAGTCGGTGTAATAGTCTGTGGATAGGAGAGCGGATCGCACTCTCCACTGCAGTCTCGGGGAGATATAGGGTGTCAGCAATCTCCCCCCAGAAATCAATGTTGCTCAGTTCTTCAGTTGGGCCAGTGAGGCATCGAGCTAAGTACTCTCTGAATGCTGGTGTGCGAGAATCACCATGTGGATAGAGACCCAGTCTCCATCCCAGCTCTACAACGCTGCACTGTCTGCTTTCCCCTCCAAGTCGGAAGCAAAAGGATGTGCGTACGAACATATCCCCCTCCGTCGGGTCAAAGGCTACTGTGGAAAGAAACTCCAGCATCAGCTCTTTGTAGCTGGGCTCCCTGATCTGGAACAGATTCCTCCATGCGTAGCTCGTGTACATGCCATCGGTCTTGACCAAATATTGGTCAAGTGCTGCAGTGATTCCCACAGTATTGGCAAAATTCCAGTCCAGTACTGGGGCCGCCTCGACATCTCTTCGTCTATATTTTTCTACATTTGACTCGTACAAATTTTTTCTGGCCGAGGGAATGGTCTGTGGGAATTGTAACCATGGATGTAAAGGGAGATCGTCCCTTACCGCCACGTCATACTTGCGTTTCCACTCCGCCGCCTCCTCTTGAGCCGGCACCGTTTGTTCCCGGGCAGCCGCCAGTCTCTCCTCAGCCGCGCTACTCCTCGCCTTCAAACTCGCTACTTCAGAAGAAGCTACTTCTTCACCGGCTTTCTGTTTCGATAACGCCACGTCATATTTTCTTTTCCATTCCATGGATTCCCGTTTGGTGGATTCGAGGGTTTTTGATAAGTTGGAATATTTTTCGTCTAATGAGGTTGAGGTTTTTTTGAGGTCGGATATTCGAGTCATGTACTCTTCTGCTAGCTTGTTTTTGTCGTTCATGGCATCTTCGTATCGTTTTATGTAATCGGATTTGTATTTCTCGCTTGCTTCTAGTTGTTTGGTGAGTAATCCCATTTTGTCTTCGATTGACCGGCATTTTAAATGGAGGGAGCTTTTTTCTGAGGTGATGTGGTCTAGCTGTTTCTTCACAAAGTCAAGAATTGGACCTTCCAAGCTTAAAAGTCAAAAAGAAAAAGAATAAAGTTAAAATCTAAAGAAAATTAGCTTACTGCAAAAATAGCAACATACTTTTAATTAGTTGTTTATTATAGCACCCTGCTTTCGTTTCTTTCTATTACAAAATTCTACTTTATAAATTCCACCTGATTATAGCAGTGAAATTGCTTTGGATTTTGAATTTTTCAAAGTACAATCTTGGTTTAAAAAAGCGCGCCTGAGGCGCTGTGAGGCGTGAGGCGACCTGATGCGTTTCAAAAAACGCATCCCGTAAATGAGGCGATGCGATTTCATTGATGCGAGCCGATGCGTACGCCTCATCTGAGGCGTTATGATGCGTGATGCGTTCGCCTCCTGCACCTGATGCGAATTGGACTATTTTTTAGAATTGGGCTTTAAATTGAATGCTGCAAATCGACTTCAATCCTTCTGGAAATCGACTTCACTTCTCGAGACTGGAAATCGACTTCAATCCCGGTATAAATAGAGAAGTAGGGTTTGGCGAAAAGAATAGAAAACACAATATAACAAATATAAAAACCACACCTGGCCTCATCCATAATCTCACTTGTAACCTCTTTCTTCGTTTGAAACCCAAAATCGGTATATGCCGGAAGTCGGTCTACGTGTGCCTCTGCCTCTCGTCGCTTGCGTATCAGATATGTGGTATGCCTCTTTTTTATCTGCCGGAACTTTGAAACTTGAAAATTTGGGGTGGGTAGCTTGGAAACTTGGGATGGGTTGTTTTTTCTACGAAAGATGATAGCTGATGGATGCTTTCTCTCCAAAAGAGATAGAGAAAATAGTATTAAATTTTATAATTCCAAAAGCTGGTGCTTTCTCTCCAAAAGAGAGAAAGAAAATAGTATTAAATTTTATAATTCAAAAAGATGATAGCTGATGGGTGCTTTCTCTCCAAAAGGGGTGCATGCTGATTTCATTTTACCATATCATTAATATGAGTTTTAATAATAATAATTTTCATTTTAATAAATAATTATTTTTTTATATTATTAAAAAATAATAGTAAATATTATGGAAAATACAAATTCTTGAAATTCTTTATTGTTAAGTATTTATAAGATAAAATATGTTATAGGCATATACATGTATTTTTTTCAATATTGGATGCATCACGTGCGTGATGCGTTCGCCTCATGCATCACGCATCACGCCTCGACTTTTGGGCCCTTAACGCATCGGATCGCCTCACGCATTTTCAAACCAAGAGTACAATGTTGTGATAGGAAGAAATGAAAGTAGAATGCTATGATAAACAAGTCAATGAAAGTGCATTGTTATTTCTTGTATTTAACACAAATATAGAAGCCAAACCTTTGTCGTAAAAAAGAAGCTAGTTTCTGCCACTTTTCTGGACCATAAGCAGTTGCTTCATAGCTGCTTAAAAGCTTATCAAGAACCTATAAGACGAAAACCGAACAATTGTGTACCTTCAGAAACAATTTTTTAAAGATCTAAATACAATTCAACTTCTTAACAATAACAAAAGTTGAACAGATGGTTTTGGTAGTTAACATGCTACGGTATTTAAAACTGTGGAGTCGTATGAAAATTTTGGAATTGTATATGTAAAATGTCATTTAATATTTTGGTGTGAAATGTTATGTTTAAAATTAGATATCTTTTGGTAGTTGATGAAAATTTGATTAAAGTTTAGTACTAAAGAGAGTATCACAGAAGATAAATCATGGAGATAAAGATATAAAGCGTTGTTTAAAAGAAGCTATAGACATCCAGATCAGATTGAATTGGAGATATAAAAAAACAGAACAATTCTAGTCCATCACACACCTGACACCACTAGAACATACACTAGGTGTTATTTTTAACTTAATGTGGAAAGAACTTTATAAAGAAGGTTGGAAAAAAGAGAATTTCCCATTAAGTTTGAACTTTTTAAAAATTTGCCCTCATTTAATTTCCCTTCCATTTTCAGAGGCGTGTCATCATTTTCTTAAATACTTTGTAGACATCGTCTATCCAGAATACATTTTATCCAACAACCCAATTGTAGTTTTTGGGTAAGTAGCAAAAATAATAAATTTACCTTCAAAACATCAGCAAACTTTGCAGCAGGTGCTTGACAAGCCGCTCTTAGTTCTTTCTCCATTTTTTGTATGGCATTTGAGCATTGCATGTAAGCTTTCATAAAGGCCTCCCTTTTATAATCCTGCATCAATAGCAGTATATAGGTTTGATTAACTGCAAAAAACAGCAACGTACTTCCATTGACTTGTTTATTATAGCATCCTGCTTTCATTTTTGTCAGAAAAAAAGTTACCTCAAACTCCTTTCTGAAAAAGATATGAAGACGCTTTTCACATCTTTGTCTAGCAGAACCAGTCCCCACTGCAATAGAATTAAAAGCAGCCACTGCCTTCCGAACAGCTTCTTCATGTGCTTCTTGTATTGCAGCCTATAAACATTTCAATAATTATACCTATTGACCAAAGGGTAAAAATGTAAAAAACAAACTCCGGAAAACATACTTCATCAGGAGGTCGTGTACGGTCAAAAGAAGACTTGTAAACCTCAGTAGCATATTCCAATGCCTTTTGACACTCTGTTTCTTCAACACTCTGAAAGATGTAAATTGTTGAGAACTTATCCATAGTATTTATTTTTGACTTAATACAGAAAGAACAACTAACCTGCCATGAAGAAGTTATTGTGGGAACTGCACCATTATTAAGAGCATCCAAAAAGGACTGAGTGATGCCAGCAAAAATAGGTCCAGTCATAACCGTCCCCCCTAACTGTTTGGGCCTAGTTCTCTCAAAAACAAATCTTGTTAACTCGTCTAGTCCTGCTTTAAACTCTGGCCTCAATTTTTCCATCTACATTTGATGACATAATTTGAATAAAACAAAAGTTAAATACAACCTTCTGAGTACCATGACATGGATAATTGATTAATTTCAGTGTTGATGAAAGAGATTACTTACTGATATTTGGTCAAGCCTTTGAAGCTCATTCTCATCACTCAAAGGTCGCACAAGAGTGAAGCAATCCCTGTCCGGAAAGAGAGCTCGGATAGATTCTCGAATCTATAAAATATAAATCATATTTATCGGTTGTGTTTGGTGCTTAAATTCATAGAATACTTCAATAAGATAAATTTATAGATATTAATTAAGAGAAAACCTCATTTTTGGCAGAAACATCTCTTCCACCACCTTCTACCGGCCTCAAAGCAAGTTCTAGGTAGTCACGAGGGGTTATTTTCCTATTATCCTCAACTAAATCCAGATAGAAGTCCTGCAATTTAAAATGTAATGATAAGTGAAAAACACAATAACAATACTAGTAACATCAACTCAATGATTCATTCAAATAAATGCAGCTTAAAAAATGAATGTACCCTTAGAAGCCAGACAAAGATTGGAGAAAATTGTCCAAGTTCAGAAGCTGTGGTTTTTCCTCCAGAAGCTCTCACACGAATATGTTTAGTCATTTCGGTTACAAGAGAGAGACGATCAAGTGCAGCTTCATCTATACCTCCCATCTGATACAAGAAAACATGAACAATGAGATTTAGTAACAGCTATGTGTAAAATGAATCAAGGTGATAAACAAAAAACAGACCTGGTTGTATATGAACATGCTTGATAATAGTACAGCTAGAGAGAAGATTTGAGTGCTGTATGTTCCCTGATAAATGAAAGGGTAGGAAAACACATTAGATTGTTTCAATTAAGTAGAAGAAGATGAAATAAATAATTAAAAGAAAGTAAGTCAACCGTTTGATCATAAGCATCAATTCCTTCACTATCTATCAGTAAAAGATTGTATTCAGTTCCATCAAGGGCGGTTCTTTTTAAAGGAGTACTCCATAGCCACAGCCCTTTTGTGCAAGGACGATGAGTTGATGCCACCTTGAATCCACTACTTCTTCCAAGAAGCTACATATATTAAAGTGCAAATTATTAGAAACAATAGAAAAACTTCATTAACTTTGCCAACCGAACCCAAAAAGTGCAATTTTTATCTAAAAGATTTAATGCCATTGTTATGAAGTTAAATGAGAATGACAAATACACAATGATCAAGACTTGGATTACAGTGAAACTCGTTTCAATTATTATAAATACCAGGATTTGGACATGTTAACCTTCATGGGATATTAGTTTGATCTGTGATGTTCAAATGTTAATTACTATAATATAAACATTAAAATTATTATGAACTAAATATTTGTTTTTCATATAATTCCAATAGTTTAACATTCTAAGGGGTAAAACGAAATTATAAATATCATCTTCAAACAGTCTTAGATGATTCTCCATTACACCCGGTCTAACATTAAGACCTTCATTTCAGATTTAAGACGTTCAACATGTGATCCATAACACCAACCACTTCATGAACGAACATATCATCTCTGGATTCAGCAGAGGTGATACAGGTGTCAACGATCAAGAGAAAGAAAACAAGAAGATGAGAGAATCGATGATCCGTAAAAAAAGTAATAAATTAAGATACAATGTAAAATACAACAATGGAGATGGCAAATGACCGGCTGTTTGATTCAAAACTTGAACTTGCTAGGTTTTCTTTTCAAATGTATCACAGTTAGCTATGATAACATGTTAAAAATTAGAAGTTTGTTAATTTTTGTATATCATAACCGATAGTATACACCAGGCATTCGGTAAGCAATTAAAATCTTCTTTTATAGGTGTAAGAAATTGTATGTGACAGATAGAGTATCAACAGCTTTTGCAGTTCTTCATTACAAGTTATATTGAACATCTAGCGGTATACTGATTACTAAACCTGAAGTGTCTACGAGTGTATAGAGCATCACTAATTTTAACCAGTTTCATACGGAATGGTTACACCAAGAACCCTAATTTTAAAATTGCAAACGAAATAATGTATAAGAAAGGAATCCTAAACGAAATATTTCTAAGAACAGTAAAGTAGTAAACTAGAAAACCTCATGTCGCTCGTATGCCGAAAAAAAAAAAGCTACCTGATTCAAGATATAACTCTTGCCTTGGCGAGCACGACCACAGACAGAAACGACGCCGATGGGTTCTTTAACAAGCTGAAGAACAGAAACAGCTTCCGGATCCATCTGAAACTTCCCTCTCTCGTCGCAATAAACGAGGCGTATGGGTCTGGCAGGCCCGGAAGCGACGGCAGTTGATGGAGAAAAAAGAGGAGTTGAAGAAGACGGCGTCGACGGCGATTGCGGGGACGAGTCATTGGAAGTGCCTCTGCTGAAAAACATCATCATGGCTAGTAGATCGTGTGATGTAAGGGGAACCGATTGCGTTTATCAACTTGGAATGATGGTTTTTGGAAGGGTTAAGGGGTGGTGATCGGCGGCAGGGAAAAAAAAAAGACTACTGGTAGGGGGAGTGAGCAACGCTTTGTTTGCTGTCGACCCTCCTGCAAATAGAAAAACCAAAAATGGTTGCGACTGCGAATTCTAAATTTGTTTTAGGGGGCTGTTTGGTTATGTGTTTATGAGCTTTTTAGCTTTTTTTTAAAGCCGATAAGCTAAAAAAAGTGTTTGTCTCTTTAAAAATACTTTTTATTTTGGCTTTTCAACAAAGGGGGAAAAGCTGTTTTCCAAAAGCTCCAAATTATTGGCTTTTCAAAGAGAAAATAGCTTTTTACTTGCAAAATAACAATAATGTCCCCCCAACAATATGTAAAAATGTCATTTTTAGTCATTTTACATATATAAAAGTTTATCCAAACAATTTTTAAACCTTCTTATCAACTTATTAATTTTTCCCCACCATATAAGCTTATCCAAACACCTTTTTTAAAACTCCTTTTTAAAAAGTCATAAGCTCATAAGCACTTTTGCCCAAAAGTGCTTATGAGCTAAATAAGTTTATCCAAACAGGCTCTACGTAATTTGTTCTCTCTCTCTTTTTTTCTTTTTTACTTAGGGCATGTTTGGCAACCACTTAATTTTTAAGATCTGAATTTTTAAGAGGTCTGGGAGTTTAAGAGGGTCTGTACTGTTAAGAGCTGAACTGTTAACATGCTGTTTGGTTGGAACCTCTTAATTGCTGTGCTGAATAAAAAAAATGACAATTTTACCCTTCTGTATTATTTTATTCTGAATAAATGCTGCTATTTTATAAATTAACTGAACCACTTAATGAATAATGATAAAAATAATATAAAATATCATATAAAATTTGAAATAAACATAAAGTCAAATTAAACATCCATTCAAATTAAACAGAAATCCAAATCAAACATAAGTGCTTTCAAGTCCACAACGACATACGAAAATTCAAATAAATCCTACAAGTTTAATTTTACGCAAATTGATTCGCAATTTGATCACGCAAATTACTCATGTACTCATTGGCTTGTGAACCACATTCCATATCAAGCACGTGTTGACCATCACCCTCTTCTCCTTGCCCTTGATCAATATTCTCCCCGGACGCCATAAACAATTCGTCATGAGCATCGTATTTCCTTATAAAATTATAGACAGTGAAACAATCAATCACTATGTCTCTTTGCACCAAAAAAGGAAAAGGAGCCATTTGCTTCAGTATTGGGAATCTCTGCTTCAAAATTCCATAAGATCGCTCAATAACATTTCTGAGTTGTGTGTGAGCATGATTAAATTTTTCTTCCTTAGTTGTCGCACGTCTTCGGTGATAATCGGCTAACCAATACCTCGTGTTACGGTACGGAGCCATAAATCCACGAGTGTTGGTGTATGCAGCATCACACAAATAATATTTATCTATAAACATGAGTGACAGAACTATTAGATTAAAAAAGATGGAATCATAATTATTAATAAAATTAATAAATATTTCATACCTGGTGGAGGGATTGGAAAGCCAGAAGTCGGGTTAAATGCAACTTATTTCAAAACACGTGAATCATGTGCTATGCCTTCCCAGCCAGCCCATACAAATGTGAATACCATATTAAAATCACAAATTCCTAATACATTTTGAAAGCATTCACCTTTTCCTCGTCCTCTGTAACGAGCCTATTGATCAGCGGGCACAACTGTATGTACTAGCGTTCCATCTAACGCACCTATTGCACCAGGAAAATTTTCTATTAGCCTTCTATGTCGGTCAGAGACATGTACGGTTGCATTAGAATATGTTGGCACGATAACTTCCGTTGCAAAAAGCATCATTGCATTTAGAACCTCATGAAAACATTTATGAACAGTTTGCGTGGAGTGTTGAAATCTTCGTTTTATCATCCGGAATCGTTCGTTATGTCCTATAATTGTCAAGAACATAGCCATCTTTTCTTCAACGCTTATTGACCTGCTGCTTTGCACCCAATTGTTTTGCCTAAAATGGTTGCATAAAAGTACATACGCCGCACGTGATAGACGCATCAACTCATGACATTGTCTAGACGTACCATGTAGCAACTCTTGCGTATATGCATGACCACTCAATTGTGAATTGTTATCAATTGCCCGTTCAATTCTATTAGATACTGATCTCAGCCAATAACAACAAACCAAAAGGAAAAACATAATTTCCTCCTCCTCCGAATCCATAGTCAATCTGTAACGAAAGTAAAAGGACAAGAAAAATATCAAGTTCAATCCATAAACATAAAGTTTCAAAATACATCAAGTTGCACAACCAAAACATCTAGTTCACAAAATACATCAAGTTGCACAATCAAAACATCTAGTTCACAAAAGGCATGATGTTAAATCCATAAACATCAAGTTGTACAACCAAAAATCTAGTTCACAAAAGATATGATGTTAAATCTATAAACATCAAGTTTCACAACCAAAAATCTAGTTCACAAAAGACACCATCTTCATACATATCCATAATGTGCTCCGGCCCCCTTAACCCAAGTCTCACAAATGTGCGGATCAATAGTTAACCAAACTGCTCTCTTCTCGGCACTCTCACCAAAAAGCAAAATAGCTGTAGTGTATCTTGGGTCAAATTTTCCCCACCCTAGCTTTTCCAATTTCTCCATACATGCACCCAAATCTGAAGAAGCATACTTATCTACAAATATCTTTGCAACCTTGGAAATATCTTCTCCAATCTCTAGTAATCTTGAATTCGATGTCTCTTTACTCTTTGACGTCTCTCTACGCTTTCGTTTCTTTGATTGACCGGAAGACTCCTCACCTACACCTACAGATTCCTTTTGAGTGCAATCGATGTCATCAAAGTCATTCAAACTATACTGGGTCAAATCCTGGGAAGGGCGGGGAAGTGTAGAACTTGGCCCCCAACTGTCAGCTCCAGTCGAAGTCGCACCTTCAAATAATTGAGTGCAAAGGTCGGGGAAGGGTAGTGGTGTGCGTCTCAAACTCTCAATATTTTTGTTTGACTGTTTAAAAAAAATTATATGTCATAATTTAAACAAAATAATAAGTTAAAAATTTTTAAAAAAATACCTTCGACTCAAGTTCCCATTCTTCTTTGGTAAGATTGAACATGTTGGTTGATGGATTATAGTAATTGCCGGTTTTGTTTTTTAACTTCAAAAAGGCGCTAAACTTTGACTTTAGGTAATCATAGTGGTTCTTCATTTGTTTTTGGTCAACAATAAAGTTATGTTCATTTTTCAATTTTTCAGCAACATTCTTCCAAGAAAGTGATTTTAAGCTACTCCCTTCCCGCCCATTGGCCGTAACTTCATGCAAACACGCTTCTAGAAAAGTTTTCTCTACGCCTTCATACTTCCAACTTATCTTATCCTTCTTTTCTCCCGTGTCTATGTTAAACTCAATAATACCAAACATTTACATCAGAAAAGATAAACAAAAGAGAAATTACAAGAATTGGGGCAGGAATTGAAGGTGTATTTGGGGATTTTCTGTGCTTGTGTTCATATAAGATAAACAAAGGAGAAATTACAAGAATTGGGACATGAATTGGAGGTTTTGAATGAACACATTTCAGCAAAAATAACAGCTTCAATTCATGTCCCTGAATACACCTTTCCATATCCTAATTCTTCCATGTCTTTATCATCAAAATCAACCAGAAAATTGACAGCAAAATGAACACATTTGACATCAAAATCAACAGCAAAATTAACACCAAGATTTCAACAAAAATTAACAGCAAAATAAACAGTAGTATTACATGTCTTTAACATCAAAATCAACCAGAAAATTGAACACATTTGATGAACACATTTCAGCAAAAATGAACAACAAAATTACATGTCTGTAACATCAAAATCAACCAGATAATCGAGCTCATTTCATGATCACATTTCAGCAAATATAAACAGCAATATTACATGACCACATCAACAAAATCGAACTCATATGATGATTACATTTCAGAAAATCGAACTCATTTGATGAACACAGCAGAAAATCGAACACATTTCAGCAAAACTGAGCATAAAGAAGGAGATTTATTAAAGAAAAACGAGATGAAGCTAGCCAAATACCAACCTGACCTGTGACAGGGGAAGCCGAAGAGCTAGCCAAAGCCTGTAGTTATTGTACATAAACCCTAAAACGCAGGGACACCAAAAACCTCATCTTTTTTGGTTCTTTTCAGGGATGTGTGCAATTTCCGAGTGGATGAACCCATTGGGTTAGTCCCCAATCAACTTTCCTCGCTTCCAATCAAACCCTAAACATCTACTAAGAAGGATTTGAAGAAATATTAAGTTTAAAAGAAAAACTATCTGCTCAAGTTCCAAAGGAGATACCAGATCCAATTGAAGTTCAAGATTTGAAGGATAAGATTCAGGAGCTTGAGAGCTATTTTAATGAGCTTCCTGATGAAAACCTTGGCCTCTTTTAGACAAAATATGGAACTTTGGAGGTCAGAAACGAAAACTTATTTTATTGTTAAAATATGTATTATTAGTTGATTATAGCTAAATTTTCATATTCATACTTTGATTATGCCTACGTTTATGGGTAGGTGGATTGGGGCATGAGGGCAGATTAGTCAAAGCAAAAGCACAAGGCAGATTGATACCAAAAGGTTGGTGTTCAAATTAGTGAATTGCTAATATTTCTTACATTTATGGAATTTTTTTGACACTTGGTGTTGCGGAGTTAATCTCGATATATTAGTTTTAATAGAATTATTTATCTATATAATTAAAACCCGTAGGTTTTTGGGTTTTCGTGTCAATCGGATTTTTTTTCGGATTTCGGATCTAAAATCGTGTCACCTCCGATGAGTTCACCATTCCTCCACCCCGTTTCATCCATTCGTATCGCATCTCAACCCAATGTTCTTCCCCTCTCCCCACGATTCTCGAACTGCAAACGGTATGTTACTGCTAAAATTCTCGAACTCCATCGATGCCCAAAACTTAACAATTACTGAAGCAACGCCGCCATCAAAGGTTAGGTTCGAGTTCGGAGTCGCGGATGAAACAATCGAAGAAGCAATCAGCTGGTATGTTACTGCTAAATTAGGTCTAAATTCTTCTATATGTGCGTATTATTCTTTTCCATTGTTCTCCATCGACTCTCAACCTCTTGCTCCTGTTGACAGCGGCTCTCCATCGATTGCCACTGTCGGTCGGCGGTGTTGCGAACGGCCTCCGATGAAGATTATTCTGTTGAGGTTGGTACGAAGAATAATCCCTTACCTAAGCCTAAATGGATGAAGGAATCGATCCCCGGTGGGGAAAAGTACACGCATATTAAAAAGAAGCTTAGGGAATTGAAGCTTCATATGGTTTGTGAAGAAGCCAACTGCCCCAATTTGGGGGAGTGTTGGTCTGGTGGTGAAACTGTTATGCTTTTACTGGAAAAAAATCAAAGTATTAACCAATTGAATGATTAATTCTCATTGAATGTTTGAATCGAAACCTACCATTCGAGAGGGTAGTCTCTCCTACAAGAAAACTCTTGACTGAAATGATCGATACCTTCTAACTACCCCAGCTAACCCCTTATATCCCCCCCTAACCGACTTTAGCTACAGAAAGACTAAAATGCCCTTATTACAATACTAGTCACTTTTTCCCTCTAAATGTTCTTATTGTCTTCTCCTCCTAGTGTAAGTAAACCTTAGAGGAGGCACACCAGAAACTGGTACTGCCACCGCTACTATTATGATCCTTGGAGATACTTGCACTAGAGGCTGCAGGTAAATGATTATCGTTTTTGTATTGGATGTGTAAAAAATACAAGATCTAAGAATAGTAAATGGGCTTAAATCTTTCTCAAGGCCACGTAGAAAACCAATCAATCACCAACTATACTTTTCATCGATCAACTACTTTTATCATCATCTTCACCTTACAACCTTCATGGCAAGTAAGGATTACTCCCCCAGAAGTTGATTACACATGACAACTACTTTTAAACAATTCACAACTCCCTGCAGATGATAGTCAACTCCTTGACTACAATTGTGAGAAAATCTCATATTCTCATGTAATTCTGTTAATTTCTCATTGGTTTTATAATTAATATATTGATTTACATTTTTTAAATTTACCATAACCATAAAAAGGGCAAGAAGATGTAAATTCTAACCTTCGTGGAGAATTGAAGTCGCTTTCTGATCAAATCAATCACAATAAATGTCACCAGAATTCACAAGAGCTTTCTAAGTTGCTCTCTGGTTTGTATCAATCTACGCTTCCTACAACTTCTAAAAGTATATGTCCCTGACAACTAAGGTTTCGCCCATTTCTTCTTCTTTTTTAAATTATACATACTTATGATTATATAATCCATATCTTTTGGTTTTTAAGGAATTTACCACGTGTTCTTTCAATGAAGTGAAATCTTAAATATATAATATTTAAAGAGTACGAGAAATTATATATAGTATTTATCGTTGTACAAAAAGAAAATACTATTTATTTTTCTATCCATATTAAATAGTTACAAATATTTTAGAATATTATTAATCTTATTAAAGATGACATATGTCATCATTTAACATGAATAAAATGATGGATAATCATACCGAATTCAATAGGGATGTACACGCATATGATGTTTGTTTATATTTGTTAATTTAAAAAACAAACAAAGATGGACAAGATTTTTGTTTCAGTTAGTCAAATAAACAAACATGAATAATAGTCTCAATCATGTTCTCATTCGTTTATTTAAGTTTGTGTACATTCATCTATGCATGTTTGTTTACTTTTATTCATGTGCATGTTGTATTTCAGACTTGACAATCAAACAAGTCAGCGATTAATATGTAAACTAATATCGAATTGTTAATTAATCATTCACGATCATATATAATTATAAGAAATATAGAAAAATATTGCCATTTTGTCGAACAAATTAAAATATGGAAATGGAAATTAAAACCACCCTGAAGCTGCTCGCAGATTCTTGGCTTGCAAAACTGCATGGTAAAACTGTTGTCCTTAAAGGTTTTTAAATCGCTCGTCAGTTCTAAGCTTTCAGGGTAAAACCCTAAGATTTAATGTCGACTATCGTTTGTTCCAATAATTATAGAAAAACTGATAAACGTAAAACAAATCCTTTAAACTCAGAAGAACTGGGATTGTCTGGTTGCAAATCACAGAGAAATAAGGATATAAGAACTCGATGTTCGGTGTATGGAATATAGCTCTTGAAGGGCTATATTTATAGTTGCGGAAACCCTAAACGCCTCCAGAAAAATTGGATCTGAGAGACAGCGTCGACCCTATCACCGCTTGTTACATGTCACTCAAAGTTTATCCTAATATGTGACGCCCTGCTTTCGAAGCAACATGTTTCTAGAGGCTTCTAAAAGCTTTAGTGTATCTATCTACGAAGTGATTGTTGACCAGGTTAGTCCAACCTAAACCCTGCTAAAAATAAAAGCTCCTAGTGGCAATGTAAAGTGCAGAGTGCGTCTAGATCATGCCATTTCGCGAACCTTACATCTCGCGTCTGCAGCTTGCCTCAGTGCATGTTTGGGTTTGGCATATCCCTTAACCTCCATTAAATCTTTTTGAAAGCTCAAGACAGTGAAAGCCTTATAAACCCTTTCAAGATTTCCCCCACCTACGTGGGCCAAAGAAATTAGTCAACTTGCTAATTTTTTGTTATTTCCAATAATCCACCACCAAGTTTGAAAGTTTTCTTTTACTTAGACAGATGATGTCACTAAAATTAAACCAGTATAACATGGATAAATAAGAGACTTATTCAAATGATGTGTTATCATTAAGCGCAAATATGGTCATTCACTATAAACCCATTTCATGACCCTCTTATAAGATGAACAACTAATCTTCACGTGAGGCGGCACCACCTCTATATCATATAGGCAAAGTTTTACCACGTATTTATTGCTAAGATATCTCCAAAACTTTGTTAAGAGTTTTACCTCACATATATACATAATTATCGATAGTACTTTATATTGTTAGTGACTTTGTTATTACCCTTCAAACTTGAGAATTAAGAGCATTAAGTTCATGTTTTCCCATTACTAAACGATCATATTGTGGTTTTACGAGAAAACAAATAGGAGCATGAGAGCTTTACTAGTTCCACATCACACGAAACTGCACAACAACAATTCTCGTATAAGGATTCTCGGTTCTCTCACACTTTTCTTGACAATGAGGTTCTCGGGAACATCAATCTCGTTGACGGGCAACAAAACAGCAAGGGGTGGGTGGTGTATGATGTGATTAGTGAAGCATGGTTATGGAACCGAGGTCTCAGCAATAAGGATAGGAGGACTTTCGCTCCAACCTCTTAACAATCACTCTTTACGACTATTGCTTCTTCGCCTGACGTGCTTCACAATTCCATCGAGATGGTTAGGGTTGTGTGTGCTAGCCTAACATGAATAAGAGAAAGGATCGAGGGTTGACTTGGGCTATATTAAGAACCGAGATTCATAGAAAAAATCTTGAGCATGGCTATTGGCCCATTCTCCATTCATGTAAAAGTTGCAATCCTTGCCAACTTTAGTCCCTCTAAAATGCCCTAAAGCCATATCAAACCCCATGCGAAAATTAGTTTTATCAAAAGGTTTATTAAAATGACATATTGGCCCCTCCAACTTCATTTTTAAACCTTTTGCATTTTATAACATATTATTATTAATTTATTATTATTATAATTATTATTATTATGTTATTATATAAATGTTACAATGATTTTTTCCTAAATTATGATTTTTAGTTATACAACTAAATAATTAAATATTAAATTAGAAACGGGGCGTTACAATTCTCACCAGCCCTCAACCACCATCGATACCCTTACAACCTTCATATCGTCCTCTTCTTCCACCTCCCCTACCTTCTTTTTTCTTTTCCTAGAATCGTTTGACACCAAGAACTGATCGGACTAGTTTGGGTCACTGTGGCAGTGGTTAGGGATCCACGTTATAGTTTGCATCAAGAGGGATAATGGGTGGAGAAAGGGTGTGGGCATGGGGAAAGGGAGTGAGGTTGGGGGTCATTTAATTAAAATCAATAAAACTAATAAATAAAGTGAATAAAAAATAATTTAAGGGTGCATACTTAACATGTAAGACCCTAATCCCGAAATGCTAAGTCTTGAGTTAAAGGAAATCAAATTTCGGGTGAAAATAGGTTAATGTGCTTTCAGCGTCGCTAATGTGCTTTTAGTGTCGCTAATGTGCTTTAGCGTCGCTAATGTGCTTTTAGCGTTGCTAATGTGTTTATGTTGTTTGGTGGATTCGCACGATCTTATTAGCGACCCTAATTTTAGTATTAGCGGTGCTAATGACGCTGTTTGGGTCAAAACCTTAGAATTTGATGCTTGGGCCGTATATAAAGGGGTTATAACCCTAGGGCAGTTGTATTTCATCTCTTCAGCCCCCAAAAAACGCCATTTTTTCCTCTCTAAACTTTTTGGATGAATATTTGGTGTTTTTAGCCTCTTCGGATAGATTTTTGAAGGCTTGATGATGCTTGAAGGATGGTAGTGTTGCTAGAAGTTGTTTCTCTTGTGTGAAGATTTAAAGATTTGCATTTATCTGGACCATTGTGAATAAAGTTTCCACCTTTATGATTTGTTAAGGTTCTTATGATGTTTCTAGTGGGATTTTATGGTTTGAAATGATGTAATTAATGGTCCCTGTTGTTGATTGTCCATGGTTGGAAAATATAAAGTTTGGAACTTTATGCTTTAAGGTCTGATTTAGAACCATTTGATTGGTTTAGAGAGTAAGCCAAGCTCTCTTTGGTGGTTTAGTTGAAGATTTTGACCATTTTGGACTCGGATCTCATTATTGGACTGGCATGGTTATGTTTAGATGTTAAAGTTAGGATTTTTATGGACTTAGGGACTGTTTGGAAGATCCCTGGAAGGATTAAGA